>JAWNNQ010000775.1:1200000-1534710 GCA_035044765.1 Leucophenga montana
CAGCACAAATCTCGTCTGTACACTAAAAACTGTTTTGAGATTTCTATGACACCTACGAAATTTCTCTGTGATATTCAAATTACCAAACGGAATTTTGTCTAGAGATTTCTGTGACACCTCCGTCTGTGTCTGTTCGTCACTGTCACCATAACCATAACCATAACCATAAGCAGCAATAAGTTCGAAAATGACCGCGATTTATACACTACTCAGAAGATATTGCTAAAATAGAAAAGTACGAGTATTTATTTTTTGTATGTATTAAATCAATTATTAATGTATTGTAATTGTTATGTCTATATGAATTTTTAACTTTCTCAAGGTCATTTATCACTAGATAACAGAAAATCTTGAGATACTCAAGGCGCTTTTCTTTTAGACATGGTATAAAAGCAATCAATTGCAACAAATTATAAGTATTATACACATCATGTGCTCACACTTTGTATATGTGGTTGGACTGGCTTATATGCACAGTCTATATTAGCTTAATGTAACATTGCATGAAGGGTGTACATAATAAGTTTTTATTATGATTTGTTTGATTTAGACGTGTGGCAAACCTGGCATCTAAATGATACTGTATTTTATATTATGGTTCATAGAGAAAATTACGTATATGGAACACAGTCCCAAAATGAGTCATGCATTTGCAAATTTAATGATATTTCTGTTTTATTTGCTGCTTTCTTTCATAGCTTTTTGTGGTGAGTTGTGAGCCTGAAGCTCATTTTATGTGCAAATAAACGAAAAACCGGAAGTGTAACTCAGCTCAATTTAACTAGAAAGCTGGTGATAACTTCCACTGCTCGTTAGACATTCTTTCCCCGCCATCTATATACTTCGTTTATAACATAAAGTCTGCTCCGATTTGTAGCTGTAGATAAATACGCCAACTGATTTCGTATTTACACAGACCTAGTCGGAGCATTCAGAAAGGGTGAGAAGGGGAAAAGGGGGCTAAGCGGCAGTATACACGTTCACAGAAGTGTCAGAACAATTTGTGTGCCTCTGCTGCTTGTGTAACAAAGTCGGTCGGAGTGTACAGTGTAGGGGCATTTATTCATTCAATGCGCCTCAAGGTAGACTATGACTCTGTTTACATAATTGTTGACTTTGTTTATTTATTTGCCATAGTCCGTCTGTCCGTCTGTCTGTCTGTTTGCCTGTCTGCCTGTTTACCTATTTACCTGCCTGCAATTGAGTCGTGTTGTGTTTAGTTTCAATGTTCTTTGTGTAACATAAAAATAAAAAATACTTTCTATTCTACGCATAGTTTTAGAGTTGTGCGCCGATAAGCAACTTGCAACTCCTACTTCAGTTTACTTCAGTGTTTCAATGACTTTTACAATATTTTTCGCATACATCTTGGGGCAGTTAAACTTTTTGACAGATACTAAATCGTACAAAAAACTAAGCCAAGCCACAAAGAAAAGAAATAAAAGTTCGAGTAGTGTAATATCCAAAAATGTGTTTCAATAATAGTTTTGTCTTCTAGTACTGCTGCTGCTGCTGCTTCATCACCACTAACTCTGCCTTGTAACGCATTAAATGCAAATTTAAATAACTTTTATTGCCGAGTGCGCCGAGTTCAAGCAAAAAGTTCTAGCATTCTATTGCCGTCGCACAGTGATTCAAAAACGTTTTACATTAGACAAAATTGTGTAATTTTTGATCCGTTCAAGATTTAAACAATCTGATTAGGAATCGCGTAAAGTTTCATACAGTAAAGAAATGATTTAAATTGAGTAAGTGAAACCGGAAATATAGACAACCAAAGTCAGAGTTCTGTAACAAATTCTAAATCTCATATCCTGTAAGCCATATAATTAAGCTAAGAATTGGATTTTTTCGTCAGAATTAACATACTATCATATTCGGTTACCGTTTCCGATTTGTAATATAATTTTAAGCGTGTTAGTAAGCTCTAAGTCAATACAATGTTGCTGACCAACTTTTGATTAGAATAAAATCGATATTGCCATCATTGGTATTGAACTCACCTATTTTATGGCTGACCTCTTATTAACTATATTTTTATAGCCTGCCCTGGAGGCCAAGGGAATACTAAGTTGTGCTTCTGTATGTAACAGGAAGAAGAAGGCGTGAACTCGTTTTGGATATGCTTTTTCTTTAAGATGCTTTTTTTGTTTGTTCTCCTCATCTCGTATGGTACTAGTCTGTCCAAAAGCAAAGTCATAAATGATTTTGAACAAATGTTCCATAAGCTTTATGCTGACCTCTCTCTTAAACACCTCTGCAGACTCCGTTTCTCTATATATATATATTTCTGAATTAACACTTGCCCGGAGGACTTGTCAACATTCAATGCTTTTCAAAGTCGCATAGGAACATGATAAATCAGAAACATTAAGGAATCGGACTTTTCATTTATACTTGGGAAATTTAGTACTTACATAGTCATACACTGCGTCCTCTTTATTGTTATTTAGAAATACTATAGCCGATTCTTTATACGTGCTTTCATGTGCTACAATACACACTTCATCCAAAATGATCTGAAACGGGCACTTTTAAAGAAAACTTTTCCAGCCGCACAAAGTTGAATACCTGCAACAAAATGGGCAATTGTAAAAAACGACAACGCCTATCCGATATATTTAAAACAGTATAAAAATGTTCACCAAAGCCAAAGATTTGATAAATTAAATTTGAAAAATAATCTCAATCCATGACTATTTTCGGTTTGTCAAAAATTGACAAAATTTGGGAGGGCGTAAATATTTTTTCACAAAAGTTTGGCTACGATATTCTATGGACTTAGGCTGACATCACTCTCCAAACGATTGTTTGTATTTTCTTATCTGATCGCTCAAAAGGTGTCAGAGTGCAAGCGTAAAGCTAGAGCAAAGCGAGAAAGAAGAGAGAAATCAGCTTCGCAATTGATTCCTCGCTTCGCATTGGGTTTTGCTTTGTTGTTATCGGTTCGTATTTCATGATTTTGTTTGTCGCTTTCACTCATAGGTCCTCTAGCATTGCTTATAGCACGAAATATTATCGCTTAACGCAGCCTTAAACTGACGATTAAGCTAAAAAAAGTTATACTTTTCAACAAAAAACAAGTAAGACTGGAACAGTCGTGTGTTAACAACTACAAAATACCCTGGACCTTTACTAATGTAACCCTATGCAGAATATGAATTTGTAAATCAAAAAAAAAAAGTTGATATTGACTGCAATAAAAAGTTTTTCATCCAAAAAGTCCAAAGTGGGTGTATATTTGTATGGGGGCTACCCTAAAAAGTGGGCATGTCAAATATTTATACTCTATATAAATAATTAAAAATAAGTCTTGTTGCCGAGTAACAGCTAGATATCTTCAAAATTGATCCCTAAAAAATACGCAACAACTACCAGAGAGACGGACGGACTATATGTGAATGGTGTAACAAAAAACTTTCATAGGAAGACTAAAAAAGTGGGGGTCGAGTTTGCATACAGTGTAAGTTTGTAAGGGGGCTACCCCTTATAGTGATACGATCTGGACCTATGCATTACATTTTATTAGGAGCTACGTAAGATATTCCAAATTTAGTGTTTATAGCGTAATTATCCACAAAGCCAAAAAAAAAAAAAATAAAAAATTTACATGCTAAAACTTAAAAATGTGGGTAGGTATGTATGGTCCTACCCCTTAAAGTGGAGCTGGCATGTTCATGTAATACTAATTATCTGAAGAGAGAGAGAGATAGACTTAATATCCAAATTTGAAGTCTCTATCTCTAATAGTCTCCAAAATGTGCTCTTTCAAACAGACGGTCAGACGATCACGTCCATATCGACTCGTCTTCTGATGCTCACAGCAGCCGACTTCGGCATGCGTTCGTTCAAATGTGTGTGAAAACACGATGGTGTTCTCGTCCCCCTAGTGCCATGGATGGGTAGCGTAATACTCCAGTATTATCGAGCTTCGATCACTGGGATAACTCTAGTTATTATAAATAAGTTTGTTAACGCCCGATACGTTAACTAGCTAGTAAAATAATTTTCAACACATCGCTAAATGTATCGATTCATCAATTCTGTCAAATAGTTAACTGTTCCTCAATTTTGTCAACCTTTCCTCCTTTTCCCACTTCTACTTTTCGTTCTTCTTGCTGTAACCACCACCCTGAGCACACGTATTGGTCAATAAATATTGTACATAAAATTGGTAAGCGAAAACTATCTGCGTTTTATTGAGCTAACTCGCGCTCTTTTCTCTCCCTTCGCAGATTGTAGCTCAACAGCATGAAGCAGTGCTCTGCTTTTATAACCAGGCACCTTACAGGTACTCTGCACCGCTGCCTATAACTCATCAGTAATTCGGCAGCACCCTCTACTTATATAGCAAATATGCAAGTACTCTGTCTCTCGCTGCCCATAACTCCTCAGTAGTTCGACAGCACCCAATTCTTATATTGGAAAACCCGGCTCATACGCCACTATTGCAATTAGCTTCCGTCTATTGCACCTGCAGTCAATACTCTTACGTATTTGACTGCGCCTATCTCTGTTTAAATCTGCGCCGCCGGCTACTGTGCTGCGCGCAGTATTTAAACAAAAGCAACACCTTACAGGTTGTGCCAATTCCGCTGCACACCTGATCTACAATGGTAGCTTTCCTGCTGCACGTAGAAATAAACAAAGTTTAAGTTCCATAAGGATACCTAGATTATTAAAACAAACTTAATAAACATTTTTACCCTATGGGTACATGATATAAAATGATAATAAACTTTTCCGGCTATGTGGCCTTAAAAAGCGGGCATATACGAGTTAAATGGCCGTATTATGGGCGTGGTCGAGGCATCTACAAAACTTAGTATAAGACTACGTATGGTCAAAAAGAATCTAAGTGTCTAAGTTTCAAGTCTCTAGCTCTTATAGTTCCACAGATCTGTTGTCTGATACATCCAGATGGACGGAAGGACGGGCAGAAGAATGCAAGGACAGACACAGCTAAATTGACTCAGTTTACGCTATGGATCAAGAATATATATAAATAGTGGGGTCCACTACGCCTCCTTGTGCCTGTTACATACATTCTGATAAATTTAATATATCCTTTTACCCTGTAGCTTTGGGGTATACAAAAAAAAAAAAATCGAATTATGTGCAATGCAATTTTCTCCTGAACCACTGTGCGTCGGTCCTCTTTATATACTACTCTCTCACGCAGGCCACTCAGGAGTGCAATAAAAAAGTTTTTGCAACATTTTTACCAAAGCTCCTCGAGCACAACTGCTGCTGCTACTGCTCCTGCTACACTTATAGCTGCTTTGTTTTCAGTTGTAAATTATAGCCATATTATACTCACACGATCCAGAGGATAGTCACTGAAACCAACATAGAGCGATGCAAACTGCAAACAGCGTACAGAGTGTAGAGATGGGCAAAGCGCTGCTGCAGAAGAACCGTCCGCCCACCTGGTTGAGCACAGTCGAGGGCAGCAGCTCGTGTAATCCCAGTTGATTTAGTAGCAGCTATTTGGCCAAACGTTTCACAATTATTTCTATGAGCACAACTAAAGACAAACAAAATATTCAACAAAAAAGGAATGGGCCCAATGGACTCTTGGGAGTGTGGGTGCTGCCACTCACCGTCACAGCGCGACTATCGCTTGCCAACAACCGCAGCGGCGCGCAGCGTATGTGCTGCAAATAGGCGACCGGTGCCATGTGCGGCCGTTGCAAACCGTGCATTGTACGCTGGTCGCTCGGCTAGTAGCACCAGCAAAACCGTGGTGCCCTGCGGATGTGCTACATAGTGTAGCTGTTGTTCACCGGTATGCATCAATACGTAATCCACAATGGCCGCTAGATCATAGATACCGATCTCATGCCAGCTAAAGTTCCAGAACGCTGGCATGCTGGTATTCAATAGCCGATGATTACGAGAGAATGTCGTGAAACGTGCATTTGGCAGCCAGACATCGTAGCAGCGTTCGTGCAGCAGAAAGGCAAGCGCACGACAACGTCCTGCTGCCACAAAATCACCGGACGAACCGAGCAGTCCATGCATGAGCACGAAAGGACGCCGGCGACTTGCTTGCAGCAACTGACAATTGGCGTCTGGCATCAAACGATGCAGCGTAAGTTGATAGCCGTCGGTAGTTTGTAGCTGATGCATTTGACAGGCGTGACCGCTGCGGCATATAATATTGCAGACCGTATCTGGACGCTGTGCGCAAGCGGTGTGCGTTAAGTGCAGTGCGCAGAGCGCGAATACAAGGTGCAGATAGCGATATTTAAATGGCATTTTGATTTGACACTTTACATCATTATGAAATACATCTTTAATTCACTAAACCTTTTTGTTTATTGTATTTTTAGTTTTTTTTTGTTCGGCACACACGTCTGTAGGCTTTGCGCGTCGCGCGGTTTCTAAGTTATAGTTAAACCGCTGCGTTCGATCGCGAAACGCGCTGCGGATAAGTATTGTGTAAATATCTTTCTCTCTCTCTTTCTTTCCATATATGACCACTGCAAATGTTTAAGTACCCTTCATTCACCATAATTCAAAATAAGCGCCACAGCTTCACACATTGTACAAAAGCGGTATTGTCCATTTTATTGAAAAGTTTGTATCTTACTTATAGACTAATTCTAGTCGTGATGCATTAAAAGTAATTTTATGGAGACAATTATATTGCATGGTGTTCAAAGCGTAAAAAATGTACAAAAAACAAGAGAGAGTGCTACAGTCCTTTGAAATTTCCTACACCATTGCTTATGTATACTTATGCTTGAGTATTTTTATACATTACACAGACAGATGGACGGACAGACAGGCGGATATGGTTATATCGACTCAGCTGTCGATGCTGATCAAGAATGCATCGTATATAGTTTTAGGGGTTAAATTTTGTGGGTGCCGCGCCTACAACGGCCACAATACGAAAAAAAAACAAGAAAAAACGTTAACTTCGCTTGAACCAAAGCTCTAATACCATTCACATGAAATTTCAAATAGTATTGTAAAACATAAAAGTGGAGGCTTAAATAGAGGCTACCCCAAAAAGTGGACGGTATACGCCCACTAGTAGCTGTGTATATAGCGACCATTTATAATATGCCACCATATCGATTTTCAAGTTGATATTGACGTTTTTCATACAAACGCATAAAAGTGAGCAGTGGGTTTGTATGGGGCTACCCCAAAAAGTGGGCGGCCCCCAACAACCATTAGTCTATGTATGTTAAGCGGCTAGCTATAAATAGCATTTCAACCTAATATTGACTCTAATAAATAAAAATGAGCAACAGCATACAGACAGACGGACGGACAGACAGACAGATGGACATGGCTAGATCGACTCGTCTCGTCGAGCTGATTAAGAATATATATACTTTATGTCTACGATGCCTCCTTTAATGCGTTACAAACTTTCAGACAAACTGATAATACCATTTCATACTATGTGTGAATGGTATAACAAGAACAATAATGAATAGTGCAAAGATAATTGCTTTGGCATGTCATGCGCAGATGGTGAATTTACTCAATGCATGCATTTTTAAAATGATTTCCTATATTAGAGGTCATGGGACTCCAGAGCAATGTCATCGTGTAGTGGATATAATTGCAAGTGGATTCGAGAAGAAACTGTATTCTGCGGCAGTATTTATTGATATACAACAAGCATTTGACCGAGTGTGGCATCCAGGCATGTTATATAAAATGGAAAAACTGCTTCCTGCTCCATTTTTCCTCTTATTGAAAACGTATCTAAGCAATCGACACTTTTATGTTCAAATGGAAGGAAAAACATAGAAACTATATAGTATCCATGCTGGTGTTCCACAGGGCAGTGTTCTGGGACCTGTCCTTTACACAATATTCACTGCCGATCTTCCTGTTGTCAGTGATGTTCAAGTAGCCACTTATGCTGATGATACAGCTATAATTGCATCTAAAGACACTGCTTCAGAAGTATCTCAAGATATTCAAAATGAAATAGTTGAAATAGAGCGATGGCTTAAGAAATGGAAAATAAATTTTAATACTGAGAAGTCGAAACATGTCACATTTGCTCTGAGAAGAGGACATTGTCCGTCAGTATTTTTAAATAATTCACAAATTCCTCATAGTGATTCCGCAAATTATCTTGGACTCGATATAAATCGGAGAGTAACTTGGAAAAGTCATATTAAAGGCAAGACAAAGAAACTCAACATAAAAACAAAAAAAATGTATTGGCTGCTTGGGAGAAAATCGCAGCTTAGTTAGGAGAACAAAGTTCGGCTTTACATGGCTATTTTAAAGCCTGTGTGGACATATGCTATCCAATTATGGGGAACTGCAAGCCAATAAAATATTGAAATTCTTCAACGATATCAGTCCAAAACGCTTAGACTTATTGTTGACGCCCCCTGGTTTGTGGCTAATGATCAAATTCACAAAGATTTAAATATTCCATACATTAAAGATGAAATACGTAGGTATGTTGAAAGACTACGTGATCATTTAAATGTTTTGGCAATAGGCCTACTAGATAATAGCGATACAACTCGAAGACTTAAAAGAAATCATGTGTTAGATTTACCTTTTAGAGATTAAATTTTGTATATATTGTAAATAAACTCTTAATTATGGAATTTTGAATATAATAGCTGTTCTCACTGGAGTACAGCTATTCCTGTTATATTATGAACTTTCAACTAACTTACTTATTGTCTTATTGATAGATTGTAAATTAATAATAATAAAAAGAAAAAAAAATGTTCTATATTGATTCTGTATATTTTAGTAAAAACATAAACAAAAGTCAAGCGTGACCAATACGACTCGACGTGAAAAATATTGCTGTATGTATACACATATACCTAAGCCCATTCGCACACTCTGTCGTTTTTACCATACAAAAAATATAATTAAGCGGAAAATATATGCTCATACGATTTGTGTGTCATACGGGTATTAGCAAGAGTGAAATTTGCATACTCTTCTGTGGGAATAGTAAAGGGTGTTCCAGCAAGGCACGATTTGGCGCAATTGTTTTTCTGTGCAAGTGGCAATTCTAAAATTTGACAGCTAGCATCTACGATTGTTCCGATTACTAAAAGTGGAACGCTACACAGTTGAACAACGTGTTATCATTGTGAAAATCCATTACAAAAATGAGGAACTTACGCTGTCGATTTTTCGAAACAAATCATTTTCACCGATGAGACGCATTTTCAACTGAATGAGTTCATCAACTAACAAAATTATCAATTTTGGGACTCAGAAATTATTTCGTGCAATTTCTATCTTTGGGGTTTTGTGAAATCTCAGGTGTATGTGAAGAAGCAAACAATTCCTGAGCTCATTGTGAAAATGTCATAGAAAATTTTATGCAAAGAGCAAAATCCATACATAATCGGAACATGCCACTTTTACAATGCAATAAATATATCTCGCTCCAAATTTTTAAATTAAATCATGTACTCTTGTTGGGCCACTTTATCTTATAATTTAGTCTCAATGATTGCAACACTTTAGAGTATCCCACAAAGTATTATTCGTGATCAGCACGACAAGGCTAGCCATGCCCGTCTGTCTGTGACTTTGTCAGCGCCTTCTTACATTAATCATTGAAATATTGGTGTCTATGGAGGCTTTTTATAACCATAAGTAACAAAAGCATCAAAATTACCATGATTTATCCACTAGAAAGTATAGTTTCCATACAAAATGTGATCAGTATTAAAGTATTCCATCGAAGTTCCCGTTTTTTTTTTGCATATGCTTGTTCTAATAGCTTCAAAATAACCAACAGTTGTAAAATTTGCTCGTGCCACTGCAAACTCTCAAGAAATTCATGACGAAACTCTTCACGACCACCGAGTCTCAGTTTTGGGCTGAGATTAGTTTATGTTGGCATGGCACCGACCCACAGTGGGCCCGAGGCGCGAGCTAGCGCTGTTTAATTAATAAGTCACGCAAATGCAAAGATATTTTATTGAAATTTGGAACTTAAGCTTTTTAGCTAAAAATACATATTTAGTTCAATGCAAAATCGGCCGACTATTTGTCATACCTCCCATATAACCCTTAATTTTAAAATGATCTCAAGGTTGATATGTCCTGTAGTTATAAAGTATTAATTATTTTTTCATAACTTCTTTTCATTTTTTCTAAGTAATTTAATTAAATTAACAACAAAATTAATTTTCAACTTATATATTAACTATTATTAAAAAAATACTTAACGTTAATCTACTCTAATTCTATTAAAGTTTTATCTAGCAATAAATTGCACACCTCTTCATCAATTATGACCGTTTTGCTTAAATGCTTTGGAAACCTTTTAGCTATTGATGTAATAAATTGATCACATGAGGAAAGTAGAGCGTTAAAAATGTCCTCCATTGTATTTTTCCTACAATTTTTTCTAGTGTGATGCTGGCGTATTGTGCGGAAATCTATATTTCTAGCTTCAAGAGCCTCTTCCGACATCGTTCCTATAGGAAGTGGAACCTGAGCTATTATTTCAGCCCCGTGCAATAACATTTTATGGATCGAGGACGGCATATAGTACCACGGGTATAAATCAACGAAAATTTGTGCCGTTTGCAATGCGTATTTCCGAAAAGCGTCCGGATCAATTTCATGACCGGATGCCATCGATCGCAATAGCACGCTGAATCGGTATATTAATGATTCGCTGACTCCCGTAATCTCAGCTGCCAAAATTGGATCCTGAAAAAACCTTCTGGCTGTATTGCCATTATTTGTCGTGCCAATCCCAGCAATTGGAATGTCCACAAGCAGTGACATTTCTTCCCGCAGCCTTTTTTGAACCAGTAATTTTTTTTGGTCGGTTACATTCTTATCACTCTTTAGAATTTTCCACTTATTAATAGGCAGTCCGTATGATATGTGAAGAATGCATTCTAAACACCTGATCCATGCGTGCAGAGTTGAGAGGACAAACTTGTACAATTGTTGATTTTGAGGAAGCATTTTCACAACATGTAGATCGTTCATCATTTTTCGTTTTGCATTGCAAATGCCACAAGTGTGAGTTGATGATTCAGAAAGGACACTGAAAATCTTTCCATCAATCATTGTCATGTGGAACTCGTGATAAATTTCAAAATTGTTTACGTTTTTCGGCGCAATTTTCGAGATTTGTAGCTCAATATTTTCTATTTCCTGGCGTACCAGGTCGGCGGATTCTTTTTGGCATATGATTTTGATTGGTCTACAAACTCGAGCCACCCATAAACAGCTTTACCTGGAACAAGAAAATTATTATGAAACGCGATGTAAGATGTATTACAAAATATTGAAACCGCATTGCAACAGTTGATGAGATTTAGATTTACTTGGATTTACATTCCCACCAATCGCTAGTTTAATATTTGAATTAAAATTAACTTTAAACTATTAAAGCCAAGAAAAGGATGTTTGTATTTTGGTTTTTTTTTTGTTTTTTTTTATAATAAATCTTGTCCAATTGCCACGACGGTTTTAGGAATTCAGATCACTATTCAAGTTGATTATCACTTACTTACTTACTTAGGTTGATTATCACTTACTTACTTACTACAACCGTCTATCGGTCAAGGCCGCACGTAGGAAAGCGCACCATTCGGTGTAGTTTAGTACGCGCCGGCACCAGGTGATGGCAATCCGGAGCTTCTTCCGATTATCATAGACTTGATCTTGCCATCTTAAGCTCAGACGTCCACTCTGACGCCGTCCACCAATCAAGGTCAGGTTTCCGTCGTAAACCTTTAGTGCTGGAGCTTCGGGGTTCATCCGGATGAGGTGACCAGCCCATTGCAGCCGCTGGAATTTAATGCGCTGGACTATGTCAACCTCATCATACAGCTCATACAGCTCGTGGTTCATACGGGTCCTAATGTCGACACCAACTCTAAGGGGACCAAAAATGCTACGAAGAATCTTTCTCCCGAACAATCCTAAAGACGCTGTATCCATTGATGTCAGGGTCCATGCTTCTGCGCCATACAGCAGGTCCTGGATTATCAGTGTCTTATAGATTTATCTTCGTCGTTCGAGAGAGGGCTATACTTCTAATTTGCATGCGGAGCCCAAAGTAGCAGCGATAAGCAAGCGTGATACTTCGTCTGATCTCTCGGCTAACGTTGTTGTCGCTGGTAATTTCTGCTCCCAGATAGACGAAGTTTTCTACAACATTGAAGTTGAAATTCTCCATACTCACAGACCGTCCAAGACGCGCTGATGGTTTGCGAGTGGGCACCAAGTATCCCTCGTCTTATCCTCGTTCACCGCTAAAAATTATCAAACAGCAAATAAAATGTCAGAATAAATTGTTATAAAATTTTAAGAATTAATCGAAATCAGTCGTAAGGACAAGAAGAATCCTCAAGGATTAATTAAAGGATATAAACGTTAAAGTAATGACTCTGTTAACCGTAGTTCGTTTGTGGTGCGGAATTCTGCAAATTTTCGTTTTGATTTTGCCAGATTTAATTGGACGATTTCCGAGCACAATTTCCATCACTTTTTCGATGTTTTTGTCGTTAATAGATTTAAAATACTTGATGAAAGGTCAAAAACGGAGAATAAATTAGTTTTTATTTTCAATTTATTGAATTAAAATTATTTTTTTTTTTAAATTGTCAGATTTAGGTGAAGAAGGAAGCTAGGTCTGTAACACCAATATTGCTAGTGGAAGAAGAGATTGAAGATTGTTGATTTGTTTTTCAAAGCGGAGATGAAATCGAAAGTCGCAACGAAAATAACATTGGCAGACGAATATTTCCCGGAAGTTTCTGATTTGCTCAGCGGACCATCCGAGGACGAGATTGAGAGGTATGAAGAGGAACAGTGTGTAGATTTCGTTTCGAGAGACAACAATGTTTGGGGCGCTGCACACCCTCATGCAGTTCTTGGTGGCCAGGAACGTCAATGCAGCGTCAATATCTTCGACATGAAAGATGCATCACTGTACGGTATAAAGTTCTGTATTGTAGGTGAGCGCCTACGTCCTACATCTTGAAAATTCGACCATACCTTGGCAAGCAGTAGGTAGTAGCATTTGTGTAAAATGTTTCGGTAGTCAATATAAAAGTTTCGGTAGTCAATATAAAAACATCAGATTTGTTCTAAAATAATTTTTAATATTTTTTCTATTCTAGATCCTAAGAAACGACTACGGTTAAAAGATGTTCACCAAATGGAAACTTTCTTATATTTTTATAAAAGATTCTAAAATTTTTAAGTTTAAATTAAACATTTTTTTGTTGTTGACAGTTTGTAATGATTTAATAGAATTACAATTTGATAAACGAGTATATGTCTGCATTCGAAGCGTATCAAATCATTATGTTTACCGAATCTTTATACCTTTTTTTAATGTTTTATCAAGTATGATAAACATTGATAAAAGTTTTCTTTTCGTCTCTTATTAATTTATATATTTTATTTTATGTGTTTATTTAGTTTTGTCTTGTAATATGTATTAGTACGCGCGTTAAAACTTAATTTGTTTTTTTTTTCAATGTTTTTTTTACGTGTTAATTGGATTTTATACGCTCGTACTCTATGTGCGTCGTGTCTAAATGTATCTGTAAGTATGTCGCGTAGTTCGTACCAAACGTGATTTTAATACACTACTATATATGGCTATCCGACTCACTTGGAGTGTCTCCATTATTTCATATTGCCTTTGCAACACATTTGAGCTGCACATTTGCTGATTATTTTGCTGCGAACACCTCAGATACATAAGTAGTTCATCTATCGTTCTCTCTCTCTCCTACCAGACTCTTAAGTTGCACAATCTGCGTCTTTGTCTCCCTCGCTCTCTCTCTGTCATGCCATTTAACTAATTAGCAATATCAATTTGCTCAAATATTTCGAGTACTACTATGTTCTAGTAGGCAATATCAAAATCTGGCCTTAATCCTGTGCAGCAGAAGCTATTAAAGCGTTAGCTATATGTATCTATGCCATATCTTTGTACTTAGTTAGAGATACATTTGTAATATTGTACGAACTCGTATGTGCGTGTCTGTTTAACTAACCAAATCTAGCTTGATGACCAACTAAATTAAAGCACACATAATCAAAGTTTGCTAACATCAACATCAACAACAACAACAGCAGCAGCTGCGCCAATGTACATACGTATCTACATTATGTATCTTTGTATCTGCTATTGTACACAAACACAAATGCATCTTTTTTTGTCTGCTTGCGTTCTGTTATTGTGTTAATTAAAGTGACCGCGAAAGTTCATACGTGCCCCTATTACAATATTATTGTAACTTTGGATCGATGAAATGCAGGTATTTGATGCGTGCCATGCGGAAAAGCCGACAGTTGCATTTTTCAGTTGAAATTCATGCTGGGTTCTGTTGTAACAAGTTAGTATAAATAAATACAGTCATGGGTATAATTATTTTGACAAACCCTACTTTTGACTATCGGCTTTTGTTTTCTTGAACAGTGTAAGATAACGGTACATTTTTCGTTTTTTCTAAATACTAGGTGCATATCTACAGGAATATGCCTGCAAAGCCTTCAGTATTTAAGCAGTGAGTTGTGTTGATAAAAATGTGATCAGACACCGATTTTTGGTTAGAAACAATTATTTTGTGAAATGAAAATATTGAAAAAGCACGGATTTATTGTAACGTTAAAAGATTAATATAATAAAATAATAACAAAATTATACTTTACTTAATAGAAAATAAAGCCTCTCTTGGCTTGAATTACCTTTTGGGGGCGTCGTGGTACTGAATCCATCAGTGATCGGAGATATTTAGTCGAAATCTCATTCCAAATGGAAGTAACTTCGGAAATGGTTTATTCTCTGGATTTATTTAATTACACAACACGATTCCGTTTTAAAGCTAACCAATCTAACGTATTGAGTTTAATCGCTGAACATTTTTTTTTTTATTTACTCCTGTGACATGAGAAAAGATTCTGATCCTATTGTAAAATAAAACATTCCGCTATTAGTTTGTCTTCTGAAGAGTATGCGTAATAATTTGAAGTAACTGAAACTTTGTTTTGTCTTTGAGATTGTAGAATTCTTACATAAATGTAATTGTATTCAAATGGGGTTTTATCGATCCAGGGTACATTTCGCCAATTGAAGAAGGCAGTCAGTTGACCTTCACTTGCAAAAACACATGCGAAAACTAAAATTAGGAGCCTGTCAAATTAATTGTGCCTAAACAAAAATCGGAGCCTGCTCACATTTTTATCAGCAGAACGAGTGTGCAAGAAGACTAAAGACTTAACAGGCATGTTCTTGTTGATATGCACGTTGTTTTTAGAAAAAAAAGTACCCTTATCTGATACATTTCAACATAACTTAAGCCGATGGTCAAAAGCAGGGTTTGTCAGAATAATTGTGCCCAAGACTGTATTTAAAGAACAAGATTCAAATGTATAACTGCAGAACGTTTTTTGTATTAACATAAGTCTTTATACCATTCACACATAGTGTGAAATGGTGTTATCAGTTTGTTTGTAACGCATTAAAGGAGGCATCGTAGACCCCATAAATATATTCTTGATCAGCTAGACGAGACGAATCGATCTAGCCATGTCCGTCTGTCTGTCTGTCTGTCTGTCTGTATGTTGTTGCGCATTTTTTGGGGACCAATTTTTATGCTATCCAGTTGAGCGGCACTTCTTTTTATTGCAGTTTAATAGACTATTAAGATGGACCCGCCACGCTCCCTTTTTGGAGTAACCCCCATAAAAACCTACCGCCCACTTTTGACTTTTTCTATGAACAACTTTTTTTTGTATTCAATATCAACTTGTAGATAAATATCAACAACTCCGCCCACTGTTTGGGGTAGCCCCATACAAACCTACTGCCCACTTTTGACTTTTTCTACGAAAACTTCTTTATAAAAGTTAATATTAGGTTGAAATGCAAATACAATATGGTGCCTTTTTATGGTCAGCTTCTTAACATACATAGACTAACGGGCGTGGCCCACCCACTTTTTGGGATAGCCCCCAAATACAAACCCACCGTGCAATTTTGTGTGTTTTTATGAAAAAAAATCTTCATTTAAATCAATATTAGCTTGAAATTTGATTTGGTGGATTTCAGTGGACAACCGCTTTATATACATATACAAATGGGCGTGTCCCGCCCACTTTTTGAGGTAGTCCCATATAAACCCACAGCTCACTTTTATGCATTTGTATGGAACACGTCAATATCAACTTGAAATTCGATATGGCGGCATCTACTACATCGCTTCATACAAATTTTGGGGGTAGCCCCTATTTAAACCCCCACTTTTATGTTCTACAGTACTGTTTAAAATTTCGTGTGAATGGTATTAGAGCTTCGGTTCAACCAAAGTTATCGTATTTTCTTGTTTTTTTTTTTATGATTTGATTATTTTATGTACATTTGGACATTTAAATCTGTTTGGCCTATTTTTGAAAATCATATCTGGCAAATGACCACCTCCTACAGGCACATATAAATTAGCAATTTTTTTATATTTCCCCTTCACATTTTGGATAGTTTCTAGTGGTATTCCTGTGACATCCTGGCTATGTTAGTCTAAATATATGTGAGATAATCAGGTTTTCAGGCTTGCTCCTCAAAAATCCCCACAAGAAAAATTTAAGCCAAGTAAAATCTGGGGAACGTGGTTCTCAATCAAAAAACTACTTTTCGAAATCAATTGATTAAACGTCTGCCTTAATAAATGGATTGTTACGCGAGAAGTATGGCATGCTGCACATAATTAATTAGTTGAATATTTTGAGTGCCCCAATAACAAATATTCTCCTAAAATGAGCTTTGTGGCTATTGAAAGATTGATTTTGAAAATAAAATTTCACGATTGCAGCTAATTCTTTTGGCATGTATTGCTACATGGTAAAAGTTTTCAACGCGTGTTGCTACATGCAGATGTGACATTTGATTCGCATTTTATTCAAATTTAACATCAGCTTATACATCAGCTGATAACAAAAAACACCACTTCTAACAGGATCTGCATCTGCCCTTGCACAGCATTAGATGTACTTCAGACAGCATACAGAGCCAACCTTAGATTAGGAAGACATAACAGCGACAGAGGGTACTATATCAGCAGTAGAGAAATAAGTCTTCTGACGGATGCTCACCCGCTGCTAATGTATCCTAGGGATAACTTTGAACCATAACTTCGTAAAAAGGTTTAAAATAGGGCTCAGTGTGAAAGATAAATGAAAGATATAAATTCAATTTACAATATTAAACCGGGAGTAATTAAATGGTTTACAAATGACTCCTAAACGAGGGAAGCAACTGAGGTGGAAGTCATCGGAACTCGCTCAAACTACTTCGGAACGCTAGACAAATTTGATATATTTTAAGCAGAAATCAATATAAATGAAAGATGTTCCCAATTCTACGTAACTAGGGCTACAGAAATTAAAATAATACAATAATCTCAAATGTGATCAAGTCTCAAAAGCTTAATTCTGTACTGGATACCTGGTCTCGCGGGTATATCTGGAAACGAGGATGCAGATAACTTGGCAAGATTTAATGGCCCAGAGCATTTTTGCGGTCTAAGACAAGAAACACTCAGAGGGCAAAGCCAGAGGTAGGTTTTGGATGAACTGTGAAGTCAACATACAGGGAAAACTACTGTTAGGCTCCTATAACAACAAAATATCTAAAATCTGCAATGAACTTAAAAATAATACTCTGAGAGCGATATCAGGTTTTCGGACTGGACATTGAAGACTTAGAAGACATTTGTGTAGAATTGGTATCTAGCAAAGGTGTTGACCAGGCTCAAACATCTTGTCAGTTATGCAGTGAACTCCAAAGAACTTCATTGCTTTTTTAAAAGCGACCGACGCTAAAGGCCGGTGGATGAAGTGTTGTAGGTAGTGACTACGCTCAGGGCACAATAGCTCTGCAAAGATAACAAAGCCTTTTAACAGTTAGTAATAACTAGGAATCACCTTTAATCGAAATTTGACCAACTGCGCTGACTGAATTTTTCATTTCGTTACCAAAGCCCGTATTATTTACGAAATTGTTCATTCATATGCTACTTATTTTCAAACAAATAACAAATAAATTATGAAAAAGAAGATAAGCTAAGGTCAAACGCGCAAACCATGTTTGCAAATGGGCAATTGTGCCAAAATAATTTGCCGCCCATGTTCAACCATGTGCAAATTTTTATCGTGCTTGGCCTTAGTTCTTGGAAAACGAATTCAGCTAAATTGTGTATGTGCGCGTGTGACTTGAAAATCATGATAAAAATCCAATTATAGTTTACATACAATATATTTATTTATTTATTGAAATGAAAATAGGTTTAAATACTATATAAGGATCAATACTAATGGTTTAAATGTGAAAGTTACCTTTTCACGCATTAATCGTTTAGTAGGCTACTTAATAATATCTACCAAAAGGGTACTTTTTGTCGCGAAAACAAAACTTGAACGGGATGAAATAGGGGATATGATGAAAAATTTAACTATAATTTTAATTAGATATAAAGAATGTTTCTGCGTTTTTGACCAATCAAGGTAAAATAGCAGATGATTTCATAGTTTTTAAAGTACTTACCTACCTTTGTATACCTATATAAGTATCTATTGGAAAGCTTAATAAATATATAAAGGGCATCGGGAAAAATAAAGACCACTTAAAAGAACCGTCGACGGGTACGAGCTACTATTATTATTTATAATAAATTATTTATACATTATTCTGCATACATTAATATTAGAACAATACACGGAGGGGCGATAAACAGACCGATGTCACTGTATCTACCTATTGCAACCGATTCAGCTAAACGATAACATTGAAATTGGCAATTGGTCCCAAAAAAAAATGAGCAACAACATACAGACATAACTACACCGCCTCGTCTCGTGGAGCTAATCAAGAATATATACATGTATATACTTTATGGGGTCTCCTTTAATGCGTTACAAACTTTTAGAAAAACTGATAATACCATTTCACATTAGCAATCAGATGAAGAATCACACTTGCTACTTTGTGACAGAGTACAATCAAACTCTCTAGATGCAAATTACAAACATTCATTTAAAACTTGTTGCCACTTATAATTCGCAAATGGTTTTTCCGTGATCTACGTTAAGTACGCGATACTATATAAAGAATAAGATTAAATTTTTTTGCTTTATGTTTTTTGGTTTAATTTTATTTAAGTCGATTTGGACTGATTATGATATTTTGTGTATTGAGTTAAATTTAGCGTCGTGAATTTTAGCTTTGTCTCGTTTGATGTGGTTGACTTCAATCGGATGAATTCCGAAGTTCCAGCAATAAAGGTTTACGACGGAAAACTGAGCTTGATTGTGGACGTCGTCAGGGATGATGTCATATGGAAAAGCTGGGGTTTTGCAAGCGATGTCAGTTCAATTAACGATGGCTGGTTGTGATTTTTCAGCCAGAAATCTAAGGACTGTTAGTCTTTTCGTTTGAAATCCATTCTACAGTAGAGTGAAGATGGTATTCTTCGAACGCCCACAACTGTATAAAAAAGGTTAATATTTATTGTATATATAGTATATAGTATTTTGCTTATATATATATTGCTGAGTCATTACCATCATCTTGATTCTAATGCTGTAGAAGTTTTTACTTCTTATTACTTAATCAAAGCTGACTGGTTTTGTAGTTTTTAAGAGCTACTTTAAACATTATTGATTTGTTTTCGCTATGCATTTGTAATATACTTTAATCTAGCGGCCATTCAAGCTTATTTAAATAGTAAATCTTTTTAGCTGCTGAAACTAAATTGCAACTAAAGCAAAAATTCCACCGTCACCACTGCCGATGCCGCCACAAAATTTAAAGCGAGGCAAACCAAAGTTAAATAAATCGCGCTCGAGCGTGCTCTTAGATACTCGTAGCCACTTTTGTTGCTGTTGAAAATTATTTTATCTATTTTCTTGCTGCGCTCGCACTTAGAGCAACGCACACACATACAGATACGCAGTATGCGCACAAATACAAACGCACACACACACACACATACACACACACACACACATAGATACACAGAAAGGCAGTTGGAAAAAGCTACTTAAAGTTGCTTAATTCTTTTGCGTTTTAGTCAACAGACAAACAAACAAACAACGAAGCAAAAAACTTTTTCAAATTGAGTTAAGCTAATTTTTTAAGCTTTTATTTCTTTTTTTTTTTTTTGGGGTTTCTTAATAATTGTCTACGTTGGGAGAATTATATCGTTCGAGCACAAGTTGCAACATAAAAAGGAATCATAGTGTCTTGTGTCTAGGAATGAGTATCGAAATCTATGTGTTGTATATATAATGCAAAGGATAAAGCATAATGACAGCCATTAGTATTAAGTACGCTTTTGCCTGAGTGCGATGTCATCCAATGTCGGTATAGAAAGTCATTCGCAGAACTCATTAAACTTGCTAAGCGCTGCGCGGCAACTTTTGATTAGTTGAAGTTCTTTTGCGGCAGCAACGGCATTTATGCATTTGGCATTTCGAATTCAAAATATAAAAAAATATAGAACAGCGAAAAATTTCAAAATTTCAAAATTTCCAAATAGTAGCGACGTCAAATGCTTCTTCAACTTTTGTGCGATTCGAAGAGTGCATCGCAGTTGTCGTCACCGTCGCTGTTGACAGATTTAAAGCGAATTACTGGTGACAGCGGTTCACTGAACTCCGTTGGAGTTGTATTAATAAAGGCATTCAACTGTCGCTCGAACACCCTAGAATTCTACTGTAAAACGCAATTGTTTAATAATAACATATTTCATTTAGTTCCATTGAAAAGAACTGGCGCAACCTCAGCACAGCGATCAACTCAACTATGGGTCAATGATTCCGTGTTTTAAGCGCGATGCTCCAGATCGTGTTGCACTTTATTGTTTATATGTTTTATTATTTTAATTATAGTATATCATCATCACTTTTTTTGTTTGCGACTATTTGCGACAATTGTAATTTGTTAGTGAATTCTCCATTAAGTGGAACTGAACGCCACATTTACGTTCAATGAGCATGGCATGCGTCTGTAAATTTCAGATCATGCAGAAGGTGAAGCAGTGCTGCTGCATCTGCCTTTTCTTGTTTGCCGGAGTACTGAGTATCTATGTATATATCTGAGTCAGCAGTTTGCTCGACTATTTTTAGTGCATTCATTAATGAAGTCATCCACGCACGCTAGACACATTATGGTAGCTGAATTTGCACCAGAATTAGTGCGGTGCCATTCAGTCTACTAAAGAGCATGAAGACACGTTGTATCTACATATGTTGGGTGTTTGAATTAGTTTAGTTTGGTAACGTTTCCTAAGTAATAGCGTGACTAGTGTATTTCCAATATTTCATATTCCAAAGTGTATTCCTTCGTAAAACTACTTCATTTGCTTGAAGCTTAAATAAGAACACTTTTTACTTCAATGCATACAAAAATGTTTAACTTTGTGCCGGACAAACTATTTTTAAGGGAAGTTCTACTTCATTACTTTAACATGAATAAAATTAAGGGATTTTTGCGTGATTGGCAATGAAACATGGATCCGTTACGACAATCCCAAACGCAAAAATTCATTGATTAAACCCAGCCAACCATCAACATCAACGGCGAAGCCAAGTATCCATGGCTCCAAGCTTATGCTCTGTATTTCGTCTGGCTGTGCATCACTCTCGTAATTACGAGGAAACCAAAATTGGGTTAGTTCTTGGGTTGCTTATAAAGACGAGTCGTTCCTCCGACACGGCATCTGCTCGCTGCCAGAAGGACAAAAATCTGAATAATCTATTTATAACCTATATAACTTATATAAAAAAAAACCTTACGAATTAATTTAAACACCCAAAATTTACATAGGTACACAGGTTCTATGCGTAAAATAGAACAAAAAAATGATTAATTCATCTGTCATTCGTATGTAATAGAATCCGCTGTCAAAAATAACAACCAGGAAATAGCTGATATAATTAAACAAATATATTTGTTTCTTAGCGACATTAGTATGTTATAACACTAGTGTACAGATGTTGGTTTAGTGAACTTAAAAATAGCTTAACTAATTTAGCTATAGCTCAAGTTAGAAACGACTAATCTAATTGCGACCAAGGCAAAAAACCTTTTACGTTGGACAAAATTCTGTAACTTTTGAACCGTGTAAGATTTTGATGGTCTGTTTTTTGTTTGATTAGGAATTGCTTATAGTTTTATATTGTTAAATGAAATGAATGAAATAAATTGAGTAAGTAATACCGGAGATATAGAGAACCAAAGTATAATTTTTATAAAAATT
Organism: Leucophenga montana; assembly: GCA_035044765.1. Taxonomy (NCBI): domain Eukaryota; kingdom Metazoa; phylum Arthropoda; class Insecta; order Diptera; family Drosophilidae; genus Leucophenga; species Leucophenga montana. The sequence goes on from JAWNNQ010000775.1 coordinate 1,222,266, forward strand.
TGACATGTCATGCGCCTGTATGCCATTCATAGACCTGCAAGGATCTCTCATTGGCATCTTAGGGTCATGTCCGAAGTACTTTTCCATCACGTCAGGATTTTGAGATATTTGAGATTATGTATATGAAAAATTGATATTTTGGATATTTTTAGGTTAGATACAGGCAGATTTGTAATCTATACTAATATTATAAAGAGGTAAAGTTTGTGAGTTTGTGGGATTGTGAGTTTGTGGCGTTGTACGGGGTAATCTCTGGATCTACTGAACCGATTTTGAAAATTCTTTTACCAATAGAAAGCCACTTTATTTGTGAATAACATATAATATATGACGATATACACATAAATGTAATGAATAATTGTAAATATAAATTAACTGTAAAATAGTTAGTATGAGCTACATGGCGATAATTAAAAGCAACAGATTGTATAGCGTTCATTTGTTTGTCTCATATGGTCATGTGTGCTTGATTAAAGAGAAAGACCGAAAGTAAGAGATTATTTAAAATATCAAATATGTACGTGAGACAATTTTATTAATGTTCGCGCGCGGCCAACGCGACGGCGTGCGATGGCGTCGCATCGGTCGGTTCCTTACGCAGTGGACGTTCACGAAATTGAAATTTTCGAAACGTAATACGCACACTGTTTTAATAAAAAGTTCTTATTAAATCTACTTTTTTTCTTTCTTTTCAGAACTTCTTTCTATTTTATTGTTTCCTAAAAAAGTTCTTTTCAGAGCTACTTTCTGTCTTATTGTTTCCATAAAAGGTTCTGAGTATATAACGTATGCCTAAAAGAAAATCACAACTATCTACACATACATTCCAGAATTTTCAAATTCGAACGGGAGAGACTTCCTCTGAGCATGCACAGCGCCTTGCGAGTGAAAGAGAAAACAGATCGCAAGCGCGTGCTAGGGAAGGAGAGGCAGTGGGAAGGAGAAGCATGTGGAACGGCAGAAACGCGCCGGCTATCACCTAGTAATCTATATACATATAGTAACCCTCCTTCCCTTTAAAATGAACTATTGGACGGTGTCGTAGGACTTTCTTTCTAAAGTTATGCCCATTTTAAGATGACGGGAAGATATTTGAAACATATACGGTGTTCAACATAACCATTTTCAGTAATTTTAAAATAACCATAACTTTTGTAAGAAACATTTTATGGTACCATTTTGAATAATAAGAGCAGTACTACATGATGGAGAAGGTAGAACAAATGACAATTAATTTTTGCAGCCTGTATCTAACCTCAAAAACAGCCAAAAAAATTCATCTTTTGTGTACCTAACCTCAAATGTGTCATAAGTCCGAAAGATTGTACGCCAAAATTCTTTTAAAAATTACCCTCAGCTGTCCAACAATAATCACAATCCTTTTATTACCGATCTGTATTATTATTTAAACTTTTGACCAGAATTATTTATTTATTATAACTTATTTTCTGGTGCTACAAGAACAAGATATCTTATAAATTAAAGCACTAGTCACAAACTAAGTACATGTAAAAATCTATTTTGAATATAAAGAAAAATATAGATCTAATATCTATAGTAATTTATTTTTTTTAATGCATATTATTTTTGAGAGAAATTATTATAGATGACCAGAGAGAGACCGAATTAGGTCATGGCAAGCATACTTTATTGTGCAATGTGACATAGTTACCAGTAAATCGTGAGTGGGAATTCCCTATAAAGTATCTTATGAAGAAAGACAACAGAGAGCATCGACCGTCAAACAGACAGGGTTTGAAGATCAATTAGTTTCAAGCGATCTACATAGGGTGAAAGATGAACATCAGGGGCCCAATTGAGGTTTATGAGTGTAAAAAGCAGAAAAAAGGATGATATTATTTACGGATTTCTCCGACGAAATGTCATACATTTGCATTTAGACATATTAAGGTTAAGATAGTTTGCTTCACACCCGTAATTCAACGAATTGAAATCTGCTTGCAATGGATTATGCTGAAAAACATCAGTATACGACAAACATAATTAGACACCATTAGCCTACATTAGCGTATGAGCATGATTGAACATAAATATTACAAAAAGTAATGGACCCACCTTGTGGAACACCGGAAAAGACATCTACATTTTTAGATAGACAATTATTGAATAAAACTTTTTGAGATATAACTACGATGTAGGGCAGTATCCAATTTACAAAAAAAGAAGGAAATTCTGAAGCAGAAGTCTATAAGGAGTTTATGATAAACACTATCGAAAGCGTTACTAAAATCAGTATACTTATATGACATCAGTCTGACAGCCAGTTATAAAACCCTTGTTGATGATAGAAGAAATTTCTATAAGATTAGTACTACCCCTTTAGCAATACCCCTTTAATTCGAGATATCAGATTTACAGCCTTTCTTGTGTAATGGGATAATATACGATTGTTTCCAATCCAATTGTTATATGGAGAGTTTAAAAAAGAAAAGATAAAGGAGCGTAAATGAAGGAGCACAAATGAATATACAATTAGGAATATTATCAGGAACAGACAGTAATGAAAACTTAAAAGATAATAATTTAATTTTGCGTAGTCAGTTTGTTTAAAACATCTAACATGATGATCAGAACTAAGAAGATAGATTTTAAGTTGGGATGATAATTGTCATCAGGCAAAGCTATCTGCTGAGTCCTATTAACGGATATATTAAAGCCATTTTCAACAAAGACTAAATCAAGAAATCGACTTGAAATATTACAAATATTTTTGCACTGGAGCAAGGACAAATCAGGAAGACTGTAAAAAAATCATGGTTAGCAGATGCTGTTAATATAGAAGAATAACACTGCCCTGCAAATTCCAATTTTTTGGATGCGAATAAGATAGGGCCTAGTGTTTCCGAATGGATTATTCATGCTAAACATGAATCTGGGTTTAAAAACTTTCCATCACGTCACATTTTCGAGTTGGAGTTGAAAACCCTAAACACAGCGTTTTTGGCAGTTTATGAAAAATCGTGCGGCAAAATCCTGACGTGACTTAAACTTCGCTGTTATCAGAAATTAAAGCCCTATGCCAATTTAATCGCATGCTCCCTTAGAGCGGGGTATTCCTGAGACCATTGATCGCACTGCCCTGCAAATTCCAGAAGCAAGGCGCAACATGAAAACCATTTACGGGGAGTAACATGTAAAACGGATGGACGATCGCTTGTTGCAGGCACATCCATGGGTACGGCGAATGGCCCTACAGGAGGAATAAAACAATTTGCAGTCACAGAATTGACCATGTCCGTAGTGACAGTTTGAGATTCCTCTGAAGGATTTAGAACTGACAGCAAATCTGGGTATGCGTTAATTGGCTTCACAGGCTTGTCCTCGAAATACGTCAAAACCGGAGTTGCTATTGGTAAAATTTGGAGTTACCGGCTCATCAGAATACAATTAATAGCTGCTCTTATTAATTGTATTAACCTTTTATATGTAGTTTAAAGATAATTGTTATTTAAAAAATAAATGCTTCAATTGAACCATTTTCGATACAACAAGTACTTACTAAGTATTATTGTATAGAAGCTATACCTTCTAATTGTGTTAAGTCGTGGTCGCTTTGGTCACAGATGATCAATTTGTCGATATTGAACGTTCGTCAAAAACTTTTTATGTTATAAAATTTAGTTATACTAGCTGGTACCCGGCGCGTAGCTGTCCTTCCCCTTGCCAATCCTTTTCCCTGCCACTACTTCCCCCTGCCACTCCATCGCCCCTACCACCACGTTTTATACCACACAGTCCCCTGCTCTTCCCCCTACCTACCATCACCAAAACGTACTCCAACTTCTCCCTGCCCTCTTTCCCATGCCCTCCTCGACCCCATTAATATGTATATTCAATATCTCTCTAGATAAATTTTCTTTAATTTTTATTCCATTTAATTCCATTCCATTTATTCGTTGCGGAGACGAATTCAACAAATCAGAGATCAATAAAATCGGTCCAGCCGTTCTCGAGTTATAAATGGTGTTACTAACCCTACTTTGTTTTATATATAGATTTTTAGTGGCCCGTTCTGAACATATGATTTTCATTTCATTATTTCAAAATAAAAACAAAAAATTTTCAAACAGAAACATTAAAATGGGACCAGGTTTATATGGGGGCCACCCTTTAAAATGTGATTGGCATGTTCACTTAATACACTTTATCTGAAGTGCCTTCTTCAAGGAGAGTTTAAATATCTAAATATATATTTATATACGCATAGATACATATCTATGAATACTTACGAAAAAATTCTAAAAAAAAAAAGAGTATAAGAGGTATACGGGTCACTTATAATGCCTGCGTATAGCAGATATTCTCGTAACAATCATTAGTATGACGCATGAGGACAAATAGCTAAAATTGCACACTCTGAAATTTGATAGTTTTCACAGAAAAGCAAATTTATTCAATGTCATAACGCATTATCACTCGAAATATAAGCGCGAAATTTTTGTATCAATTTTCGTCAAATCACCAAAACGTACTTTTCAAAATGTAATTTGACCTTTATTTTTTAAGTAGTAATTGAACAACATAATCTAAGAACTCGTGTGAAAGGTATTTCAAAGAGATACATATTATATGTAAGTCAATTGAAATCTACAGTTTTTAACGCAGACAGATACACATTAACATACAAGTACACCCACACACACACACACACATACAAACACTTGTTGGTGACTCGTCTTGGTCCAAAAAAGTTTGAAGACCTTTTCATTGAACTTATCAGTATATGAGAGGCTCAGATGCACCTGCGGTAACCACTAAGTGTTGTCTGGTGCATCTGACATTTTCATTGGAAAGTTTGACATTTTTTAGTGTAAACGTACTCAGAACGTTTTGACGTACGAGCAATAGTTGTGTTTTTTAGTATGGCTTGAAAAAATCATCAAGACAGACGTGTTTCGATGAATTAATTTCTTTTTATGGCGATCAACCACCGTAAAAAACTGGTAGAACGACTTCAGTCGTGGTCGCCGCTTTCTCCAAGACAAATTTAGTGAAGGTCGTCCAAAATCGGTTGTTGTGCCAGAGAGTATCGATGCTGCGAGCAAACAGATGAAGCAAACCGGTGATGTGATATATCGTGAGATAGGGGCGACCGTGGGTATTACTATGACAAGCATCAATAAGATATTGCATACGATTTTGGACTCATAACATCGATTTAACTTGACATCCACCGTACAGTCCTTATTTGGCACCCAATGACTTTACGTGGGCATCGATTTTCTACGCCAGAAGAAGCGGTTGATGCGTTCGAAAGGCATGTTTTGGAGCTAACTCATACGGAGTGGAAAAAGTGCTTCGAGAATTGATTCATACGCATGCAAAAACGTATTTTGAAAAACAATAGAACCATTAACAACTAAAAATATTAGTTTTTCATTGTTATGCCAGAAATATAAATAGCAACCTACGTATAGTGCACGTGCTGCAGCCACACTGAGGTGGGCCTTCGTCACTTGCGTGGACTACCGTCGACACTCTGTGTGAATAGTATAGGTAAACTACAAATTGCTTTGATTATATTTCATATTCAATTTTTTTTTTATGACTGTTTCGTGCGACCTTCTTGAACGAGTTATGAATCATTTTAGTATTAAATATCTAAACACGTCGAATATATTGTATATGCACATACATATTTATCTCGCATACTTCATCATCACAATCAGAATCATAACGGCAATATAGCTACAATACTATATACTACTTATGCATGTTTTACTAGGCCATAATGAGAAATATTGTAAATACATATTATGAAACTATTTGCTAAATGAAACTATTTTGAAAAACTTTCCATTAATTTCCATTTTTGTAGGAACTCATTGAAAACTATGCAGCTGCCGTGTCCATTGGTCATTTTGTAGTTCAGGCAATTATCACGCTTCAATTTTATACTCTTTTAGCGTTTAGCGTTTGCTTAGCAGTTGAACAGCATTTCGCTGTAAGCCAAGTTAATTGCTTTCTGTTGCACTTCCGCTTCCGCTTCCGCTGCAATTTAAGTTAACTGAAATTGTGTACTTGAAATGACGTATAGAAGAGCGTAGCGTAGTGTAGAGCAATGTCAACAGCAGCCAACGACGATGTTTGCTAAGAACTTCAAAATGGGCGCCCGTTCGTGTACTGATTCACCTTTTCGCTGCCGAGCGCAGATGAAACCTGAAGTAGTTTTTAGCATGAACACGCTTGTTGGTGTTGTTGCTTCACTTATCCTAAGGCGCCGCTTCAAGTGCACTTCTTACTAGACAAAGAGGCTGCAAATGGATATTGCATGTAGCAGATTCAATTCCAGTTGCGATGCAGCAGCGATTGTTGTCTGTTTGTCTATTTGTCTGTCTGTTTGTCTGACTGTATATTTGTTTGCTAACTAAACAACAACAACAACGATGACAAGAAAGCGCTATAAATATGCAGGTAGCAGCACAAAAAAAAAACTTAATGTAGATACTTTGCTTTTTGTTGTTTAATCTTGACATAGCGCAACTTAAAGTTGCTCTTTATACGACTACCTATTGTAGCTAAGTACATATAAAAAGTAACTAATACAAAATAGAAGCGCACCATATTGAATATGGCCGCCGCTTCATTTCCGCTGCGCCGACAGCATTATTAATAGTTGGAATGGCAAAAACAACAACAACAACTCAATAAATGTATAACTAAGCGGCAGAAAATTACATATATAGAAATACGAGGGCTAACTGAAGCTCGATAAGCTGGGTTGAAAAAGAATTTTTGTTGATTTATATTTCAACAAAATTCATATTCATCATTAACTGAATTTATTATAGCCGCATAATTGTTGAAGACTGAACTATGTCAAACAATCAATAATCTTTCTTTCGAACACCTCCGAAGACGCTGAGTCGTCACTGTTTCTGAATCTCCGAGAATCCTTTGCTAACTCGCCGTTCGTTCATGCCAATGATGTCAATGTAATGAGCATATGCGTGTAGCAACACTTCCTTATAAGGAAATGGAAGATCGTGCCCGACCGTTATACCTATGGGCATTGGTGTAGGATGTCTTCTCTTGCTATCACAGGTGTGGGAGAAGTCTGACGATACTTTGTGTGTGTGAAACGATCTTTACAGGGATACTAAGTTCAGAAAGTGCGTTGTTATCGGCGTTTCGGAAGAGGGCTAATAATCGACAAGTAGGTATTATGTGTGTCTCTGTTATATATTCTTTAGGATTTGTCGTAGAGTAAAAATTGGGTTACTGGTCAACATTTCTGGCCTGAAGCTACACTGATACTGATACTGAAGACACCTCCAGGTCTCCTTTTTGAAGATGAGGTAAAGAACAAAGTTAATCAAATCGTTGGACACGCATTCGTCGGACCATATCGTGCATAAGAGTTGGTGCATACGCCTTACCAACTATTTTCCACCGATTTTGTATAATACAGCTGGCGTTTTGTTATTCTTCACTTTTTTTTAAATACTGAGTCGACCTCGTTATAGTCCGATGGCTCTACAAGAAAGCCATCATCAACTGGTTATTCTACAAATACTTCTCCATCTGTCCGTATGTTTCAAAGTATGAACGCTGCGATATTAAAGACTTCATGTATTTTTATTTTTGCACCATTCACACATAGTGTGAAATGATATCATTAGTTTGTCTGAAAGTTTGTAACGCATTGACTGAGGCATCGTAGATCCCATGAAGTATATATATTCAGTCGAGTCGATCTAGCCATCTCCGCAGTCCGTCTGATAGTTGCTGCGCATTTTTTGGGAATGATTTTTTATATATCTGGCTGAATGCCAGTATTTAAGTTTATTTTGGTCCCAAGTTTACGCCCACTTCTTTGGAGTAGTTCCCCTACAAACCTACAGCCTACTTTAGTGTTTCGTATGAAAGACTATCTAAGTCAAAATTAACTTGAAATTCGATATGGATGCTTTTTATTCATATACAATGGGCGTGTCCCACCTACATTTTGGGCAGGCCCCATACAGACACACCACTTTTGTGATTTTGTATGAAAGAATTTTTTAGTTGAGTCTATTTCCGCAAGAATGGTTCATTTCGAGAAACAAAGTGTTCGCCAAATGTATCCTTCAGTAAGTCGATTGTTTGACGTGCTGCCGTCCTGTTGAAAAACATTTTTTCAATAAGTATCCCATTCAATTGAGGTATAAAATAATCGCTAATCATAGCTCTATAGCGTTCGTCTTTGCCGCCATCATTTTAAAAGAAGTAAGGACCAATGATTTCACCGGCCTATAAATCGCACATAAAAATGAATTTTCGTGGATGTAACGGTGCCTTGAGAATGTCTCTTGGATTTTCATCATTCCAATTAGGACAATTTTGCTTATTGACACGCCCATTGAGCCTCATCACTCAACAGAATATTTGCGATAAAACAGTTAGTTGACTTCCCATTGATTTTCAGCCCATTGACCGAACGTACGGCAGAAACGATGGTCATTCGGCTTTAATTCTTGAACAAGCTGGATCTTATAATGTCGTATGCCGAGATCTTTACGTAAAATTTGACCAATTTAATTTATGTCCGAAAATGGAATATCTAAAAACAAACCCATTATATATATATATATATATATATATATATATATATATATATATATATATATATATATATATATATATATATATATATATATATATATATATATATATATATTAAGTCCGTCCGTCTGATTGCTTAGGGTATCCCAACAAGAATGCACGATTTAATTTAAAAATATAATTTAATATATAATTAATTTTGTGCGAGTGGTAATATTTTTATTGCATTTTAAAGTAGACATGTTCCGATTATGTATTATGGAGTAAAATATCCTGGAAAAGACCCCCGCAGCTCTGAACATATTTCTTTGCTCTTTTCATGATGTTTTTGATGATATTTTGACAAAGAAGTGATAGAGCCACACCGATGGCGCGTCACGTATACCTGACATTTCAAAAAACCCCAAAGAAATCGCACGATCTTTGTGGCCAGTTGACATCGGTCTGGAAATCGTTGCTCCAATAAATCGATGGTACCATGCGCGGTGTGACAGGTGGCGCCGTTCTGCTGAAACTACATGTCATCCAGATCCATAACGCCAATGTTAAGGTTACAAGAACTTCGTTATTATGTTCCTGTAACGAATGTAATTCACAGTCGCTGCATTTCCGGGCTCATTAAAAAATATGGCCCAATCATGCCGCCTGACCAAAATAAAAAACAGATAGTTGCTCGTTGTGGATAAATTTGTTTTCCATGAATCACGTTTGGATTTTCTAAGCCCCATTCTTACCCGTAAATAATTTTCGAGGCGGCAAAGCCAGAAAAATATTTGATTTCTTTTTTTTTCTGTTGATTTTCTTTTTCGATTAAATATTAATTTATTTTTATTTTCCATAATTTTTTTTGTAATTTAAAATTTCATATTCTGTATATGCCTACTTGCACTTACTTTACCTAAGAAATTTGATATGTTTCTTATCTCTATAAAACACATCAAATATCACCAAACGATCGAACTTTTATTTGACCCATCGTATAGGATGGCGAAAAACGCGTTTTGAACTCAAAGTAAAGACGCGCTACAAGGCTACGACGGCATGCAAATGAGTTTCCGCTTCCGTTTTACCATTTTCTGCCGCTGCCAACATCCGGCGGCAATTTCCGCTTCCTTATTATTTGGGTTTTTCCTGGCACTTTTTGCTTTTAAAATTTTTTTTTTGAAAAATTACCAAAAGCAAAATAATCGATTCGAAGAAGCGCAAAACTTCGAACTATGTCGAATTTACCACTTACAGGGCGTACAGCTGACTTCGACTTGATGCTCAACCTATTTTTTTATTCGATTTTTTTATTTGATTTTTTTTCTTTTGTTGGGTGGGTGTGAATACACAATTTATTATAGCTGCTCACACAATGTCTGATCTAAATTGCTTGACAATTATTACAATGACGACAGACGCATGAAAAATGTGCGCTACGCCATGCGAAGCCAGAGAAGAAAAAACAGGAAAAAATTTTAACTTCGGTTGAATCGAAGTTCTAATACTATTCACACAAAAATTCAAGTTGTGTACTTGGTGTGCGAGAGGGCTACCCCTAAGGGGATGCATGCCTAATTATATATATTTCGCATGTAGGTGTAATTACTAACTTTTTATACAAAAACCCAAAAATGGACTGGTAGATTTGTAATGTGAAAATGTATTTATGGCAATCGTCCATAGGCAGCCAAAACTTCAGGTTGATATTGACTTCAATAGAAATGTTTTCCATAAGAAAAGGGTGTTTGGGGGGGGGGCTACCCCAAAAACTGGAAGCATTATAGGGCTATGTATGTGAAACGGCCGTCCGTAAGAAGCTACCAACTTTTCAGTTGAAATTGACTGCAATAAATAAGTTTTGTCATACGAAAAGTCAAAACTGGGTAAAGGGTTTGTATGAGGGTATAAAAAGGGAATAAAAATAACTCTATTTCTCAAAAAAAATGCCAGACTATATATAATTGATGGGCTCTACGGTCCCTCCATTGATGAGTTACAAACTTTGAGACAAATTTATGATACCATATCATACTATGTATGAATGGTAGCATATAGAAAACAAAAAAACAAATGAAGGTGAAACTTCACAGCAAAACTCAACGGAAGGAGGCGTTTGCATGAATTGTTGATTGCTTCGTTTTTGGCCAAATAAATTTCCACAATTTATATTTAGTGCTATGGCAGTTTCCCTTTTTTTCTTTGACGTGGCAGTGCTTTAGTGGCGTTTTTGTTGTACGTACCTTCTCTCCACTCTCTACCACTGTCACACTTCTAGGAAGCAGTTCGACGCCCAACATTCGACGCAAAATTAATGATGGAAAATTTGCAAAGTTCACAAATTTCTTATTAGTCGCCCTGACTTGCTACTAAATTTTGCACGCTTACACTTGAGCTATGTTGGCGCTTCAGCATTTTAGGGGACAGGGCCGTGATGGGGAAAAGTGGCTTGGTGCCCGGCAGCGTTTCGAGGACTGCCGTGGCTCATATTTCATTAGTTGCGGTTGCGAGTTTTGCTGCAGTTGCTGGTTGCCGTATCTTTTTCACTCTTTCAACCGCACTATTAATTGCTCCTTCTCTCTCTATATCTCCCTCCCTCTCTCTCTCTCTCTCTCTTTCTCTGAGCCGTAATTTGAATTTTAATTGCGTGTTGTATGATTTTACGGTTGAATTTTGTGTTAATTGTTATCTACCTCACGTAGCATTTAAAAATTCAAAAATTTTTAACTTTTATTATTATTTTGTGTAGTTATAAGGTAAATGGGTGTTTTTTTTTGAGCTTCCATTTTCCATTTACTAAAGAAAATATTTGGCGAACGCGATATTCTCGAAATGGGCCAGTCATTGGTTTACGCGAACAACCCAGCAACTTTGGACGACTTGGAAGATAAAATTGTGCGAATAATTGCCGACATTGCTTGACAAAGTGTTCGAAAATTGAACCAGATTGTCCCACATCCTCGGCACCCACATTCCCGAAATCATATTTAAACATGGCATAAAATTATTTTTCTAATAAAGTAAATTTTCAGTTTAAAATTTCAATAGAAATCTCCTCGAAAAAAACACCATTTATTAAGTTTGTGTAAAATTGTAAATCAAACTAAACTGGTATTAAGAGATCATATGAAATATACTAAATCTTGATCTGCATATAAAAATTAAGTACCCATGTCCTTCGTTTGCACACTGTAGTATATATTATTGTATAAATCAAAAAATATAACTTACTGAGTGATTTTTTTTAACAATCGAAAAATAAAAATCAGATAACAATAATATAACCGGTGCGTGACGTAGTGTCTAGGCCGGGTGGTCACTGCCAGGTTCGATCAGGTTATAACGCTAACTAGGACTCAGCGTCCAAGCTAGAACGTCGGAGGGCCATCCTATCGGAAACGGGCACTGCGACAGGAATTGATGTCTTTTGCCCTAGCCCGGATATGCTTAAGTTAATTTATCTAGGATCTTCTCCGTCTATTTAATGAAACGGAGAATAAGGGGTCTATTCGTCTGCTAAATTCTGAGCCTGGCCAAGGCCAAGATCGGCCAATCGCAAAACAGATGTAAACTAGTTTCGTCATCCTTTAGACAGCGTTTGCACTCTGTTTCTGATGAGAGACCTAGTTTATTTAGGTTCTATCTCATTGGATGATGCCCAGTGAGGTACTCCATAAGCAACATCAGGTCAGATCTATATATAGATGTGAGTTGGTTTTTGGGTATATACAACGAGTTAGTAGCTTGGCCTGCCATATAAAGATTGACAAATAGAATCAATCTGTTCAACAAATATTTGCAAATAAGTATACACTCTTCTTAAGTCTGTTTTCTATAATGCACTGCTCCCAAACCAAGCATGCTAGAGACTTTTTTGCTTAAATTTAAGTTCATTTAAGTTCAATTGTTATAATTTGACCAGAAGGAAGATTTAAAGCTGAGTCATATTAACAAAAAATTATTAAGCGAAAAATGACAAAATGCGAGTTCCACATTTTGCGCTACTTGAATAGAACATGTATTTAGTTTGATCGTTATGTTTGGCACGTGGGCTCATATTTTTCGTTGATTGAACTATTTTGTTAATTTCGATTAATTAATTTAAAATCAGATAAAGAGTTATAAACTTTTTTCCCATTTTGAATGATACTTTGGGTCATAATTATATGTCATAATGGCATAACAAAGCCCATTGGGACATGGGCCTTTGATGCAGATTATCGCTCCAGAAGAGCAAGCTTTTAAAACCTGTTCTTTGAACATATGCCTTCTTTACCCTATAGGCGTAGGGATAGGATAATACGATGTTCTGCAGCAATACTTTGGCAGAATCACTTAATTTTTTCCTTCAAGTGAGATATTAATAGTACTGCTTGTCAGGAGTAAGACAGTATTACAACAAATTGCAATGAATTGCTGGAAGAGTTGAGTTGTAATAATATTTTCTATAAATTTTTCAAGCAGATTTCAATTCGTAGAATTCCAAAGCAAACTATCTTAACCTCAATATCTCTAAATGCAAATGTATGAAATTTCATCGCAGAAATCCGTATATAATATCATACTTCGTAAATAATTACAGCCTTTGTAGAAAATTTCGTTTCCATGATTTATGTCTTGCACCCAAAATTGAGCTGTAAATATGATATTGCTGATGAGATAAATAAAGCAAAAGGTGTTCTAGGGTTCATAAAGCGTTGGCTTAAAGAATTTGATGATGCTTATAGTGGCTACTGAACTTGTTTGTCCGATTTTGGAATTTGCATCTTGTTTTTGGCACCCACATTATGTTACTCATCAAGATTGTATTAAGTCAGTTCAAAAGCAGCTTCTGCTTTTTACCCTTAGAAACATCAATCATATTCCAGCATATGTGGGTGGATCACTTGATAATTGGATGATGTGCCTCAAAAACGGATGTTTACCAATAACTTAAATATTGCGGTTGTTAAAATTTTAGTTTAAATGCTGAGAGATTGTAATCGATGAGACCTATAACATACACAAGGTTAGGTTAGGTTTGGATGGTCAACATGATTGACCACATGTCACTTAGGCCAGCATAGGCCCATTGTGATACCATCTGTATTTTATATTACTACCGCAGCTACTCTCAGAACCACTTTGACAGTGTCAAGAATGTCGAGATATGTTTGATCTCGTTTACCGAGAGTTCAGTTAAGTTGTTCAAGAAGGGGCTCCCTAATAACGTCAGTCTCTTCCTACTATGGGCCGAGCAGTGACATAGCAAGTGCCTGACGGTCTCATCCTCCTCGGCATTTCCACAGCTTCTGCAGAAGTCCCGGCAGTTTACCCCTAGCCTTGTGGCATGTCACCCTACTACACAGTGGCCTGTGAGGGCTCCCACAATGATAGCTATCTGATCTGCCTTGTTTTGAAGTAGTGTTATTGTTCTTTTGAGATTATATTTTGGCCAGGTGAGTCTGCAGATTCTACAAGTGACCAGGTTGCTATACCGATCATCTATGATGGGATCTGTAGTTTACATGTAGCCATGGGTATATCTACTGTGGCCTTCCTTGGAAGGATATCAGCAGTGATACATTCTCTGGTTAGTTTGTGCGCTTCACAATTTCACTCTATGTTATGGTGACCAGGCACCCAGATGAGATGTATAACATAGTGCTCGGCAATCTCGTTAAGAGATTTATGGCACTTCGTTGTGTTTTTAGTGTTGGATCTGAAAGAGTTCAGCGCTTTCAGAGCAGCCTGACTGTCCGTACTGTATATGAGTATGACCTTAGGAAGTGCGTCGCATTCTGAATAGATAGCATCTCCGCCTGATAAACGCTGCAATGATCGGGCAGTCTAAAAATAAATAGCATGTTATACCATTCACCTATAGTGTTTAAACGTTTTAACGCATTAAAGGAGGCATCGTGTAGACCCCGGAAAATATATATATTCGAGTCGGTCTAGCCTTGTCCGTCCGATAGTTGCTGTTTATTTTTGTTTACACTTTTTTTTAGATATCTGACTCAAAAAGCCGGTACTCAACTTTTGGTCCCAAGTTTATAGAGTATACATATTGATGTGCCACTCGCACTTTTTGGGTTAGCCCCATAAAAACCCAGCGCCCACTTTTGTGTTTTTGTTGAATTTAGTGCTTGAAATTCAATATGGTTGACTTTTATGTATGGTCGCTTCATATACGTATATTGTACTAATGGGCGTGTCACGTCCACTTTTTAACGTAGCCGCTATACAAACCTACTACCTTGTGTGAATGATATTAGAACTTCGGTTCAACGGAAGATGTACCGTTTTTCTTCTTTACTTTTAATTTGTAGCGCTGTGGTATAGATTAATCAGTGTGTATTACGGGGCGACTACCATATTATACTCCGGTGTACGTGCAGTGCGAATGTACAGTGACGTCAGTTATAGCATATCCCTATCCCTATCGCTGAGCTGCTACAAATAGGCTTTTAGAAAGCTTATTGTCTCCCTAAAAGTGTTGGCTAATCTGTTGTCCGGCGGGGAGAATAATCTCTCATAAATAAAGTACAAAATGTCACTACACAGACATAAAAAAGTTGGGCTAAAGATCCGACCGAAAAAATAACTGCTCACTCAAGAAACGAATTCCACCCTGTGCTCCAACTAGGGGCGATACTCTAAGTTATATTTATTTTTATAGCTATATATTTTAAGAATCAAGAAAAATGATAGACAAAAAATTGCTGGAAACTTACTTTCATTTAGAAAAACATTTTTTGGTTGGAAAACATAAAATTTGTGAATGTTCGTTTCCCTCGAGTAATAATAACATTTTCTTATATTTTTCATCTCGAATTTCTTTATTAGTCATTACTCATTGCACAAAATTTAATTATTTTTTAAATTAAATTAAATTATTACAAAAAAATATTGTTGTCCGATTTGGAGCAATCGCATACGCCACTACACAAACGCAGTACCTACAAGTACATGCGAATTTATTTATTTCAATTGTTTTCATAAGCATTTTCTTTTTGTATTTATTTACGATAAATTGTTTTTTGATTTTTATGCATTGACCATGTTATTTTCATGCAATTTATTTTATACCACTTTGTCTTTATATATTTTTGATTATTTTCCATGATTTCCAAATGAAACGAAACGAAACGAAAGAAAGCTCTTGTAATACTCTCTCCATACAGAAAAGAACTTAAAAAAAGTCATGCGATTTTCGCTTTTCATAAAAATATATTTTATGCCTTTAATTTACTGCGAAAAAATACGGCAATGATTGTTTGGGGAAAAAAAAAAAATAAAAATAAAAAAATCAAATAATAAAGAAAAACTACAGAAAAACTGCAGAGTATAAAAAAAGCGCACAGATACAACTTCCAATTGTAAATGTATGAAATTTAATTGCGAAATGCATACAGACACAATTACAAATAAACAAACAAAGACACGCACACACTTGCAACTGAATGCACATAAATACATATGAACGTACAAACGTGCAGACAGTCAGACGCAGAGACAGTTTAACATATCAATGCAAATCGAGTGCTTGAAAGCGACAAAAACCAAATGTGTTAAGTATGACAAAGTTATATAAGTAAAATGAAAATGATATACGTTTGTACGTGCACAAGTACGTATTTTCAATACCTTGATATGGAAGTCTTCATATATTAACTGAACATAATCATATTTGGAATCTTAACTCTTGGCATTATTGACCACAAACCAACTCAAGAAATGTTTATAACTGTTGAGTGGAAGTGACAATCATTAATCTAAATTAGATGAATACAGAAATGAAATAGATTTTGTGGAAAATAGACAGAATATGCGCATTTAGCAGAAACAGTGGAACAGTGATAAGTGATAAGTGATAAGTGATCAGTGATTATCATTTTGAGGCAGCCATACAACGGCATGTTTTGGCAGAATCGTCAAACAGCTCAATAATTGTACGTTTTATATTTTTTTTTTTTTTGCTTTTAGCTGTTTTTGTGATGGAAAAAAGCTTCGGTCATAACAGCTGACGTAATCGTGATCAGCTTCTTGTAACATATCATTCGTATTCATTAGAGAAATCATTGATCGCCAATTGCTCGATGATCAAATGGCTCCGCTTATTGAACAGTGCTTGTCTTGACCGCGTCTTTCTCACTTTAGCTATAATCCGTGCTGTCCAAAAAATATTTGTAACAGTGCATGTTAAGTTTACTGAACTATCAAAATATATGTAACAAGAGAAGGGATCATCGGAAACTTCATAATCTATACATATTCGTGATCAGCGTGACAAGACAAATTGATCATGTTCCTCCGTCCGTATGTCGGTCGGAGTGAAAAGTTCTGTGACTATAGAACACTTAGAGAAATTAAACGGTATATTTTCTAAGTACCGTACTGCTACAAGTCTAACTTGAAATTACATAACTCGCCACCTTTTTACCGCAGTGGTAAAAAAAAAATATTAATTTTACATTTTGTATAGTATAGTGTGAAATACATATGTATATTCTTCATAAAGTATATATATTTTTTATCAGCTTGAGTAGGTCAGTTAATCTAGCTATGTCTGTCTGTCTATCTATCTGCAAGTTGTTGCGCACATTTTGGGGAACATTTTTTAAGATATCCATCAAGCGTAGTCTTTGTACAAAATACCCGCCCATTTCATATTTTTTGTATAAACATTTTTTTTTTCAGTCAATATCAACTTAAAAATTGAAATGTTGACTTCTTACGAATGAATTGTCCCTTTTTTTTGAGCCCCAATACAAACCACTCACCCAATTTAGACTTTTGGTATGAAAACAATTTTTTTTGCAGTCAATTTCAACATAAAATTTAACATGGTGGCTTCTGGACGGGTGCTTCACATGTGTATGTATATATATATATATATGGGTGACTCAGTTAGAGCGCCGGATTTGATTTTGAAATAAAAAACTTTTGTTTTTTGAAAATTTATGAAACTTTTATTGAAACAGAAAGTAGACATCATGAGGAATAACACATCGGGTAAATGGCCGCCTCGGCTTTGCTGGCATATACGCGCTCTTTTGGTGATATGTTTTCATATATATATGGATATAAGCAAAAACAACTGAAATGTCACAAAAAAAAAAAACAAAAACAAAAAACGTGTTTTTTGTGATATTTTGAAAACGGTTCGAAATTTCGCAAGTTCATATCGAGAAAACGCCTCCACGAACAAGTTTTAAATGTGATTTTCGTGTTAAATGGACAAAAATGAGTAGGAAATCCATAGTAAGATATGGTGGGCAGACAATCTGATGTAATCTGACATAATATAAAGCGTTTTCTTCAAGATAATACGAGTATCCACGAAAATTCTATGAAACTGATAAATTCGACAAAAACTATTTTCGATATTAAAACTTGTTACAGCATATTAAAAAATCAGCGTACAACAGCGGGTACTTTAGTAAATTCACAAATACCACTAAAAAAAAAGTCTACACACAGAGACTACAAGTAAAATCATATATGGAAATGTAGATACAATTACACGGCATGCATTTTGTTTTGCTAAAAGTTGATTTTCAATATATATTTAAAAATTTGTGCCATTCAATTGGCTTTTTATTTTTTATTCTGGTTTTTTACGAGACTACCAGAAATTAATAAAAAAAATTCATTTTGATCATCTTGTTGACAGAGTTTTTGATTGCAATTATTTTTATTTGATTTGCTTTGATGCTTTTTTTGTTTTTTGTTTTTTATTTTTGGTTTTTTGTTTTTTATTTTTGGTTTGGTTTACATTTGATAAGTTTTTGTTTTGTTTTTGTTTTTAAATATTTAAGTATTATGAATTCTACGCCTTTTGTAAATACAAGCTTTGTTTAACATTCAGATTTCGGTTTTTCATTTATAACTACTTTGGATTTGTTTTTATTTTTGATTTATATATGTAGATGTGTATGTATATATAATTAAATGGTTTTATTCCATTGCTTAAAATTTGAAGAAGCTCTTTAATTTTTCAGTTAATCTTTTTTTATTTTAAGCAGCGTAGCACAAAAATTTACAAACACTGATTTATGCATATTTACAATAAGATTAGTTAAATTTTCATTAAGTTTTTTATTTGTTGTGTGTAAAAAGCATTCAAAAAAATATAATTCCTGCTTCGAAAATGTTCTGGACTTTGCTTCTGTTGAGTTTTTTTGCTTTTCTATTTTTTATTTTCGTTTTTTTTTTTTAAATATATACATTTAAATATCTTTTATATATGTATGTATGTATTTTTTCTGATTTAAATATGCTTTCTTTATGCTTTGCAGGTACCTGACACTTAAATATTCTTTTGCCTTTGTTCATAACACTAGTTTACAGCAAAAAAATGTATATAAACACTTTCTGTTACACTTTTTTAGAATAACTTTGGTGCACTGAACACGAAAAATATACTGTTGTTTTTTATTTTTCTATTTAGACCATTCACCGTTGACGAGATGAATATTTTGACTTAAACCAGTGTCCAGTGTGAACGGCAACTCCAAACGAAATGTTTATTAATTAAAAATAAGTAAATACATCGATTTGGCAGCAAAATAAAATGTTAATTCTTTCTTCTATAACATTTTCATTTGTAAGCCTATCGCCATTGATTAAAAATGCGAAACTTGTTATATTGCAGTAAAAATATTTGTTGTTGAAAAAAATCACTGAAATGGGAAAAGTGTTTGTTAAAAATATTGCATAAAATTTTAGCTTTCATCAGCTTTAACTCAGTATTTTTTTTTTTATAATTACTTATAGTAATTAGTAATTTATTTATCTTTTTAGCGATATATCGTTTACTTCATTCGAACTAGCCATTCCCTTGGTTTCCCAGCTGGTTTCGTACAACGAAGAACACAAATATACCGTTATCTAGGTGAATGACTTAATGAAAATTCGTGTTCAACGCACCCAAATTACTCTAAAAAGTGAAAGTTTCTATCATTTCAACTTTGTAAATTAAATTTGTAAACTAGTGTAGTTGAAAAAATTTATTTTATAATGTTTTGTTTTTCCACAGAAAATATAAATTAGCTCAAAATACATTTCGCAGTGTATTGTCTGCAGTTACGCCTAAAAGCGAACTACTACATTCATAAATTTATATTATTTTTAATATATATATTATTTTTATGCACTGTTAGAACTATTTATTCTAAACATTGATATACATAGAAAAAGAAAATTATAAAAAATTGCGCTTTTAGCTCTCTAAACACTTACAAACATAGTACATAAATTGCACATAGACAAATACTAGCAATAAATAGCTTTTTTTTAACGCCTTACGGTATGCTACACACTAAATATACATGGGTAGATCTCCACATTTAACAATTAATTTCACTAAAACTATTAATGCATTTATAAATACATTACATTAGATTAGGGTTTCAACTGAAGTCGTTCGCCGTGCACCAAATTTGGGAAAAAGGTTCAGGAAGAGGAGATTGGGGTTAGAGTCTGAACTACAATAGATACACATTTAGATACAAAATTCAACACTTTTCTCTTACAGATTTCAAAAATGCTTTTGGGTAAGTTTTATCAAGTCCAAATTATATATAAAAGAGACAATAAGCGCACTCCGCTTGTTAACTTGACAACACACGGACCGATGTTGCAAGGCGCCACATTTTCCAACCAATCGGTAAAACGAAGAAAATCGATATATTTTCGGTTGCTTGATTTTTTCGCAGTCATTTAGTTTAGTTGAAATCAGTTTGGTTTGTTTGAAAGAACTGATTAAATGGTCAATCAATTCGAAAGCATTGAACACATCCTAAATCAGTCACTTACTAATTTTGAGTCATAAACAGAGTTCGGTTGAGAAGAAAACCAGTTTTAAACATTCAGTGAATTAGTCATGCGAATGCAGTATTAGGCAAGGTTAGGTGTGGTATGATTATGTGAAAAACATATACCTTAATGGCTTTATTTCCATTAATATAGTAACAGCGATATGATGGCGTTGTTGAAGATCTTCATACCAAGGCCCTATTCGATTCGAATATATCTCTGTCTGCTTTCTTGCGTGAATAATCTGGAATGAGCACTCCTTTTGGCATCATCGATACATAAAACTCACTTTTAATGAAAAACCTTCTAACTTTATGAACCAAGATTGGTATAAAGAATGCTTAAGATAGACTCTTGTCAATAAAACGCTACAGGCTTTAGTTGATATCGGCAGCTTAGACACCTAAGTTGAACAGTTCGCGCAAGTAAAAGCATGTTTAAAAAGAAATCATAAGATCAAAGAAAAACTAATCTAATGCTTCTTGGCACTGGATATTTTCAGAATAGGTTGTAATAAGTTTTAAATTGTGAGTAAACTTCTCCTGATATAAAAACAGGCACAGCGAATCTAAAATTTCTAGAACCACCGGAATATAACGACGTTGACTCAGTAATTAAAAAAACTGAAGAATAACAAAGCCACCGAATTCGATGAGCTGCCGGCTGAGTTATTCAAGACTGGTAGCGAAGACTTAAGGTGTATGCTCTAACTCTTATGCAAGATATGGTCTGATGAATGCATGTCCCCTCTTTCGTTCTGCTGTCTCATAATTTTCACTCTGCGAAACACACACAGAAAGTACGTCTTCAGTGTAGCTCTTTAATACCAAGACTAATTTTAGACAAGGTGATACTCTATCATGCGATTTTTTTAATATCTTAGTGAAGTTCATCCTAAGCCGATGCCCATATGTAGAACGGTCGGGCACGAAATTTCATAAGGAGGTGTTTCAACTTGCATGTGCTGATGACATCATTGGCTCAAACGAATGATGTGTTAGCGGGGCGTTCTCACAAAAACGACGTCAGCCTGGAGTTCTGGTTAAGAATCACACTTGCTAATCGATGCTACTTAGGGGGCTTAGCAAGCATTTAGGATGCAGAGTTATCGCTCGAAGTACGAAGATATAAATCTATAAAACACATGATAGTTCCTGTCCTGTTGTATGGCGCAGAGGCGTGGACCCTAACAACATCCGATCTTTGCGAGTGTTCGAGAGATAGATTGTTCGTAGGATTGGATGGATATATTAGAGTTGGCGTTGAGTTTTGGATTCGTAAGAACCACTATGATCCCTTATTCTACAAATGAATACCGCTGTCTGAACATATTGATGGCGCATTATATCTTGAAATTGAAACGAAGGTATTACGAAAATGTAATTTCATTGATAAAATCGAAATATCTTAAAATTTGAATAGTTATTTCGGGAACAGAGAACTATTTTGATTTTTGTATCTTTGTAGTGTATATGGATAGATTTGTGTTTGCTTAATTTGGTGCTGTTTTCGGTTCTATGCGACTTCAATTGTTGGACGAATTTTTGATATTTGCTTCTGCACTTATTTGCACTGGTTTTACTTCTTTGACTGCAGCATTTCACATATGTATTTTATTTGTTTATTCGTAATTTTTTTCTTGTTTATATTTTCTATGCTGCTACTTTGAATTCTTAAACGAAGCGATAGTTTCCATTTAGATTAAATAGTAGTTAGTTTAAATAGTTAAAGAGCTAAGGTAGTATGTACGAAGTAGCGTGAGTGAGTGAGTGGGTGAGTGAGTGGGTGAGTAAGGTGCTAAAAATGCTTGCTGAGCATGAATTTGTGCGCACGAATCATAGTATGCAATGCATATTCGAATAATGCACGCAATCAACTTAATTTTATGGCGCTCTGAAAAAGAAATCCGACTTAAGTTGGCTTTAAATAATACAATAAAAAATGTTCTGAAACATTCTCATTTCTTTCATTCACATATAAAACATTTCCTTCAGAGAAAAAAACCCGATGGAATAAAAATACTATATACACAATTACATGCTCAGACAAGCACAAGTTGCAATTTGTTGCACTTTTAAGCATTAAGTAGGTGCAGGATTTAAGTATAAGCGTTAAGGACCTGAGCGATTGGTTGAGTGAGTGAATGAGTGAGTGTGTACGGATGCTGTGATCAAATATGAGTAGGGGTTAGGGTTAGTCTAGTGAGCTAGTAAGTAAGTGAGCGAGTGAGTGAGTGAGTGAGTGGGTGGGTGGGTGAGTTAAGGAGTTAATGAGTTTTTGGGCTTTTCGTTTTTTCAAGTCGTTCTGCGTGTATGTTTTGAGCAAAGCAGTTTTAGTTTAGTTTCAATTCGTTTCGTTTAGTTTTCGTTTAGTTTTATAACATTTTACAACACTTAAAGCATACATACACACATACTAATACAACGTCATCGCGTCTAAGTACTATGACTAGGTACTAACCGTACTAATAAGTAAGTAGCAAAAATGCAATTACGCTCTAATGCAGTTACGTATACACTGTAAACGCTTTTCAAAAATACCGGAGCGTAACAATTTGTTTTGACTCCTTTACAAAATCCATGCAAACAAAATCATTTTCACAAAATAATTCGATTTGCTTCGAGTGTGCAAGGAAATTGCTTTGAATCTGGGTGGTAATTGTGGCTTTAGAAGTTGTTGCTGTCGCTGCCAGCGCTTTTACATTCACCTGAAACTATGCGATTGCCAAGAGCAATGACTGTTACAAGATCTGATCGAAAAGTTCTAGAAATATTGAATATAAAAGTTCAATTGAAAATCAACTTTATACTCCAATCATTAAAGAAAAAAAAAAAAGACACATGAAACTTTTTAACTTTAATTTTCTGGCACAAAAGTTTTTTCTTTCCTTTCCCCACGTTTACATTTAAAAATTCGTAATTTCGCTTATATTTCAGTAACTATTTACGACTTCGAATTTGTGCTTGCGCAAAATAGAATGTTTAAGAAATTTACTAAAAAATATAATGTACACTTTTTGGCATGTGGTACCGTTTCCGAGAAAATCACTATTGAAAAAGGTACTAATTTTCCATTTTTTTGTTCACACTTATTTTCGTTTCTAAAAAAATTTTGGTGACGTTCGACTTAAAAATAAAATTGGCAACAAAATCAATAAGAGGTAGGATTACGAAGTAACAAAGGGAATGAAATGTAGTTTCGTATAGTTTCTCGTCTGTTTTTTTACTAGTACAACTATTTACAGATTTTTTGTGTGAAGACAGAAAAGAATACACTTAAGAGTTTTTTTGTAATTAGGTTTTTAGTTCTTTACATTTAATCAAAAATTTAGTTTCACTACCAAATTTTCATAATTATTCCAACTCTGGTAATCTTTCGACTTTTTATGTGAAGACAAAAATGAAAGGTATTAAAATTGCCTTCAATCTTTTTAGATTATTAGTTTTATTTGGTAAAAAGCTGGCGCATTATAAAACATTTTCTCAGAAACGGTACCATTGCTTATGACTTCCACCAATTTTTTTTCTATTGTATTTGCGGATCACTGCCACATAATTTTTTTTTTCGTTCACTCATTAGTTTTAGTTAGTTTAGTTAATTTTGCTGCAAATTAAAATGTAACAGCCACATTATTGTAAAAAACTTGAATAAATTGATTTCTTAAATGTGAATGTTATTACGAAAATATTTTCACACTTCATATTATTGAAGAGCTAAAGTCCAAGATCCTGACTGTAGGGTCTAATGTATTCGGAAAACATTTTAGAAATCGTTGCTGGGCAGTGAACTTGAACTATTACCTGATAAGTAGACTAAATGAGCAGTGAACTGAAAGTACTCCCTAATGAACTGAAAATAACTAATTAATCAGTGAACTATAACAACTGATCAATAAACTTGATGAACTAAATAAACAGTGAATCAACACAATTAAATGATTTGTGAATTAGATCGATTATGTAACAAGTGATCAAAATTTAGTGATCTGTGAACAAAGGACTAAATGAATGAATTGACCAGTGAATTGGTTGAAGTAACTGGTGAACTAAATAAACTAAATTAACAGTGAACTAAATATTGTAAAGAGTGTGAATTATTTCGCAACAGCAGTAAGTGCTGGTCAAAAATGTTTAATCAAAAACGTCAAATTGTTAGCTTTGGCATTTTCAACAACTCTTCATCAATATATTTGTGAACTTTTATAGACATCAAATTGGGTGTTTGCATTAGTTCTGTTCTTTTTGTAAAGAAGAAGCTGGGTGCTATATAAAGTTAACAGTGACAGCTGGTTGTTTCTCCGTTGGGAAGCTTCGACATCTGTCAGTCATATTTAGTTCACATGGCTTTGAGTTTTATACAACAACATTTGATTGTACTACATTGTAAATATCTGAGTTTGTTGTAAATAAGCAGCGTTTACGGGAGGCGTACAAGCGGCAGTTCCAAGTTTGCAAGTCGAAAGGTTATTTCAATAATCCCATGAATTAAAATCGTAGAGTAAGCCACCCATGTATCAACATCTGCTGCTTCAGATTACAATTTGTTTCGATCGGTGACTTATGACCTGTCTGAGCGCAGCGATTTACTTCATATGATGATACCAAAAAATGGGTCGATTCTTGGATTTTCCTCTAAAGACGGGTCGGTCTTTCGATACGGAATTCGTATGCAGCCAGAAAGATAGAAAGTAGTGGCCAGCGATGAAGAATTATTTGAACATTAAATTTATAACTATTTTTTTCGCAAAAATCCTCAAATTTTGGGGAGGGAAAAGAACTAATTCACACTCCTATATATGACCACTGAGCTAAACGAATTAGGTAGCTGGAGAACTAAATGAACTAAATAATCAGTGATTGAGATAAATTAAGTAACTAGTGACCCAAGAGAAGACAAAGAGTGTAACCAAATGATCATATTGAACTACAATTCTATTGTTCCTAGATAGATAAAATAAAATGAAATATTGGCATAGTTTTAACAATTTACATAACGAGAATTTACTTAGTATTCTTTAAAATGCATATCGAATTCAGTATTGCTTGCATTTTAAATTTTTCCATTGTGTTATATTTCTTTTTATAAGCATTTTATAAGCTTTTATATCAGATCTTGTATGCCATAGACAAAGTAATCACATTTGTTGCGCTTTAAAATTTTTGTTTGTTTTTTTTTCGCGAATATATGGAATGCTTTTCGATGCATTGCGTTAATTACTGTGTGTAATCCGAAGGGACCTCCGCAGTCACTAATTAGAGCAAAACCATCGCAATGTAAGCAACAACATAGATGGCTACATAATATCTAGCAAATATTCGCGTTGCAGCATGCGTGAGCGATTTCCGAAAGGTATTTTTTGCCTAATTAGCTTAAATTTTAGTCTAACACCAAAACTATTGCACATCGATTCACAGTTTTTTACGTTATAGCGCACAAAAGTAGGCAATGCCTTAAACTGTATGCTGCAGCTATCACGTTCGCTTAGTTTTTAGTAAGGGTACTCACGCAATTGATTATCAGAATGATTTTTATTAAAAAATCGAATCAGTTGCGTGAATTCATCAAAACAAGGAAAAGTTTTTGCTTTGATAAAATAAAAATCGTAGCAATCCAGGCAATGTGTCACCCTATCTCTCTCTCTCTCGCACTAATATACATAAGTCGGACGAGACATGACATTCATGCATGATATGCCAGCAACACAAAATATGGCAACACACAACGGAACGAATGAAATTTTTTACCATTTACAAATCAGTTTTTATAAAATTTATAGATCACTGTAAGAATAGAATCTTTTTTTTTCACAGAATCTGATTATATTTTTTTATCTGGTGTGTTTTGGTTTTCACTTTTGATTTTCACTTTCTTTTGCGCAAGTGAAATCGAAATAATGGTAAATTTCTCTCGTTTAGGAGATTCAAGTTAATTCAAATCACGAAATTCGAATTCACTTTCGCAAAATCTTCCCGAAAGTGTTGCAACAAAATAAAATTCAGTCCGAAAAGCAATTGCGTGAGTACCCATAGTATTTTATTTAGTTATTTAGTAATACGTACTCTCTAAGGTTGACCAAAACTTTTTTGCGCTGTTAATTCTGTGTACAATTGGACATCTATTTGCTATGCATAGTAGTGATATATGTAGACTACATAGTTTAACTTCGAGAATCTGACATTGCTGTAAATTATGTTGACTTTGAGTCGTTGCGTCTGCTGCTGCTTCCGCTGCCGCTGCCGCCGCCTCCACTGCTGCCGTTGCTGCTGCTATGTATGGACGGCCACTGTCGTTTGATGACTGCAAAGTGTGTCATTTGGAATGTATTCGTTTGCTGGCAACGTCGTTCCACGAATCCGGTCAGACAGTAGCCCATGTTATAGTCCTCCATTGAGATGTTCGACGTCAGATATAGTTTGAACTCGTCGTTGTCCTTATCGCTGGCGTTCTTTTTGCTGCGAAAGTGGCCGGCTATGAGTAGCGAGCCTTTCTGTTCAAGTGGCAGCATCTTGGCGCGTGTCGCCTGACGCTGCTGCGTGCCCGCGTATTCCTCGATGCGACAGCGATTCGGTTGCCACCAACAGGGCGTTATCGTCCAGTAGCTCGATGAAGCAGTGCGCGCCCAACCCTCTTCCGGGTAGAGTAGTATCTATGAAGTGCAAATGGAAAGAGAGAGAGAGAGAGAGAGAGCGAGTGAGAGAAAGTTTAAAAATTTAATTTGTACAAAATACATTGCAGAAAATAATTAAAGTACATCAAAGCTTTTATACCCTATCTGTACAAATTGTTTGTACATATGAAGATAATGAACCGATCTACAATAATGTCGTTTCAGCATAAATGTAAGTGTGATGGATATCAGATACATTTTAACCAATATATGAATTTTAGCTGTCTCAAGATCATTTTACATTGACAAATATTTTTTGATACATTATATTTCAATGCAAATTGAGAATAACAACAACAATTTGTTTTACATAAATAAATGTTTAGTCGCATGTAGACTTGTTTCGAACTAAGCTACAAGCTCTCATCACTATGCTAGTCGCACATTGCAATTTTTACATCATTGCAACCAATTGTGGCATGTCTATTTTAAGTTATAATAAAAGTTATTTATAGAGTTTTAAATGAACTTTTTTTGCATGTAAGTATCCAATTAGAATTTCATAAGTAGACAAAATCATAAATGAGTTTGGTGTCACAACTTCTCTGCGTCTTTAGCATGATAAGTCAACTTTTTTTGCACGAAGCGGCGAGCCATGTTATCTGAAGATTTACTAGACTTTCTTACTTCAACTATCTAATGTACTTTCTTAGTGTCTTCAACTATCTAATGTCGTTGGTACGTTATCTTTTAGTTACTCATCGGTACGAATGAGGCAAATCTACTGTTCCGCTAGTAAAATCATCAGTTCTGCTCTGTATTGACCCTCACAAAATTGAATTCACTATCCCTCGGTAACGCAACAGTGAATCACTTTAAAAATAGAAACAATTTTTTTTGCCTTTGTTGTTGTTGTAGCTAAAACAGTGAGACTTCGTGCACGACATCGGTGGAAAATTTTATAAATATAAAATAGAAAAAAAGAAATAAGTTATGATGATAATATACGAGTGTGTTAAAAAGTCAAAAAAAAAAACAAGTGAGAACGTTACGGTGAGCTTTGCCCGGTAGTTAAATGTCATGTACCATTAAAAAAATAAAAATAAAATTAATATTGTAAAGAAAAAATAACAAGAAAAAACGTTAACTTCGGTTGAACAGAAGCTCTAATACCATTCACATGAAATTTTTAATTGTATTGTAAAACATAAAAACTGGGGGTTTAAATAGGGGCTACCCCAAAAAGTGGGCGTGGCGTGTCAATCTTGATACTCTATTAAACTGCAGTACATAGAAGTGTGAGTGCAAATTTTCAACTGGATAGCATACAGACAGACGGGCAGACAGACGGACATGGCTAGATCGACTCGTCTCGTCGAGCTGATTAAGATTATATATACTTTATGGGGTCTACGATGCCCCCTTTAATTCGTTCCAAACTTTCAGACCAACTGATAATACCATTTCACATTACGTGTAAATTTTATAAATGTCTCAACGGAGTCTACATACAAAGTTTGGTGTATTAACTTATTGTAGTCTCTGATCTCTGTTTGGTTAAAAACATCGACTCAGCTGTTCAAGAATATATGTACTTTACGGGGTCTGTCTCCTCCTCTTGTTACTTATATAATTTGTCATAAATAATGCAATTTATTAAATACTAGTAGGCCCTCCCCATTACCCTGCCCCTCCTTCCCCTGCCCCTCCTTTCCCTGCCACTCCTTCCCCCTGCCACTCCTTCCCCCTCCCTCCTTTTATTGAAACAAAAAAAAAATGGAAGGAAAATCTAAAAAATCCAACAAAATTTATGTTTATCCAATCGCCACGAAACTTCACAGGATTACCCAGGGAACTATTTTGAATATTGCCACAAAATTTGATGAAAATAAGTTGAGCGGTTTCGGAGTCTATGGGGAACCTACGTAGGTTAGGTTAGGATGGTCAACATGGGTGAACCCCACATTGCCACTTAGGGCAGCTTAGGCCCCTTGTGATACCATATATGTTTCCTACTTCTACCGCAGTTACTCTGAGAACCACTTTGTCAGTGTCAAGAACGTCGAAGTCTGTTTGATCTTTTTCCGAAATCTCAGTTAGGTTATCCAGGAAGGGGCGCCCTAGTAACGCCAATCTCTTCCTACGATGGGCCGGACAATGACATAACAAGTGCTCGACCGTCTCCTCCTCATCGGCATTTCCACAGCTTCTGCAGAAGTCCCGGCAGTTTACCCCTAGCCTTGTGGCATGTCACCCTACTACACAATGGCCTGTGAGGGCTCCCACAATGATAGCTATCTGATCTGTCTTGTGTTGAAGTAGTGTTATTGTTCTTTTGAGATTATATTTTGGCCAGGTGAGTCTTGAGATTCTGCACGTACCAAGGTTGCACCATCTATTGTTTGCTATACCTATTATCTATGTAGAGATCTGTAGTTTAAAAGTAGCCATGGGTATACATACTGTGGCCTTCCCTGGAAGGATATCAGCAGTGGTACCCTCTCTTGCTAGTTTATCTGCTTCACAATTTCCCTCTATATTTTGGTGACCAGGCACCCAGACGACATGTATAACATAGTGTTCGGCAATCTCGTTAAGAGATTTACGGCACTCCGTTGTGGTTTTGGTGTTTGAGCTGAAAGAGTTCAGCGCTTTCAGGACAGCCTGACTGTTCGAGAAGATAAACACATGCTCTTGAGTATGTGAGTATGGCCTTAGGAGTTGCGTAGTTTCCTGAATAGCTAGCATTTCCGCCTGTTAATCCTCCGCACAAATGCACATTTTGCAATATCGTTCTCAGATCTGACAAATTTATGCCAGTTTAATCCCTGTCGGAAAATGGAACCCTTAAAAAATAAACACCCTGCTTAAATAGGCTAGCGCATTTTTTTGTGACGGCTGCTACGCTCAAAGTATACAACCGATTTTAACTAAAAAATATACAATTTGAATGGTATTCACTTGCAGATGTGCATAATGTATATTATGTCAGAATCTGTTGAATATTTTGGGCGTAAAAAGCTTAAACAATTGTCACCAACACAACACATCAAACACACATAGGCTTTACATGAAATACAAACGCACATGCGAGCAACCAGTTGATATGACTCTGCGAGAGAAAAAGATATTACATATTTTATTTTGTATGCGCTTCGCTATTATTTTCGAGACTGTCTTTCTATCGGTGGTAATGTAGATTGAAATGTTTTGATTGGCGCATGGCGTTGTGATTAGCAATAATAACAAGCGCATGAACGCAATAATATACAAAATTATAACTAGATTGAGGTTGATTGAGTCGACCGCAGGTCATACATACTAAAAAATAATAAACGTGGCGTATTTAGTTATTAAAACTTATCTAGGATTTTTCTAAATAAAAAATCTATAGATAACTTGAGTATAAGTTATACGAGTATCTTATCGTTTCCATTCCACTGCGTGACAAAATCTTAGATAAATTGATAATATCCATTATTCAATATATGGCAAGGGTATAAGATGGAAAAAATTTGTTGCAGTGCAGCAAAAAGTAGCCTCTCACAGGACAACACTCTGAGATTGGCTATGCAATCTGCGCACAAATTGGTTTCGAATGTTTCCACTTTTTGGCAATGGATAAGCGAGAGGCAAGAACGGTCCAGCGAGTCGGCAGCGAGGTGAAGTGAAGTGCCAGCCTGGCACGCAGAAGTTTGCACGACAGGAAGTGGCACTTAATTGAAAATCGAAATTAAAATTGGCACAAACAGATGCAGCAAGGTAGTGAGACAGAGATGCAAGAAGTACAATAAAGTGAAAGAGATGGCAAGAAAGTTGAGTTGAAAAAAGCCAGCTGCACTCAAGCGTACAAGAAAGATGTCATGTTCTGCTTTTTTTCACTATGACCAAGCACTAACAGTAAATACATACACAGAGATATCCACACATATACACACACACACACACACCTAGTAATTCTAACTATTAATCTCAACTATTGTCCTTTGATTTGTGCATTGTTGCTGCTGCTCTTATTGTTGTTATCCTTCTTGTCGTCATTGTCCTTATCAATGTTTCTGATTTTTGTCCATTGTTCGCGCGCATAAAAGACTTCGAGCGTATGGAACGGAAGAAGGAAAAAGAGAAGAAAAATGATTCCGGAAACGGAAACGGTTTTCGAAAATCATTAACATTCGTGATTTCTATTTTTTATATAGTTTTTTTTGTCCTTTTTTTATTTGTGTTAGAATCATTGAAAAAATGGTCATCGAAATATTTTATTGTTATTATTGAGGCAGAAAATTGAAAATCCTGCAAAAGGCGGAAATGCGCTCAAAAGTGTGCTTCACAAATACAAAAATGGCCGCTAATGGCTGTCGTAATGGCTGTGAGTTTATTTTTTTTTTGTATGCTGCGTCCATAGGTTAAAGAAGTATATACTCGCATGTACTACTTTAAAGTTTTTGCAAATGTTTGTAATAGCCAAAAGGAGGCGCTGAAGATTCGTAAATTTAAATACCCTCACTAATATTTTTATCGTCAGTCGTTATCTATCTGGCAATGTCCATCTGACCATTCATCTGTCCGTATTAACTCTAAAATCTCTAAAACTTTAAATATAACCTAATTCTTATTATTAATATTAATTGGGACGACTTTTGCAGATTTATTTTACATAAAACACTTCATCCAGTCCTGCCGCTTTAAAGGAAGCAACGAAGTTCTTTGGATTTAGTTTATGTACTGTCGAAGGCGGCAAATCTTTTTTATATGGGTTCCAGCATATCTTCTGCTTCTAAATATAATCTATGGGTTCTGTCACTTTCGATACCAATTTTACACAAATTTCCATAGCCAAGTTATTGCCGTATTGCTTCCAGATATACCCGCCTGACCACCTATATAGTACAGAGTTAACTTGTTAAGTCTTCCTGGTGTGTTAAATTTTTCTAGGCAGCACAAGACTAACTTAAATATGCACACATATGAAAATATCACATTGTTTTAGTTCCTGTACCATTAGTTAGGTAGTAATTGGGCACATCTTTCAATTGCTTAGATTTGTGCTTGAAAGATACTAGTAAATTACCCTAGCACCAGTTCATTCCTCCGTTTAGAAGCCATCTGTAACGTGTTTATTACTCCTGGTTAAATGTTTTAAATCGAAAAAATATATTTTCGATTTTCATTTCACACTGACCCCTACTTTAATCCTTTTTGGTGAAGCCCAAGACTAACTTAAATATGCACACATATGAAAATATCACATTGTTTTAGTTCCTGTACCATTAGTTAGGTAGTAATTGGGCACATCTTTCAATTGCTTAGATTTGTGCTTGAAGGATATTAGTAAATTATCCTAGCACCAGTTCATTCCTCCGTTTAGAAGCCATCTGTAACGTGTTTATTACTCCTGGCTAAATGTTTTAAATCGAAAAAATATATTTTCGATTTTCATTTCACACTGACCCCTACTTTAATCCTTTTTGGTGAAGTACCAACGTTGTCACTAGAGTACAATAGTAGCGTGTGGATGTCCGCCAGAAGATTTCTTTCTCTATTAATGACATAGCAACTCTGCCTTTGTTATGTTCTCCCAACTCAGTATGGATCTGTTTGCCTGTTGTTGGATATGAAAGTACACAAGAAGTACACCGTTTCCATCGTGGCTTTGAGTGATTTTTTAACTTATACTTTCTCGTGAAAGGAATAATTGTAGTTTTCAGCTTGGTTGATGCTGGGCCGATCTTTGCTGGACCAGCTTTCCGTGGTTTTGATATCTATTTTGATGTGAACACTTAATATATCTTCGAATATTCTCTACAATAATAACTACGCATGTCGTGAGCATATACTTCGGATTCGATGCCATTATCAACTACAAGGCAGCACAAAAGTGGATATGGAACTCCTCTTTTGGGCATCCTTGTGTAAAGATAAGTGGTAGGAATCTTTCCTGCCCGATTTCGCAATGAAAGCTAAATTTGCTTTTCTATAGCACATTGGTTTATAGCCGGGTGCCACACTACTTCTAAGAGGTCTAAGAATTTTTTGCAGTAGAGATGGACAACTTTCAGCTACACCAGACGATGTAATAGCTCTATAAGTTTTTATTGCGGGTATAGTTTCTACAATTTGCATACAAAAATTGTGGAAGTAATCGCGCTTTGATATCCGTATGTTTTTATACTCTTCGCACGTAGAGTGAATAGTGTGATGATTTTATAACGGAGTTTGTAATGTATTAAAGGAAGCATCGGAGACTCCATATGTCATATATTCGAGATCAGCTCCATGTGGCGAATAGTTCTACCCATGCCCGTATGTCTGTCTGTCTGTCTGTCTGTCTATCTGTAGTCCCTCAGTATTTACATATGTCATACCAACCATACCACGGACACTTTTAGGGTAGCCCCATACAAAGCCACCCACCTTTCCGGATTTTGTATAAAAAACTTTTTTATTACAGTAAATATAAACTTGAAATTTGATATGGTGACTTCTTGTGGGCGGAAGCTTGACGAAGTTATTAATGGTCGTGCTTTTAGAGCGGGATGGGGTCGTGTGCAGAAGTGGAAAGTTCTTTGGCCGTTTCTCTTGGAAGCGGTCAAATTACGACTCTTTTGCAAACACACGTATCCTCTCGGTAAGCCACGGAATCTCCGTGGTGAGCAAATTGTGAGAAGGCAATCACTCCCCTAATTAGGGGTTGGTGCGCTGGGTTTGGTTGCCGCCACCACAAAATAAAACACGTACCAGTGAAGACACAAAGGAAGCAAACGATTTAAGGACCATGATTTACGGATATGCACCTGGAATGTCCTGTCCCTCCACAGAGCTGGTGCAGATATCCAGCTGGTGGATGTCCTCGACAAATTTAAGGCTGATATCACTGCAATACAGGAAATGCGATGGATAGGACAGGGCTGTGAAAAAAGGCATTCTGTGACATCTATTATAGTTGCCATGCGAAGAAGCACGAATTTGGATGCGGTTTCGTGGTTAGTAGGAAACTACGAGGTCTTGTCACCAGTTTCATATCTGTGGACGAGCGCCTGGCCGCGATACGTATAAGTACTCCAACATTAGCCATTTGTGCACACGCCTCGACGGAAGGAACATGGTAATCAGTATCACCAGATTTTCACACCGAGACATACACACGGCTACTTGGCGCAGTCCCGATCAAAAGTCACGCAACTCAATCGATCATGTTGTGATCGATGGAAGGCATGCATCGAGCGTGTTGGAGGTGCGAACGGTAAGAGGTCCCAACATCGACTCGGACCGTAAGCTAGACGTCGGTAAGCTGCTATCACAACAGACCGCCGAAGCCTTTTCAGACAGACTCTACCAACTGTTCCGGGAGTCCTCTCTGGCTTCTGAAGATACTTATAGGTGAGCAGTGCAGACATATCTCCCAATCCATGGATACGGCTGCCAAGGACGTCATTGGGTACACCAGACCTGTGACGAACCCTTCGAGTGACGTGGAGTGTCGCCAAGCTACTGCAGAGAAAGACGCCGCTTACAAACGAACTCTGCAGTCGGGAGCAACGCGAGCTGTTAGAGAGCGATATCGTAAGAAACGGAGAGAGTAAAAAAGCATTTTCAGACGCAAAAAAAGGAATAAGAAAGGCGTGAGCTTGAGGATATTGAGGTGTTATGTCAAGGATATGAATCTCGAAAGTTTTATCAAAATGCGTCCAGCGTCTGACCGAAGGTTTCAAGCCTGGAGTTTCTTTCTGCAAAGACAATAATGGAAGTTTGGTTACAGACGCACAGGAATCACTGAGACTATGGAGAAGTCACTTCTCTAATCTACTTGGGGGTGATGAAGAGAATAATACCGCCAATGGAAAAGCTTACCTAGAACCACCAATTGATGATGGGTCTCTTGTATAGCCACCGTATTATAACGAGGTCGACTCAGTAATTATAAAGCTGAAGAATGACAAAGCGACAGGCTCCGATGAGTTGCCAGCTGAGTTATTCAAGACCGGTGGCGAAGATTTGAGAGAATACTCACAAATATGCACCAACTCTTATGTAAAATGGTCCGAAGAATGCATGCCCAACAATTGGAATCTCATTGTTCTTTGTCTTCAAGAAAGGAGGCCCCGCTGGGGAATACGTCTCCTTTCAATAGGATATAAAGTTCTGTACCGCGTACTGTGTAAACGGCTGGAGCCATACACGAATGAACGACACGCCGATAAGAACTTGGTATTCCAGCAAAGATCGTTCGTCTTTGCATGATGACGCTATCACATACTCAAAGCGTCGTCAGAGTAGGAAAGAACCTCTCCGAACCCATTGATACCAAGAGAGGTTTCAGGCGGGGTGATGCTTTATCGTGCGACTTTTTCAATCTCTTGATGGAATACATCCTACGCCAATGACCATACGTAGAACGATCGGGCACGATCTTCCATAAGGAAGTGATGCTACTCGCATATGCTGATGATATTGACATCATAGACACCAACGAACGGCGAGTAAGCAGGGCGTTCTCGGAGATTGAGAAACAGTCATGTCTCATGGGCCTAGCGGTAAACGAAAACAAGACGAAATACTTGGTGTCCAATCGCAGACCATCAGCGCGTCTTGGACGGTCTGTGAGAATGGGGAGTTTCAACTTCAATGTTGTAGAAAACTTTGTCTATCTGGAAACAGAAATTACCAGCAACAACAAAGTTAGCCGAGAGATCAGACGAAGAATCACGTTTGCTAATCGCTGCTATTAGAAGTTGAGCCCTCTCTCGAACTACGAAGATAAAAATCTATAAGACTCTGATAATACTGCCCTGCAAATTCAATTTTTTTGGGGATTTTGGCGAATAAGATAGGACCTAGGTATTAGAATACAGGCCCTGCTGTATGGCGCAGAAGCATGGACACTGACATCAACGGATACAGCGTCTTTAGGAGTGTTCGAGAGAAAGATTCTTTGTAGGAGTTTTGGTCCCCTTAGAGTTGGCGTCGAGCTTAGGACCCGTATGAACCACCAGCGGCTGCACTGGGCTGGTCACCGTATCCGGATGAACCCCGAAGCTCTAGCACTAAAAGTTTACGACGGAAACCTGAATTTGATTGGTGGACGGCGTCAGAGATGGCAAGATCAGGTCTATGATGACCTGAAGAAGCTCCGGATTGCCAGCGACTGGCGCCGGCGCGCACTAAACTACACCGAATGATGCGCTTTCCTACGCCACCTAAGTAAGTAAGTAAGTAAGCTTTTAGAGATAGTCCTTATAAAGGCCAACCGCCCACTTTGTGCTTTTTTTTAGATACATTTTACTTATTTTTCGAGAAAACAATCTTAAAAATGGAATGAGGCCCAGAAATTATCACTGAAAGACTTTACAGTAATCTGTTAGATTCTTGTGAAGAGTATTGAATCATCGGTTTTACCGAAGTTAACGTTTTCTCTTGTAATTATAATCAGTGTGTGCAACTGTATATTCTTGTCGGACTTCTGTACACTTGAATTTATTGAGAAGTTTCGGAGTTCTTTTCTTAGTCTTTCTAAATACCAACAATATGAGTCTTTAGTAGATCTAATTTTCATTGGTTGGCAGTTTTGATGATATGCATTAATGATTGCCATGTTGTAGCTCTCTACTAAAATCTTCAAGCGTAGTGTTTGCTTTTTCCATGATTTTTCACGTACTATTAAGGGGCAATATATTAGGATTCCTATTATAATTTTTAAACTACTTACACTCTCCTAATCTCCTGGTTAGTTAAAGCATATGAACTGGACATGCCAACTCGTTTATTATAGTAAAAACCAATTAAAAATATTTTATATTGGACAGAAGCTTCACAATTTTGGAGGTAACCCTATACAAGCCCACATACAAGCCCACATTTTTATGTTTCAGGCTATTCGCTTTGAATTTTTAACGATTTTCTTTTTTATGACGCTAAAATAAGTATATGCTGGAAATATTTCTCGTTGGTGTTTTTTTTACTGTCACAATGCCATACCTCTTTTAATGCATTATAAAACCATAGACTGAACTATAATTTTGAAGGTTAACTTAACCGTTAATGACAAAAAAATAAAGATTCACTGGAGAAGTGGGTGGGACCACTCCGCCATGTAAGAGAATACTTAAATTTAACCGATCGGCATGTGTTACTATCGTTCGGCAAAATGTTTCAGAATATATATGTAATTTGAAAAAAATGATAGGTGCCACATATCGTCCACCACTATCCCTTCCCCCATACAAAATAAAGACCCAATATCATCATACCCCAGCAGCTATTGAACCGATCTTTATGAAATTCATAGAGCGTGCTACTATTGTTTAGGATATGGCTTCTGGATATTTGATATTTATGTCATTTCCAATTTGTTACTTGGAGAGGAAAAGGTTTACCTCAGTTCTGATGCTGTCCAATGTGAAGAAACAATCCTTGGTGAATTGTATCCCATCCAGTTTACCACCTCATAAATTAGCGATAATGCAGCGATGTTTTGCATTAAGGTTTATCTGAAAAGTGCTCGGATGGGATCTTTTAAAATCCCCCAACCTCTACTTTACTATCTCTCTCTATCTCTCTCTGTTTCACTATCTATTCCACTCACACGAAAATTGCTTTGTGCATATTACACTTTTATTGCAACTGATTTCGCTGGCGCGTAAATAATTCAAAATCAAATTAAAATAAATTGCTACAAAATTAACATGTAATTCAAGTGACATATTTATTGCATACGCTTGCTCGTAATTTTCAACTTTTTTCAGTTCAATGCAAGCGCTCAAACACAGATACTCACACGAACACACACACACACTCACTCACTCATTTTAAACATCAATATGCCACGCCTGGTGTTGTGCCTCTTTGCGGCAACTGAGTTGCACTTTTGTACCATATTTAAATGAGTTGCGCGTGTGTATTTGCGGTTTTTATTGCGGCGGAACGCAACAAATCCAGACACCGGATTATATAGTGCAACGGTGGTTACGTGTATGTGACATATGCATATATGTATCTACACTTGTACATATGTATGTGTATCTATAAGTATCTTTGTGTATTTGAACAATTTGTTGCTGGTTGCGTGGCAATAAATAATATTGTTACTTTTATCAAGTAACTGTCAAAGCGGCAATGATAAAAAAAAAAACAAAAACAACGGTAAATATGCTAAGTGACATGCTATCGTAATAAATACATACAACTGACTAGTGCAGAAAATTTCACTGTGGTCAATGCGGTTTTTCGAACATAGTTACACGCATTTAAATATTATATAAAAAAAAAAAATAAATATAAATTTTTGCCTTGGGTTAGAGTGAAACAAGCATACTCTCTTTAACAGTGTTGAGAAGTTTTGCAAAAAGTAGTGATCAGTGTTTTTAAACACGCAAAAGGTAAACATCAGTTGTTTAACTTCTTTCTCTGCACTTGTTCGTCGCAGCAATCATTTCCGACACAAAATTCTACGTGGTTTCTTTTCATTTGAATTTTTTTTATTAGCTGCATAAATTGTTAAATTAGCACAAATTTTCACGGTTTTATCCGTTTTAGACTAATATTATAAATGCGATTCTGCAGCCACTGGTTAACAATAAAAATGTAGGTGTCAAATTTCATGCGCCCCGTTTGACCACAAAGTAATATTTTTATGTGATATGATATTGATATGACAATTGCATGAAACACAAGTCAGATAACATGACACGAAAATATAAGACCGTGTGACCAGGCCATAAAGGAAATATTTACAATTTTACATTTTACATTTTACAGCCTCTGAAACCTTGTGTATTTTTGAAAAACTGTAAAAAGACATTTTTAGATTATTTTTGAAGTTTGATTTATTATATCTTCGGCTATTGTGAACTTGTTTAAGCTGTTTTAATTTTGTTGGATTAAAAATCTAGCTCGGAGTTTTTTAGTATTGTAATTGTTTTTGCCGCAAGTGTCTATTTTGTACGTGTTATTGAACTTTGTTAGACTGGCAAAAGTTCGGAACAAAAAATGTATTCCATAATTTTAAAGCCTAATGTTTCTTCTTTCAGGAACATATAGGCAGCCGACGCCGATTGACACCCAATTTGAGATAAAGTGTTTTAACTTGTAAAAGTCAGGCTTTTTTTTACATAAAGAAGAAGAAGAAGTATAACACTGGTAGAACTCATTGCATTGTCAACTTTTTGGGCACGTACAAGTACCTGTTTCTGCATATTTTGTTAGGTAAACGCATCACAATTTTTAAATAATTAGCATTGAAATATTGCGCTCTACCTAAAGTACACAGGTAACGGGTACAGCCAAAGACGAGTGATATCATGTAAGGAGTACAGAAAATGGATGTAGGTAGGAAGTATTTGCACAAAGCAAGAAGTTTAAAAAGACGTCCAATTTGATAACGTTAAATATTACGTATGTAACAGCAAATCAGTTTTCAATTTCCCAAATCAATTTCCTGAAATGTGTTGTAAGCTTGATAATATTTAAAAATTTTAAAAATTTGAAGAGACGTTTGTACGATGTCAAATACTTTAAAAAAATCTTCTTAGAGAAAAAATGTGGATTGGTTAAATCGAGAAATCGAGATTTGTAACCATGACTATTTAAGTCGGGAAAAAAGACATAGGCGACGACGAAGACCCTAACGAATTAAATGAACTTACAATGAGAGTTACCCTTGGAGAAACATGTCCCCAACAGATCACAAAATTTAGTATAATGGCAAGGATTTTATTTCCAATGGGAGAGCTGTCTGAGGAAGGACAGGAAAAAATTTACAACACAGGCGAGACAGGTTTGTTCTGAAAGATGGTTCCCGAAAGAACTTATGTCAGCCAAGCTGAAAAAATCGCTCCGGGAAGAAAAGCAGAAAAGGCCAGAATTAATTTTCTTGCCTGCACTAAAGCTACTCTTCAGCATAAACTCAAACCATTAATAATTGGCCGTGCAAAGAAGCCGCTTTCTTTTAAGTCGTATGAGATTCTTGTGTTATAGGGAACATAACACAAGAAAAATTTCGAGAAATGCCGCGAATATAATTTTAGCCTTATCTGACCCAGTTATTTCTAGTATATTGTATCAGTGACAAGGAAGCAGAGGATTTCTTGTAGCACCAGAAAATAAGTTATCTATACTAATATTATAAAGCTGAAGAGTTTGTTTGTTTGTTTGTTTGTTTGTTTGCATGAACGCGCTAATCTCAGGAACTACTGGTCCGATATATCATCACGATAAGACCAATAGGAGCCAATATTAATATAAATCTAAAATCTATATACAGTCGTGTCTGGGTATAGTGAACATCTCGATATAGTGAACACCCAAATTTTTACATGGAGTACTCTGAAATAGGGAACAATCGAAAAACTCTAAATAGTGAATAAAATTTTAAAAGCAATTTCAAGCAAAAAGCTACATAAAACACAAGAAGGAATCAAAAATGAAAGAGTGTATTCCCCTAATTTGTATTTTTGCTGTTGATTGTTACAAAATCAGCTGTTTCTTGACCTTAGTGGTTATTTTTTTTTGTCGAGTGCAAACCGATTGTGGTGCAAAAAAAATCGTAGTGAGATCATGTCATCGCGGAAATTCCTTTCGTTAAAGGAAAAGTTGGAAATTGTTGAAAAAATTGGCAAAAATATATGGAGTGACAAAATCAACAATTTCGGGAATAAACAAAAGGAAACTAAATATAAGCTCTCACCAGACAAGTGGATCATATAAGAGAAAGACTCTTCGAAAAAGCGAGTATCACCGCATGGAGAAAGCATTATACAACTGGTTTGTGGTGCAACGCAAAAAAAAAATAGGCCAGTCAGTGGGGAAATGCTGAAGGAAAAAGCAAACAAGTTGCACGCCAGTATTAAGGAAACAGAAGGTAATTTTCATGTCAGCTCCGGATGAATATCTGGATTTAAATATCGCTTTGGAATTCGACTGTTAAAAGTGTCCAGCCACTGTCATCCGATACCCAAGCAGTTGAACCGTTTAAACATAAACTCAGCAATATTATTTATGAGTTGAAGCTTTGCAAGGACCAAATTTACAACACAGGCGAGACAGGTTTGTTCTGAAAGATGGTTCCCGAAAGAACTTATGTCAGCCAAGCTGAAAAAATCGCTCCGGGAAGAAAAGCAGAAAAGGCCAGAATTAATTTTCTTGCCTGCACTAAAGCTACTCTTCAGCATAAACTCAAACCATTAATAATTGGCCGTGCAAAGAAGCCGCTTTCTTTTAAGTCGTATGACATCCCGGTAGACTACAGGAACTCTAAGAGTGCATGGATGACTGCAGAGAATGGTTCCACCATTGTTTCGTCCCTCAGGTACAATGAATAATATGGATATTTATATTCATTGCAGCGTTACACAGTATTTCTTCGTTTTTAGGTCCAAAAGTTTTTGCAACAGAAGGACTTACAAACCAAAGCTATTGCTTGACATCGCACCATCATCATCAAATAAAACGAGTTTTTGAGCAAAAATTTTAACCTTGATATAGTGAACAACCTCAATACTGTGAACAGGCCTTGCAATAATTAGTTCACTATATCCAGACACGACTGTATGTATGTATGTATGTATGTGAAAGGTTGGGAGGATCATACAATTTCACATAAGCGCTTGCCAGCGGACTAGATGATATTCAACTCAACGCTAGGTGTCGCACCAGCTGGTCATGAGCTAAAGAGGTCAATGATCATGAGTTGGTGTACAACGTACAACGTCACGGGGACCATCTAGTAATAAGTAAATGTGTACAATCTGAACTCGAACTCGAAATGTGTTCATCACGTCCGGACTTAGAGATATTTAGGTGTATGTACACAAAAGATGAATATTTGGGCTATTATTGAGTTTAGATACAGGCTGCAAAAATTTATAGTAATTTGTACTACTCACTCCATCTTGTAGAACTACTATTCTTCTTCTAAATGGTACCATATAATGTTTCTTTCGAAAGTTAAAGTTATTTTAAGATGACGTGATACGATAAATCAAATATAAGAGTTTGTTGAACCCAGTATGTTTTAAATCTCATTCCGCCATCTTAAAATAAGCATAACTTTGGAAAAAAATATCGTACGGCACCATCCCATGGCTCATTTGAAAGAGAATGACTATACTTATGATATGTATGTAGATTACTACAAATATTTCGTTCAGCCTGTATATAAGCTTAATGATGGGAAAATTTTGAGCTCGCATTCAGGTTCTGCGTAAAATATACTTCGGAAGTGGCCAATAACAGATCATTGTAGGTCTATGAATAGCTTACAGGTGCGTGACATGTCAAATTTGCGACAAAAAAGTTTTACTTCGGCTCTCTATATCTCCGGTATTTAATTATTATGATAGTAATTAATTATGACAGTGTAAAAGTGTAAGCAATTCCTAATTAAAAAAAAAAAAACGTTAACGGTTCAAAAGTTACAGAATTTTGTCCAACGTAAAACGTTTTTGAACCACTGTGCGACGGCAATAACTCCGCTTCCACTGGACCAATGCACTAAGTCTGAGGAAGCAGAGATAGTCCTATTCCAACAGCCATGTCTTCTTACTCGGAACACATATTGTACGAAATATGGATATTTTTTAGCACAAACTTACTCCATCTAGAGTTTAGAGTTCAGATCAGAGCTATTAGCGAGTACTTTTTCGAAGATGCGATATCTGTTTGAAAGTGAAAAACGGGTCATTCCAATGAATTCACATCCAAATAATTTATTCGGTTTCGGAAATGGAACAGGGGGTGTATAGTAAGGGTCTATCATTAAGAATATCCAAACTGTAGAGTGGAACAAGACAACAAGTATTTAACTATAATTGTATCAGAAATGCTTATTTACCGGATAATTTTCTATCATATAAGATTTAAACAAGATATCATTCACCGTGCTTTTTCTTGCACTGACTAAACCAATCGCTCCAATTTTCAATGACCCTGCGGCACATTTCGGTTGGTGTGGTAGCAATGGCTGCATGGATGTTGCCTTTGAGGTCATCCAAAATTTAAGACCGTTGCTGTAAACAAGTGTAAACAAGCGGAAAAACGTTACTCCAATGATATTAATTTCATGGTATACAATCGCACTATCCTGATGGACAGTTCTGAGGGTCTATTCTAGAAATAAGAAAATCACCGAAGTTTTGCAGAAAGTATTGTAAATAAATAACACGAGCTGTATGGTAAGTTTCACCATCTTATTGAAAATAAAGGTCAATCGCATCAAATTTAGCAAAGATATAGTCCAATATCATGGCGGGATAACGATCACCGTTCACAGCAACGCATACTCCATCCTCATTTTTAAATAAACAATGTCCGATGATGTCGTCGTACTCTAATTTACACAAAACTGTGAATATGTGTGGATGCAAATGCGATTCATGAACAACACCAGGATTTTTAGTATTTCAATAACGGCAGTTTCGCATCTCATCGGATAAGATGATGTATGAA
Organism: Leucophenga montana; assembly: GCA_035044765.1. Lineage (NCBI taxonomy): Eukaryota > Metazoa > Arthropoda > Insecta > Diptera > Drosophilidae > Leucophenga > Leucophenga montana. The sequence goes on from JAWNNQ010000775.1 coordinate 1,265,662, forward strand.
ATATGAATTTTTCAGTGTCAATTTCTATATGTTCCAACGTCCAACGTCCAATCGACAAACACACAACGCCACCATTGGCCGTTCTCCAATCGGAAAATTAGCCAGGTTGGCATAGGAGGTAAGCCGAGTTTTGCGGAACGGTAAGAATGGACATCCTTATGGGTAGATCCATTATGAAAACTAGATAATAAATTTATGAATAAATTGTACAATCCAATAAAAACATTTATCTGTAACTACTTTTGGTTAGATTTCTATTACGCCAACAATTCATAGATTCTTTTTCCATTATATCACTTTATAGCAAAGTTTTCGCGGTATTGTCAATTCAAAAAACGTGCGTTTCGTCGAATCGCGGAATCCGCATAGCTTTTTAACAAAATTGGGGAGATACTTTGTGAATATTTCAAGCCTAATTTGAGCAAAATTGGTTGAAAATAGACGAAGTTATTAAACTAAATTTCCATTCAATAAAAATTTACGATCATGGCATTTTTTCGATCTAAAAATATATGTTGGCGGATTTGGATAATTGAGCCCCGTCCTATCGTACTTCCTCCTGAGCTAATCACAATCGAGAAGGTAACAACTGTACTGGGTTCTATTGTAGAGTGCCCAATGACAATAAAGAAACACAGGTTTTTGATGACTTCATGGTAATGTGAAACATAAAGTCCTACAAGTAATTCTTAAATATGATAAAAATGAGAAAAAAAAATATGAAATCGTAAAAGTCATTATAAACAAGAAAAAACGTTAACTTCTGTGGAACCAGAGTTCTAATACCATTCACACGAAATTTTAAATCGCATTGTAAAACATAAACGTGGAGATTTAAATAGGGGCTACCTCAAAAAGTGGGCGGGTCACACCTATTAGTCTATGTATGTTAAGCGACTGACCATAAAAAAGTACCACACTGCATTTCAACCTAATATTAACTTTAACAAAGAAGTTTTTTTATACAAAAAATCAAAAATCGGCGGCAGGTTTGTATGGGGCTACCCAAAAAGTGGGTTGGTTCCACCCATTAATGTATACGTCAAGCATCCATCCACTAGAAGTTATCATATCAATTATTAAGTTGATATTGACTACAATAAAAAAGTTTTTCATACTAAAAGCCAAAAGTGGGCGGTGGGTTTGTTTGGCGGCTACACCAAAAAGTGGGCTTGGCGAGTTAATATTGATACTCTATTAAACTGCAATAAAACGCAGTGTAACGAAAATTGCGCAACATCATACAGACAGACGGACGTGGCTAGATCGACTCATCTCGTCGAACTGATCAAGAATATATATAATTTATGGGGTCTACAATGTCTCCTTTAATGCGTTTCAAACTATCAGACAAACTGATAGTACCATTTCCCACTATGTGTGAATGGTATAAAAAAAATTGGAATAAAACCAATGTCTATAGTTTTTTTTTTTATTAATTCATGGGTTTTAGGATCTATAGCTTCTTTTTTTCATAAAAGTGTAATATTTATATTCGTTCAAATATTTATACTACACCTATTTTTAGGGGTAGCTCCCATAATAATTGATCGCCCTTCATTTCGATTTTGTACGAAAATCATTCTATTGGAATTTTATTTTGTTACGAAATTTATTTTAAGCATATCCAATCATGACATTCTGGGCTTCCATTCAATTCTTTTGATATGTAAATATTATTATTCTTGATCTCCTTTCTTATGCGGTAAGCAGTTTATTACAAACATTTTTTTTAAATGCTTTAAATGCGTGTCAATGGTAAAAAAAACTGATGGAAATGCATCCCCCAGTGTTAGCATTGTTTCAAAATGCCACACGCTGCGGTGGCAGCAGTAACGGCACATGGGGCATTTGTGCAACACGCAACACGCTGAAAACGACAGCTAAGCCGCAATTATATTTGTTCAAGCGGTTTAATATTGTATATCGAGAAAAAACCACATGAATTGCAAAAGAGACGTAAAGAAAGACAATAAATAAATAAAGCCAACGAACCATCAACTCAAAGCCTGACCTCGGGCAATGTTCTAATCAAACACTGAAGTACAACATCACAATTTCTATAATCCATTCAACTATTCAGTTGATTTCCATTGAGCTTCGTGCGACGTGGCACATTGACCCTGGCAGTGTAGTCAAAGCGTTAGTCTTCCTTTTTTGCTTGTTTTAGGATATACGAGTATACGAAGGAGACGAAGGAACAAAGCATGAACCCAGTAATTCAAAGTTAGATGACTGGCTCAACCGTACCAAACCGGACGCATGTATTTTCAGTAGTTGTGGCATCTAATTATGAAATTACACGACAATGGCGCATTGAAATTGTGAGAGTGAAAAGAAGCCTAGCAAGTCTCTAAGCGCTGAAAGAAAACTTAAACAAGCCGCACAAAAACGACTTATTTCGACTGGGCATACAAAATGAATAAAAGGATAAAATGAAGCAGGCAGACAGTGTGGAACTCTTTTGAAATTAAACAACGTCAATTGAAAGAGCAAGGAGCAGTAATGCAGCAAGGACGTCAAGTTTTTTACGCTTTAAAATAAATGCTTATACGACTTTCAATAAGCCACAGCAGTGCACAGGACAGATAAGGGACATAGAGGGGTATGCAGCTAGACAGTGAGACAGACAGACAGACGGATGGACAGACAGACAGACAGTAGAGGTGCAATGGAAATGCGAAAATTTATTTAAAATTAAAAGCTGCTCGTAGCACTCGAGTGCGGTAGCAAAAAATTAAAATGCGTAAAATTGCGAAAATTAAACGAAATGAATGAAAAGAAGTAGCAGCAAGGATGTACAGGAAGGACAACGTTTCAATGAAAGCAGCATAACAGCAGCAGTAGCAGTAGTAACAACAGCAAAAACTGAGCATGTTGCAGATTTAAAAAAAAAAAAAAAACAGCTGAAATGAAATACAGCTATGTGTATATAGTTATGTATCTATAAGATACACAGATGCAAAGATGTGGAGTGGAAAGTAGACTGAGGGGTAGAAAGACGAACAGAAGCACAGACAGACAATCGACTGAACGAAGGAGCAAAGTTTCGTTTAACCTTGCCTTGCAGAGTACATTTTCCCCTTCATTTTCCACATCGACGTTGAGCACTATTAATGAAAATTAATCGTTTTTCAAGTGAGGTCAGGCACGCACACAAAACTGATGAACGAGTGTGGTGCGCTTAGTAATCGGCCTTGACATAAAATTCAAATTTTTTTTTTTGTCATTTATATAAATCTTTAAAATGGTTTTTTTTCTTGTTTTCAGTTACCTACATTGCTAAATGAAATTTTGGCAAACATTTTTGCAAATAACTTTAGTATCTATGCATAAATATCTCGAAGCGGATATTGTGCAGTGATTAAATACTTTCATTTGAAAATGAATTATGCGTTGCTAATGATGAGCGAATAGAGTACCTAAATGGTGTGACCACACCAGAAATTATGTATGAAATCCGTGCAGAATGTTGAGACTGTTGGCTTCTCAGTTTAATAAGCACGAAAAATTGTGTATATATATTTGAAAATGACTTAGCTTGCTGCTAGAAAGGTGCCGCATTCGCTCACATTCGACAGCAACTACAAACAAGCCATGCATGAAATTTGGAAGCATCACACCAAAGCAGATGAACAGTTTAAGTGGTGGACTTTGGCTGGAGAAATGAAACTTAAGAAAGCTAAGAAAAGTTTGTTTGATGTGACTTTAAAATAGTAAACAGTAGCAACATTGGAGACGGTCTTTAGGTAGATCATGGTTTTGAGAAAAGGATATTAACTTGCTTCAGCAGATAATGGAGAAGCTATTGTGCTAGTATGGGAATATATGCATCTCGGTATCCTTTAACAAGCACATGACCAGAATAAATACATGAGCAAAAATTGATAAAAGCACTACGTGGCAAAATTTCTTAAAAAAAAAAAAAAACAATTAAGGTATTCCCAAGATCTTGCAACAGTGTAAAAGTGAAAAAAAATTTCTACAAAACGTCTTGTACTACTTTGCTCGATCCAAACCATTGATCAAATAATTTCTTTGCAAAAATAATACTGCAAAAAATCACTCAATTTTAGCAAGTGTCGTGAATTTTGGTATTTTTTTGTGCATTTAGTATTTCTTGGTGGTAACACTGAGGCTGAACCGTAGATAATTCACAAAGAAACAAAAGTAATAACAGTGCGAAGCAAACAAACCAAAGTCTGAAACAGCTGACTGTGCAGAGTTGCATCACTTTATTTTGTACTTCTACATTATTGAAAATTAGAAAGTATTTATTGCAGTTTTCAGTTCAGTACTGTCCTACGAAGCACAAGTCTAGGTATGTGGCTATTTTGAGGAAGTCGTCAAATTTTCTTTGCAATAAAAGTTATACCATCTACGACTCTTAACTACGTGTTAGTCCTGGATCTACACATCTATATATCTTGAACCTCCATCAGGATCAGAATAAGGAAATAAATTTTAAAATTTGTATTCAGTCAGTGGAACTAACATAAACAGTCATTTTAAAGACTTGAAAAAAGAGGATTTGCTGCAACGAAAATCATATATTTATCTCCTCAATTGTGACAAAACGCTCTTTTTTCATGAGTCTTTCCAGTTTTGGGAACAGGAAAAAGTCACAGGGTACCAAGTCCTGTGACTACGGTGGCTGAGCATTGATTACGGTGTTGTTTTTGGCCAAAATAAACTTCGCTGCCACACGTTTCGTGCCTATGTTAAGGTACACGCCCCTTATTTATACGCAAGCACCATATTGCAATACAGGATATCCTACATGTTCACTGTGTAATACTGAGACGAATGAGAGTGTAGCACACTTCATTGGATGATGTCTCATATTACAAGAATACTCTATTTTTGCCAAAGCTTCACTTTGTGTTCAAGAACTAATCGAAATTTCAAACGCAAAATATAGTTGCAACTTAAAATATACAATATCTTATGCAAAAGCAGGACCAGGAAAGAAACTAATTGACAGATAAACGTTCATGAGCTCACAGTATCCACTACTGACTTATTTTCTGTTTCAACCCTTCAGAATGAACGATTTCGGTATCTTAGAGTGGGACAGCCAAGTATATAACTTCTGGAGTAGTATGAAAATTGCAGTACGGGTGAAAATGGTTGATGCCTAAGCTACTTTCGTGCGTTCAGAGAGACGGTGCCAAAGACATATTTATTATATATTATCGATTGTAGGTATAGAACTAAGTAGTACTTTGTACAGTTTGAATTAAGAACGTTTATTATTAGTATTTATTATTATAATCAAAAACAATCGCATTCGCTAAAAAAGGAGATGCTGTTCTGTTTGAACCTAACCAGACCTTAAGAATATGAATTTCATAGTGCCAACTCCAAGTGCCAATGCCAAGTGCCAATTCAAATCGCAAAATTCTTCTGAGTGTAAAATACGGACCGTTTTAGTGAAACCAAATCCGAACAATTTATTCGGGTGTATGCTAAGAGTATAATTTTTGTAAGAAAATTGTTGTTTCTCAATCCGATTATTTATCAAACTGCTCTCGTACCACAGAACGGATGGACAGCTGAACAGCAACAGTGAAATTTATTTATATGTATGCGCATATTGTATGCGGATAGCTTCGTTTATGCTTATAAACTCGTACGCGTGGCATGCGGCATTGATGTTTACCCAGCCGCACATAAATAAAGTCTACCCGCAATGTCCATTTCCATCGAACCTATTGCCCTCAGCGCCACTGGACTTTGGCTTTAATGCGTATAAGTTATACGGAACTGCCACAGCAGTAGCAGGAGCAGCAGCGGCGCAGAGTTGAGTTGAACAAAGGTGAACCGCTTTATCTTTATGTTCCTAAGCTGCTGTCGCTTCATTCAAATTTACAAGTTGGCAGCACATTAATTTTACATTTTGCCAAACTACCGAGCGTCCTAGAATAGGGACAACAGGTGGAAAGCATGACGCTTCAATTTTGAGTTAATAGGAGTTTCGACAGCTATCTCAGAATATTGAAGTTTAGTTTTTTTTTCTTGTTCCTGAGTGTTGCCTGCTGTGGCGGGTTAAATTCAGAAAACAATTTCGTATGTTGTATCTGTGTGTACGTACTAAACATGTACCAATGTATGTGTGACCTCGTTAGTTGAGTTGCTGCTGCTGTTTCTTGAAAAGCAAAATCATCAAATGCAATGCTGCCAGAAAATCACTTCAACTGCACTTCAACAAATCAGGTTCAATGCGGTTTTCCGGGTCATATCAAGCATATCGAAAGATGTCTTCGTAGATGTCGAAGAAGCTTTAAAAAAAAAACCTACACAAACTCATATATACTCGTATATACAAAAAGAGAAATATGTATAAACGTGACTGACTGCATTGACACTAATATAAATAAAATTGTTCTCACTCTCAAGTCCTTATGCGAATCAATAGTTTGCTGCTGTCTTCAATCCTTTATATATTTTTCTTTTATATGGCACAAATAAAGAAAAGCAGAGCAAATAAACATACACATCACGTTCGACGAATTTGTCGTCAAGCGTCGACGAGACAAATTCTGATTGTCCCATATTAGGAAAAAAGAATGGGTACCACCGAAGCTTTAGTACACTTTTTATGCGGTTTAAACTAATATTGCTTTATAAGGCAATATTAGTTTAAATAAAACGCAGTCTTTTTAACTGGAGCACTCAGCCCGCCAATTTTGCTGTCAGTTTGAAGGTGTTGCCTTGCTACAAATTTTTTGAACATTTTTCGTACGACACTTTTGTGTTTTTTTTTAACATAAATCATATACATTTAAAAGGACGTTTTGATTTAATTGCCAATCGAAACTGCTCACTAAAAAATACCGAGTTAGACTGAAAGTCCTTTAAAAATTAATGATGATGCTCTTGATTTTGAAACAAGTTTGTTTCTGACAACTACGACTTCCTATTAGACTGCTGTGAGATAAATAGCCGTATAAATTGCGTGGTTAAATTTGTGCAATCGATTGAAGCAAACAAATTTTGTTATATATTGAGTCAATGCAAAAACGAGTTTCAAGCAATGACACTTAACACTTTTATTTGAAAGACAAAACTCTGTAAAGAAATCTAAGCCGAGTTGTATAAAGTGCATGGTTCACATGTAGAACCAGAGTTTAAGACTGTTTAAAATTATTTAAATGAGTTTAAAGTTTAAACTTTAAACGAGGTCGAACATCTACAAGTAATGAATATCGTTCGCGAAGTCCATTTGACTACTGTAATAATGCGGTTGCGGTTGCGGTTGACCGTGAACGACACATGAAACCAACACAACACATCTGACGCCAAGAAACAGTAAGAACAGCGGATTTCTCCGGTCGGATCGGCGCCGAAGAAGGCCAAGGTGGGTGTGTCGGCCATGGCCACAGAATTTTGGGATATACTCGTACGTGGCATAATTTACATTTATTACTTTAAAAAAGCAGAGAAACAATTATCGAAGCGAAACTTGATGCAATCTGAAGAACTGGCTAGGCGGAAAGTGTTTTGGTTCCAACGCTGATATCATCGCTGATAGAAACGATAGGGGACCGTTGGAGTATGTAAGTAGTTTTTGATTAGCTCACGATTGTTAAAATATGTTGAAGCATGTTCTTTAGATCTGATGGCACTGCTCCAGCATCACCACTGGCTGGAATACTCGCTTACTGGAGATGATTGATTGGTTATTCTAGTTAGCAGAGTTTTACGAGTATTGTACCTTGCCTTCAGTTTATTTTACATTCTTGTGGCGTAGATCAGTGATTGTAACGTCGATTTCAGACTTTGGTTTTCGTGTTCAATTTAAAAAAATTTTAATTTGTTTTAGATATCTTTTTAGCTCATTTTGACTTCATCATTTCTTCAGGCACAAAAGAAAAACTAGTGAAAGAAGAGCAATGTTATTTTTAATTGTAGTCAAAAAATTTTATTCTGTGGTCTTAACTAATTGTTGATACTAGTATTTTGACAAAATATTTAACGAATTCGAATCCATTTATAAAAGTATTTGGGCATCAATGTGCTAAACATATACACTAAACATTGTATCAATAACAACAACCTCTTAACCAGATGTTTCAACATAACATTCTTTACGAACTGATTTTGTATAATAATCAAAATAACTTTGGGATATTAAAATTCACAGCGTTACAAACTTTCGTGCAAACTGTTAATACTCTCTATAATACTACATAAGCGAAGGGCATGGAAATAGGATAACAAAAGCTGCAGCTTAAACTAAGCGCAACATTATCCTTTTTATTGAAAATCTTGGTATTGGCATACGAAATCGTCGTACAGTCATGTAGTTATTTCACTTGACTTGGCGCTTTGAAAGCAATTAGGTAGAAAGGGCGCATCTGGTAGAAATTTTAGAGAACAATGCCGAACAGCGAACAACGACTTCGATGATAACGAAGACAACTGCTCATTAATAAGCTATAAATTTGTGGAATATGCGCTGAAAATTGTACTCCTACTACCTTAATTTTTGTATATCTATAAATCTATGTACGTACGAGTATGTATAAAGATGTTAGCATTGTCTGGGTAACATGTGAAGCGTGCAAATTGAAAATTCAGTGGGAAAACTCACACACGTTACAAATACGCAAAGTGTACAAACCGTTTGACTTACATACCTATGCTTCAAAGAGTAGACCTAGGCTGACCATTACAAAATTTCATTTTACATTGCGCCCGAAAATAACTGATGCAAAACATTATTATTACCCGATTCAGGCGTAAATCACAAAAAAAAAGAAAGATCGATTATACATCTACACTATTTCTAGGTCATTGTCCTGCCAGAAATACTTTACTATTACTATTAGCTACTTCATAAGATAGTATGTATCTTTCTCTCTTATTATCTTCAGCAGAAATAATATAAGTTTATAACGCTTTCATGACCTTCATATAAAAAATTGACTACGAACTTCATTTAGTATCAGCTTTTATATGGATGGTTGTATTCTTGGATTTTTCAGAATGTTAAAAACAAACCATACATTTTTTAAACACGTGTTTTATTAAAAATACACCACCAAAACAATGTTTCAGTTACCCCTTTTTGATATAAATTGATTTTGATATAAACTTATAAGCATAAAAACTTATAGGCGACGATTTATTACACAATAGGGAGTATTACTCTTCAACTGAGTATTGAAGAGTCTTAGAAAAGACGAAAAAAATTTCGGAACAAGACATACAAATTCGGGAATGTTCTGAAAAAATCGGAACGTTTGGTCACCCTAAATATACAGCACGCAGAGACTCAAATATTACACAATGGCAGAAGCAGCCGCAGCTTGGGTCATAAAACCCAGTTTGTACTCATTTGGTGTTCGACATACTTGCTATAGAGCTCTATGCCTTTACTATTCCATATCAGTGGTGCTATAGAAAATGTCGCGATTCGAACTACATAGTTGAAGTGGAAGTGAGACAGAGGATTGCTGTGGGACTATGCTGCTCACGTGCTAGCTACAAAATCACTTCCGATTGAAATAGCGAATGTAATCGAGGACGACGCTGAAGATGCCGGCGAGGATGTAGAGAAGAACGCGCAGGATGACAATTCGCCGACAGTGTTGCGGATTCATAAGAGTTTCACAGTCGCTGTCGACGCAAGCAGAATCGATTTCGTTAGCTGCGTGAGTCCTTCGCCGCCTGCTCCTTTAGTCCATCTAGTATCTAGCGCTATGTGTATCTCTCTGTGTCGCTGAATGAGCTATAGAATTGTTTGTTGACTTTGATTTTTATTGCTTGCGAAATGCTAAGCGACAACGTTGCGCTTTTCATTTTCATTTGTTATTGCTGCATACAGCGAGCATCCTTCATCCGTTGTACGCTCAATAGCTTACCGACTGCCTGGCTGCCTTGAAGTATGCAGCAATCTATTTCTTTCCAGTCATCGTCATCGTCATCGTCGTCGTTGTCCTCGTCAGTCGCTTACTTTGTCTTTGGCAATTTAGCAATTTTATTGTATCCGTATGCTTTGTATCTGTCACTAAACTTTGAGCCAATGTAGCACCAAGCATTTTACCCGATTGGCAGTTCGGTGAATCCTTTTGAAAATCATTTTTTAATTAAAAGTGTATACTACACTCATTTGCTTAATGAGTGCGTTGACAAATTTTTTAAAACCTTTTTTCCATTCAGTTTTATGCTTTTCTGTAAATTCATTTAACAAATCGTTGCCCATTCAAAAATCAGAAAGTTTTACGCGCAAAAAGTTCGCACGAATGCCTTTGCCAGCAGCCATCCTGCGTATCCTTTGAATCAACTCTGGTACTCTCTGTATTTGCTGCTGTCGAAAGTTTTCTCATTTTATGTTTCTGTCTTCTTTTGCGTGACATTAATTAATTAAGTGCTGCTCAGCACCTTGCTGTTGTCTGCTCCTGACTGCGGTGAATGCTGGTAGGCGACAAGGACGAAGCGATGAGCATAAAGTCGAAGACATCTACTCAAGGACTGTGCCGAGTAGATGTGATGCCTGCAGGGTATGCGTTTGCAGAACTTTCCAGAACTTTTACTACTCAATCTTCCCTTTCAGTGTGCTGGCGTATGCTGGCAGATGAATTTATTTAAAGTGCTTCACCATGCCGTGGAGTAGACTTCACTGCATTAAGCCTTTGCATATATACGATACGAGTATATGTATATGCACTGCCATATAATCACACACATACGAGGTTTGATAACATAATAACAATAAATAAAGTAAATAATAAAACAAATTAAAAAAAAGTAAACTTTAATAACTTTTTTTGAGTATCGCAAATCCCGTATATTCTATACCCATATAGCCCTCATCAACTCAACAAAGCGAGTCGTTCTAGCCATGTCCGTGCGTCTGTCCGTTTGTCTGTTCTTCTATAGGTCTGTCTGACCTCATGAGTGTCTATCTGTCAGATGCAACCTAGCACTATATTTTCCCAATTTTCAAGTTATTGGTTTGAAGGTTTGTATGGAGATCTTTTTATAAGCTCTCCCTCTTTCTCTCTCTCTCTCTCTCTCTCTCTCAGTTTCAGTTGGGAGAATATTGAAAAAATATTGGCTATCTATGTCCTGGTCTAAAAGGCTATTCATATTGTAGAGCATGTCGGTCGTTATGTTCGAAGCTGTTGTGGGTGCACTTGCAAACATGTTGGCGAGCATCAGTTGAGTGTGTTTTTTGATAGTATTTCAGTTGGTAAAATTTTAAAAGAAGAGGAATCAAAAAAATATTCGAAACAAAATAGAATTGACACACCAACAAAACTCTTTCCTAATTGTGCATTAGTTATTGGAAATAAATTTCTCACTTATTGCCGCTCTGTTTCTGGGTGGCAGAAGAGCACCCATTTCTGAGTCATAATTTGTACAGTGTGCCAAAATACAACACTAATACAACGTTTATAATTAAAATATTGATTTATCTTTAGCATCAAGTTGTTGTTTACGAACCGTACTATAGTCAAATTGTTGACCATTTTCTAATTACTTCGAAGTAACCAAATGCAATTTTGAAGGATCATGATCATTGATTTTCCAATAATCTGATTGCCAACAAAATGGTACAATTTATTTTCAAATCCTTGTATTTCAAACTGTGGGGTCTAGTTTTTCATATGGTTACATTTGCTGAATGTATGTACACTTACACAATGTTATATAATGATAGCACATCTCGTTACTTTTTAATCAAACCTCGTTCATTTTATTGACAGCATCTTGTACTACTTTTTCTGCTTCGGCATCATTGTCGTTGTCAACGCCAGCACATGGAGTTAATTTCTTTAATGCTGTGTGCTGTACTCGCATAAAATTCAAGTTAATTACGCTCCCAGCATATGCGAAAATGAAAGGCGCCAGACGGCGGCAGCGTTTGTCTTGAAGAGCTGAAGTGGATTGGCGACGTAGTAGTTGCTGTCGAAGCCTAAGCCGTCAAATCGAAGCTTCAACACGATTGTCTGTGTCACAAAACGTTGCACCCGACTCCCCCAACACTAGCACTCACTCCCTCACTCCCTCACTCCCTCACTCACTCACTCCCTCACTCATTCACTTCTTCAGTCATTCATTCACTTGAAGTATGTAGCGAAATTTTTCCACTTGATAAATTTTCCCCTTTTTTATCCTGTTTGTATTTGAGCGCGCTGACGCATTTTGTTCTTTCGCGGATCTTTGGTTTTGTTATTGTTGCATGCTACGAGAGATGCCTCGTACATTGTGCGCCTTGGCAATGGTATAGTTAGTTGCTATTTGGCAACGTTTTGTTGTACGAGCAATTTTCGAAGCGCATTTGCCATTCAGCAGTGGGCAACTAAAAAACGAGCTTGATATGCGGGAAAAAAAGAAATTATTGGGTGCCAAACCAGGGTATTCGATGTTTCGAATGCCCTAAAACATTTTTGAGTGAAGTGTAAGAGCGCGCATTGTCGTGCATTCACTATTTCATACATATTAACTTGATCGTTCTCTGCCAACTAACGTTCAATCATAGGAATCTTTTTTTTCGAAAACGGTAAGAGTACATCGGTCTACGGAAAGGTGTTGAATCTATTCTACTGGTTTAGTTACATTTATCAAGGTTTTTCTTTTTGAACAGCCCAGTCTCTACCAGGTGGTGCCCTAAGTATAGCATACCTGTAACGAGTACTTCCTGACTTCGCCGAATCTGTTTGACAATCGTAGCGCCCTCGTTTCCTTGTTATAAAAGAAAAGTATCAATGTATCGATATTTGTATCTAAACTTTTCGACATGATTATATCAATACTTTTGAAATATTGAAGTATCAATGTTCCATATTTTCCGATATATCAACAATCCTATTGTGCACTATTCAGAATTTGCCCAGGCGATCATTTGATCGAAGTGCTTCGTCCGCGAACAACTTTTGTTGGATTTGGCTTGTCTTGTAACACCCATACAGTAGTTTTATTTCGGGGTCATGTGCATAGATCCATGATTCGTCATCTCTTACGATGTCAAAGACGTATTTTGAACCACGTTTGACGGTCAAATCTTCATATATACTTGGAATCGTCAACACCAAGTGTTGCCTGGTGGTTTTTATGTTTCGATTGGAAAGTTTGACATTTTTTAGCACAATTGTATTCAGAACATTTTACTGTACGAGCAATATTTTGGTTGTTTAGTGTGGCTTAAAAAAATTATCTCGGGGAAAATGTTCAAAAAAAAAAAGAAAATGTTCAAAAAATTCGACCGCGGTGCATCAAACGATGTGTATAACATATACACAGGCGATGAATCATGGTGGTATGCATATAAGCCCGATACAAAACAACAATCGACTGTGTGGGTGTTCCAATAAGAGTGTTTGTGAGCGTCAAAACAACGAATTAGTTTGACATTCTACTTGTTCCCGAACATCAAAAAATCGATTCGAAAAAATCGACATTAATTTTCTATGGCAGAAGAAGCGGTTGATGCATTTGAAACGCATGTTTTGGAGCTACTTCATTCGGAGTGCTTCGAAAATTGGTTCACGCGCATGCAAACGAGTATTGGTCATCATGAAGAATATTTTGATCGAATATCGAATGTATGCAGGTCACACTAATGCACAAGAATGTATCATTCTAAAGGTATGTCACATGATGGTCTTGTCTCAGTAGTTTACGCACAGAATCGATGTTTACTGGAACAACAGCTGTTTTTAGACGACCTTCTCTATATGCGTTTTTAAGCTCAGGGCGATCATGTTTAAATTTAGTATATCAGACAAAAACAGTAAATTTTATTGGCGCTTCATAGCCAAAAGTCGAAGCAGGTTTATTAATTGACTCTTGTGGAGACAATTCATGTCGAAAGTCATAGTAATTCAAGAGTTAATACCAACACAGATATATTAAATAATGCGTATGTTAATGTTAAAAAATGTGAAACTTTCTAATGGATATGTGAGCTGGCTCCTAACAACAATTAACGTTGCCAAGGCGCACAATACACAAGGCAACGCTCGTATTTTCCACAGCACACTTCTTCTTCGCTGTGCATCTTTTTTTCTTGCTCTGTGGTAACTTTCTTTCAGTCAACTTTTGTAGCTGTGTGTTTGTGTGTGTGCGATCATCTGTGTGTGTACGATATTTAAGTGTTTCAGCTTCGTGCCTTTGTTTCAACATGCTCTATTGTTGTTTTTGCTGCTGCTGCCGCTGTTGTAACTGTTTGCCGCGTGTTGCCAATAGATTTTTTCCTTCAGTATTTTGGTTTTCTTTTTTTGTTTTAACAGGAAGTTTGCTTGCAACACCCGCTTTTCCTGCCGCATTTTCAAATTTTCGAATTTTCAGTTTTATTTTTCTTTGTTTCGACTGTCGAAATGAAAGAAATCTTTTGCAATGGATGCGAATGCCAACTCGCCTTAAGTTAAAGCAACTGTAAATGAGTTTCTCGCTCTCAAGTCGAAATATTCATTTAGCTTAAAAGTTCCTTTCGTTTCCATTTTGCAGAATTTTTCTTTGTTTTTCATTTCATTTTATTTGATTTTTATTTTCTTTGCAATTGAAATTGTGAAAAACTTGAGAAAGTTCGTATTTTTCTTCGAAGTTCTTTGCTAATTTAAAGAACGTTCGCATCTCTCTCTCTCTCTCTATCTGTATCGTATTTGCCAGTTAGCCAAAAGAATTCACGCGCGCGTTAATACCTTTAACTATCTGCTATAAATTGCCACAGCCCGCATTCGCCTGCGTCCTGCTACTCATTTCCGTTTTTAAATGGCTTTCATTTTGAATTGTTTTTCCATTTAATTCGTTGCCGTTGCTGCAGCAAACTCTTAATAAGGCGCTCATTAACATAGAAAACGAGGCAACAAATACACGGACGGACAGGCGGACGGACAATGAAGACAACAACAGTGAGAAACAAGCAAACAGCAGAGACAGTCAGATATAAGCAGGAAGCAAGCAACCAAGCAGCAAGGATGCTACACAATTTACACGCCAACTTCCGTTTCCGTTTTGCGAAATTAAAATATTGCTTGCTGCTTTCCGTTTCCTTTTCTGCTGCTGCTGTCTTCTTGCTATGACTTCTGCTGTAATTTGCTGGAGTATCCTTTGGCTGCTTCGTCTTTAACTTCGCAATTGTTTCGCCAACTATGCGCACTAAAAATCTAAATAGCAAGGCGCACAGGATAAACAAGGACTAAGCAACCATGCCAGTGACAGTATACCACGACTCCCCGCAGCAGTTCAACCCCGGGGCCAGGCAATATAAATGTAGATGTCAACGCTTAAGAAAATAGCAAAGATGGCGTTCGTCTTAAGATCTGTCCTAGAATCAAGTTGACTCTTTTATATATAGTTCTTGTTACATTTTCTTATATGTATATAGTGTGTTGTATTTATAAGATAGTTGCTGCAACTAATAGACAAACTTTAAGCGCGCTGCTACACCTTATTTTGCTAAATTTAATGAGTTTGAGTATTCTGCTCCATAAAAGCATAATGACATCGCTGGCGAGCACGCAATCAAGGACGCGAGTAAGCTGTAAGAGTCAAGATGAATGCGTGCTTTGCAAGCACTTCTTGAGCGTAACTTGAGCAGGCAGACTTTACTGCTGAAGACTTTCCTTAAGTTGGCGTAGCTGTGCGTGGAGTTGGAGTGAACTGGCGTAGGCAACAGCATTATCATCAGCATAAAAGTTTTCATGCCAATGTAACTTTTGTTCATCTACACCCGATAGCTTCAAAATGCCTTCAACACAGTGTGCGAGGGCTAAATGATTAGTATTGCAGTAATGTCAAGGGCTAATATGTCTTCCGATCAGAATTTTTTATTTAAACGAACCTTGATATAAATCTCTTCTCGTGGTTTAATGTTGGTTCAACTGTCAGACATTTTGTAAGATACTTTGAGCGGAACTATGTAATGAGGTTAGTGTTTGCTCCTTTTTGCGAATTTTGAGGTTTTTCTTCCGAAATTTCTCTAAAATTGTGTGTTGGCAAACAAATTTAAAGGAAGCTTACCGAGAAAGCTTGAAAGAAAGGTACGAAGAGTTCAAATCAGGCCGCAGTTCGCAGGCTCTGAAAGTTATTGCAAAAATAATAGGAAATCGGCCTATGAATAATGTTTGAAACATTGGAAGAAGCGTTGGAATATTTGTATTTCATCTAAAGGGAATAACTTTGAAGGGAACTAAATAAATATCAAAGAATAACTAAACCGTTTTATTGACAATATCCTGATAATTTTTGATTAGAATGTATTCATCATTTTGAGAAAAAAAAAAAAGAAACAAAAACATTCGAACATGCCCAAATTTTCATCAGCAGCTTTTTCTTTTTAATTTTATTCTTCTTTTTTCTCGGAGAGAGTTCTCGAGTTATAAATGTCCGATTAGATCGCCAAATGCTTTTTACTGAATGAAGAGAATCGTCGATTGCTATTTAAAGGAAAAATGTTAAACTACGGTGTACCGTGCAAAACTAGATACGCATATGTGCGTATTCTATGTTTTTCATATATTTTACTACTATTGCTATTTATTTAGTAAATGTTTTTATTTTGTAACTTATGTGCAATTTCGCATAGTTTATTCTACGATTATTATTGATTCGTCTAGACTTATGTTACCATTCGTCGTGATAAATTATGGAAACGATGGGAATTATATTAATTAGAAAATCCATAGTCGATTTACGTTGTGAATCGATTGAATTAGACACCATAATAGCTATAAACAGCAAAAAGTTACAAAACAGAGAAAAATTTGAATTTTGACACCTTTAATGAATTGATCATAACTTCGGTATCCATGGACTTTCTTCATCAGTATCTTGTTTTCTTCGTAAAATTCCAATCTATACGTAAAATTATAAAACTGGACATAATTCGACGTTTTTCATTTTAGATTTTTTTTGCAGTCAAATTTCGATTTTTTGTTGGCCCAAAAAATCTAAATTTTTCATATATTTTGGCACATATCATTTAAGTTATAAAACCGATTGGAAACAAGTGTTAGAAATATGATGTTTTTGGCGACCTAATCGGACATTTATAACCCGAGAAACGTATCCATAGAACATTTTTTTATTGCCATACTACATAAGAAAATAGTGGCAGTAAAAGTAAATGAATGTTTTTCAACAAAGTTTATAGTAAACGATCGGGGCGCAGTGGCAAAGGAAAGTTTTCAAAGGAGAGTTATCGAGATGTTATTGTTTTGGCGCGGCATCTTCAAATTTTCATATTTGCCATCGCTGTTGTCTTAAATTTTAGTTAAAATCATTTTATTTATTTATTTATGATGGGGACATATAGAAACCGCGACCTTCTCCCTATAAGGCTCAGGTCCTATCAATAGCGCTGCCGTTCTTGTCTGGTAAGCTTGTCCGCCTGCTCGTTTCCTGCAATATTGTTGTAACCCTTCACCCACCTAATTTTTGGCAAATCATTATGCAAAGGCTTCAATTATAAAGCGTTCAGTAATTGGGCGCTTGAATGCATTTAAGTTGAACTACTTTTACTTATTTGGAGCGAGAAAAGTCCAATGGTGAATCAGCAGCTACAGATATACTTAAAAAAATGTACGGTTTTTTGCGGTTTATGGGCTGGTGGCATCATCGGGACATCTTTTTCAATGGCGCCGGATATCGAGGAATGTTGAATGATTTTTTTGAAGCCTTTGGTTTGAGTAGATTGGCGCCACATGCAATACGTCTTAGCCAACCATCGCCTTATTGAGGGAAGAATTTCACGACAAAATTTTTATAATATTGCAGATTGAAAATTTCGCCAATTTAGCTGATAGAGAAAGTTTAATAATATGAAATTTATGTATGTATTTAACTCGCCAAATTTGGTTGGTAAAACGCGGGCATAAAATAGAGTCTATTTCTGTGTTAAATCATGCTGCAAAACTGAACTTTATTTGTGAAACTACCCTCGTATTACGTTCCTACGTTCCATATTCTACTTTTCAACTGTCTGCTGTGTAATGTAGAAATTAAAGTTACACGCAAACTGCGTTGGCAAAGTTTAGTTGACATGTTGAGCAGGATATGCGTAGCAACAAATTTGATATGTTAGACAAGTTATGCCATAAACTTGGTGCTGCATGTGTCTATGTGTATATAAAAGTGTTTATATGGATGTACATAAGTTCATGTGTAGTGGGTGCAGGGTCTATTACTTGCTCTAAGGTAGCAAAAAATAAATTTTACAAGATGATGCTACAAGAAGTCGGCATAGATATGAGCCAAAGTAAAACTTGAAGCTGCAAAACCATAATTTACAAAGTGGGGCGTTTCCATGTCTTAGCCGCAAAGACCAAACGCACCATTCTTGTACTCAGTTTTCATAACCGTAAAGCCAATTTACGCTTAAACCAAAGTTTACTCAAAAAACCCAAAATAAACGTAAACTCTGGCGTGTGGGCTTCTATGGCTTCATCTCATGCTTGGGTTTCAACTTAAGCGTTGCTAGTTGCTGCACTTTACATTATGTTGTATATATATATATACATATATGTATCCTGTGTATGTACAGAAGGACAACGAGCGTCAAAGGTTGTATCATGTTGTATGCCCAGTCCTGTTGTAGCTGTAGTTGTTATGGTCCTTGTTGCTTATTTGGTGCATTGAAGCGTGCGCATTGCATACTTACAGGCGCAAACAAGCGCTCTGCGCTATGAGATTGCATCTATATATGTGCGCGTGTGTGTGTGTGTGTGTGTGTGTAAGGATTTTAAAATGCTAATTCATGCAACTGCTGCCATGCTACATGCAGCTTCAGCTTAAGCATCAATTTTAGTCTCAGCTCAGTGTGTCCGTTGAGCTTCGATTTCGTGGGAATTTCTGGTTTTAAGTTTTGAATTTACTTGTTTTCTTGCGCCTTTGTTTAGAGCGCTGCCCATTAATATCACATTTACTGGCAGCTTGACTCAACTCCCACTGGGAGCAAGTGAGGAGCTCGCATGAAATCGAAAGTGAAGTTGCACTGTCTTGGCTGTAACTTTTTTTGCCGCAGCTCTGAACTGCTCTTTTATTTTGTATTTATTTTAACTTCTTTTATTTTTAATAGCACTGGGAATTGCTTTGATGTGCCTGCTTCAGCTGCAGCTTCTGCTTCTGTTTCAGTTTCAGATTTAGCATCAGCATAAATCAACCAACATCGAACTGGAATTAATGCTTAAAGTACTTTTTTTATACCCTTCACATATGGTGTAAAAAGGCCTTTATCATTTTGTCAGATAGTTTTGTAACATATTGAAGAAGGCATGTCGTAAAGTGTAAAAATATTTATTTTTGATTAACTAGAAAATATGTATCAATCTAGCCATATCTGTCTCTCTGTCTATGCGTTTCCTTGCATTTATTCGATCAGTTTCAAGTATTAAAACTCAGTATGGAGATAAAACTTTAAGTGCATGCTGTGTAAATATGAGCATGCTGCTGCCACGGAACTATGAGGATTATGCATTTTTTGTAAAGTTTTCTCATATTTGGGAGAGTATACAAAATGTTGTTAGCATTTGTTAGACATGAGGCTATTGACACTTCGTGAAATCAATAATTCTGACTTTCAAAAAGCCACAATATGGACGAACTGTGAACCAGAATAGCAAGAAAGAAGCTAGATGTATCAAAATGAGAGTGAGTAAATTGTTCCAAACAGCTTCTTGTCAACGAGAGAAGATTGCAGTGTTCAAGTTATACTCTAAAGTCCGGAAAATTCGAACACTATCAAGAAAATAATGTCACAGTCAATTGATAAGTCTGTGGTCTTTTCGATGGACGAAACATTGGCTTTGATATTGGATTAGTTTTGAAAGGAACATAGGAATTTCTTTTCAAAGGAACAATAATTTGGCATAAAAGAAAATATTTAAAGGCAAATTATAGAAAACAACGTTCTTCCAGCTAGTTTTTTTTTCAGATAATATGCTATTAAATCTTGCAATTAGAAACCTCGAAAATGTGGTAATGAGAAGTAACATTAGGTTAGTGCAGTGGGCACAACAAATAACAGTAAACCTTGACCATTTTTTCATTGTCTTCAGTTCTTCCAAGGTAACCCATTGCAATAATAAGTAACTTTTTTCACAACAAAATAAACTTTTTTTTTTCAACATAAATATTTTCTAGATTGTTACAAATGAAAATTAGTAATTACTAAAAATTAAAACTAAGGGACGGCGATGAGTGTTGTCCCGCTCATTTTGTTGAAAACACTCCCAAATTATATTTATAACGATAACCGAAAGACCCAAAAACCTTGCTTAATCTTTAAGTTATTAATTTATGCCTCAAAAAGTATCAACTTTCCTCATAGTGCTCGCTTAGTATGAAATATCGACCTACTTCAAACTCGCAAATCCAAGGAAAACGTTTTTACTTCTAACGATTTGAGCTACATTTCTGCTAGAGATCTTTTTTACATTATACTCAATACCTGTAAAATATCCAATATATTGCATATAGCACTCAAATAAAAATTTATAATTCAGATAGGTTTTCTGGTATACTGGTATAACAGGATAACGACCCAAAAAGCATAAAAGCAAACTCGCTAAATCATGGTTTGCCACTAATAGCAAAGAGTCTCGACCTCATTCTTCTTGAGAAATTGAGGTGTGATGTGAAACAGGAAGCTGATGTCTCGCAAGCTAAACCAGCTAGCAACTTACAACTTTGGGAAACTCCAAAGTGTTCCTTTTCAACGATTTCTCTGGAAAGTTGTCAAAACTTTGTAGAATCTTTCCGAAGTTATTGTGCTGCAGTTGTTGCTAATAAAGGTTATGCAATCTGTCCATGCCAAGGTGGACTAAGATAATGATTTAGTTAGATTACTATTATTTAATAACATATTTTATTTGTTTGGCAAACCCTTTTTTAAATTGTTAAATATAAATTCTAAAATTCAATCGTAATTCGATTGAAAAGTATCACTTTAATACCTTTAAATTAAAAACGTTCGCTGAGTCATTCTGATTCCGTGCAATTGTTAAGCGAAAGGTGACATCAATCCAGATTCATGCAAATGCAACATTGTTGCGGTTTTCCTGTCCTTCTAACAGTTTTGAAATTAAAAATCTTTCGGTTTTGCGAGTTCTTCTCTTCACGGCAGCTGAACGGATTGGGTCACCTTTCGCTCCATCCTGCTTCAACATTTAAATTTGGATAAAAGAATAAGTATCAATCGAATATTGTGTATTTTATTCAACTCATACAGTTGTAAGAAGCTACACACTGCGTTGATTTATTGCCACCGAGCGCATGAATCCCCGACTATAAAGGTCAACATCATCAAAACCTATGACGATCAGCCCGCTCCCAGGAGCCCCATCACACAAACTTCTCCACAATCATAAAATAAAATGAATCTAAAAAGTATATCTAACAAATATGGTTTGAGAAATTGTTTTTCCAACTTTAGGAAACTTGAGGAAACTACGCTACTACTATTTTGACAGGTATTATTTCATATATTTCAACATTTTTAATTTTTTTTTTTAAGTTAACAAATTTAATTAATCTTTATCTTTCGGGAATACTATATTAATATACTACAAAGTGCCAAAAAGAAAAAAAAACAAATTATTCCCCTTGTTTCAGTTGTCCTGTTTTAATGTGTTTTTCATATCTCAATTTGATTTCACTTGGAATCGGTGGTGTCAAGTTTGTACTTTCAATGCAAAATCACTTCCGAACAATTTGTTCGTATTCGGAACAAGAGGGAACAATTGAAGAGTATTTAAGCTTCAACTTTACCGAAATCAACTTTTTTATAAGTATTTTTTTTTCTCTTGGTATACCTCTGCTACTGCTTCCGCTTCTTTTGCTCCTTAATATCTTCAACTGCTGCGTGTGCTCATTTTATTTTAAACGAAGTCAATGTCAGTACTTTTTTTTTATTATTTTTTATTTAGTTGTACATTTTTCTCTGCGAAGAAAATTTCGTGGGAATTCATTCGTTTATTCATTCTTCGTACTTCATTCGTTAAGACGCCGGCGCACATTTTATTTTATTTTTAACTTATTTTCAGCCATTTATTCCAGTCAATCAACATAAAATTTCAATACCCAAAAGAAATCTCAAACAGAACGTGAGATGTTTTTTTTTTGTTTTCTTTTGTTTTTTTTTGGTGAAAAACTCAAAGTTGTATTCGTATTCGGGAAAATGCATTTCAATTATATTTAATGGCGGCACATGTTTCTCCAATGTTGCCCTTAGACTACAGATTTTTTACGTTTTCTGTGAGCTTGCTTTTTAAACGATTCTTCTTTCTCCGTGGTATATAAGTACATGCGTTTATTTGTGTATATATATATATGTGTGTGTGTGTGTGTAAAATTGTATTGAAAATCGCCGGCGGTGGCATGTTTTAGTAGCAGAGCATTGGTATTCTGAAACGTAAACGGAAACGACGCGTGCCAGCTGCGACCCGCCGGGCACGCAACATGTTAAGCATATAATTCAAATTTCCCACGCCGCAATCCGAAGAAGCGATATATTGGTGAGAGGGACTCAGCAAGATATATATGAGAGATATATACGATATAAGAATATATGGTTATGTATACATACATGAAAAGTAATATTAAGAGATGGGGGCAGACAGCAAGTTGCCAAAATGTTAAAATCGCGTCGTAAGTAGCAAGAAATGAAATGAAAATTTAATATAAAGCAATACCAAATGAGGAAAATGAAGCTGCATCAAACAGCGCACAGCATGAGGTGTGTCTTTGTATTGGTACATACGAGGAGTGTATGAAAAGTCTGCCTGACGTCATATGCAATGACTTTAGAAGAGATTAGAAAACTATGACTGTACTACAAATAATTAAGAAAATGTGAAAACTACTGAAAATCTTCTTTTTTTAAGAGAAATTTGATGAAATTAATGATACTCTCAACGATTCCAATTTCAGTGTTCTATTTCCGACCTTCAAGAAAGGGGACCTCGCTGTCTGTGTGAACTACCGTGGAATAAGTATTCTTTCAAACAGAAACTGTGTAAAGCATCCATAAACGGATGAAAGTACATTATCAGAATAGAGATGTCGAGCAGTGTTCAAATTTTCGCTCTAAGGCAAATCATGTAGAAGACCCGTAAGTACAACAAAGACACACATCACCAATTTGTAGATTAAAAAGTCTCTTATGACACGCCGATAAGGACGAAGTTTTTCAATACCATATCTTAACATGGTTTCTAGGCAAAGATCGTTCACCTTTCAATGATGACGTTATCGCACACACAAACCATCGTCAGAGTAGGAAAGAACCTCTCCGTGCTCTTTCATACCAACAGAGGTTTCAGGCATTTCAATGGTGATGCTTTATCTCGCGATTATACCAATGCTTTCACGTAGAACGGTCGGGCTCAATACTACACAAAGAAGCGATGCTACTTGCGTATGCTGATGATATTGACATCATCGGTACGAGCGAAAGGGGAGTTAGCATGGCGTGGATTGAGAAACAGTCACATCTAATGGGAATAACGGTGAACAATGACAAGACGAGGTACTTGTTGTCCACCCACAAACCATCGTCGTGTCTTAGACGATCTACTTAAATGTTGTAAAATACTTTCTCTAGCGGGAAACAGAGATAACCAAAAACTACAACATCAGCCTGATAATAAGGTAAATGATTCCACAAAGAAATATCGACAATAGAAAAACGCTTCGAAGAAAACAGCAACAGTCAGAATGCCAGCTAATTACTGCTTATCATACATATAAACATAAAATATCACCCATAATTTCTCACCGTCACAAATGAGTTAGCCAATCACCGTTTTCCTTTGCCAGATCAAAAGTAAATAGATAAACGGAATTGAATTGCCAGAAAAAAGTTTTTTACCAATAACTTTGAAATTTGAGTGAGACCTTTAACATACACTAGGTCTTTTTAAAATTCCTCGATTTTTTATTATTTTGTAGCACTGTGATATAGATTATTCTGTAGGTATTACTGACCGGTGTACATGTCGTAATTGTATGCTCCGGCGGTAGGATTTTAAAAATATTCTTTACTCTTTAAAAGTGCTGGCTAATCTGAAATCCGCCGGGCACAACTCTCTTAAATAAAATTTAATGTGTTGCTTCTCAGATATAAAAGAGGTTTAGTTGGGCTAGTGCCCCGACCGTAAAAAATACTGCTCGGTCAAGAAACGGATTGCCTGCCTGTAGATATTAGAAATAACTAGTTCGAGTTTAAAGGCTCTATCTTTTATAGTCTCCATAATCTTGTTGAGCAAACGTACGAAGAACGGACGAACATAGCTATATTGTCTCGACTTTTGATGCTGATCGTTCAACTATCTATCTATCTATCTATCTATCTATCTATCTATCTATCTATCTATCTATCTATCTATCTATCTATCTATCTATCTATCTATCTATCTATCTATCTATCTATCTATCTATCTATCTATCTATCTATCTATCTATCTATCTATCTATCTATCTATCTCTATCTATCTATCTATCTATCTATCTATCTATCTATCTATCTATCTATCTATCTATCTATCTATCTATCTATCTATCTATCTATCTATCTATCTATCTATCTATCTATCTATCTATCTATCTATCTATCTATCTATCTATCTATCTATCTATCTATCTATCTATCTATCTATCTATCTATCTATCTATCTATCTATCTATCTATCTATCTATCTATCTATCTATCTATCTATCTATCTATCTATCTATCTATCTATCTATCTATCTATCTATCTATCTATCTATCTATCTATCTATCTATCTATCTATCTATCTATCTATCTATCTATCTATCTATCTATCTATCTATCTATCTATCTATCTATCTATCTATCTATCTATCTATCTATCTATCTATCTATCTATCTATCTATCTATCTATCTATCTATCTATCTATCTATCTATCTATCTATCTATCTATCTATCTATCTATCTATCTATCTATCTATCTCCATAGTATACCCTTAGCCTTCCATGGCAGGGTATAGTAATTGCTTCAATTGAAACATGTTCGTTATAACAAAATAAGTACAAAGTGTTGTTATATTGGAGTTATGCTTTCTAGTGGTCACATAATTTGATAAGTATAGAACGCATACAAACGCACACACAGACAGACGGACATGTCTAGATTGACTCATCTCAAACTTATATTTTAACCCTCTTGCAATGTGTGTATATACAGTGCGTTTGAGTAATGCTCTTAAATTCGTATAAAATAAAATAAGCATTTACACTGTACGTCGTCGCCGTTGTCTGAATAACGCTTTGCCAATGGCTCTAGTTCTTAAAAAAGTCCTTTGCGCATTTAATATTACTGGAAATAAACGCAATGTTCAACTGCCTGAGTTTACATGAAGCCAGAAACTGCTGTCTGTGTGTGTTTTGGCGTTTATTGTGCACAGTTTTTGTAAGTCTTTAAAAATAAATTTTATACTTTTGTTGAAAATAATTTCCATATAAAAGTTTTGCAAGAGAAACTTTGAATGTTTTGATAGTTTGACTGCGGTTAGTTTTTTTATTTTTGCTGCACGCACCACGACACATGCTGCTGTTGTTAATTAAGCGTTTACTAATATAAACTAACTCAAGTCTCAAAGAAAATGGCATCAGCAATCAATATACATGAATGTATATGTATTTGCATATCTGTGTATGTCACCAACCATTACAAATATGCAACTTCCTGTCGCCATGGGCATAGCCTTTTGCAGACCTCCGCTGCTGCCGCTGCCGCTGCCATTGTCGACGCTTGTCACGCACGCTAGTTATGTTATCAGTATTCAAATGATGTACACGAAAATTTCACTTACAGCTGGCGCAACAATAGCAAAAACAACGCAACAAGGACACCCCATCCACCCAACGACTGTGGCAAGAAGCATGACGACAACGTCAGTAATGCGTAAGCGGCATGTGACAAAAACAGTGACTTGCACGTTTAGGGAGCTACATTCAGGGAGGAGAGTATCAGCACAAGTCAGTAAGTGTGGCGCAAGTCAACGAGGTAAGTGTGTGTAGATAGCTTCACGTTGCCATCCATCAAATATCATTCAAAGTTGTGCAACGCGCGGCAACACGCAGCAAAACTCGCTGAGGCAGATTCAAATAGAAAGAGACATTGTCACATACACGCAAACACACACACACACAGGCACACACACACACACACACACACACACACACACACACACACTACACACACACACACACACACAGGCACATAACGTCATCGCAACGCAGACATCTAATGTCAAGCTGTCAATTGAAATGACGCGTCACAAGCGCGTGTTGCAAGTAAGCGGACGGGTGCCACAAACTCCCTGATATATGCAACACATGCTACCAAGTTTTTTGTAATACTCTACATACATAGTTTAAAAAGGGCTATTTTTGGCTTGTATGTAAGATTTGTAACATACTGAGACACCTGCTGAAAACTGTAACTAGGCAACTTTCATAAAAGGTTTTTCAATTGTTATGTCCGCACTTTGATAGTTTACTGCGCTCTCCTTTCAGGTGGCAACACTGTCAATCTTTCTGTCATATTCGCCATTTTCTCTGGAGCGCTAACATCATTCAATAATGCGTTGAAATTGTTAAAATATATTATAAAAAATGATATTCTTTTCGCCAAACTTTTTACGAGCTCCGATTTGATCGGATCGGCCGAAAAGAACCATCCAACCGAGCGATAAGTTCAGTTGTTTATCTAGCTATCCCAATACGACGTCGAATACCGGACGAGAATATTGCTACTGTTGCTGAAAGTATGGCTCTCGACTTCTCGTCGTGCACAAGGAGTTCGCTTTTCTGCGACCTCAACTTTGCGAAAAGAAAACAGAATGCATTTGTATAAGTTTAAAATGATACAAGAACTGAAGCCCCAAGACCACCAAGGTCGTCGTACTTTAGCTGCTTGGGCTCTGGATTTAAGAGTTTTTTTGCATCCGGAGAAACATACTGTTTGGTGTGGATATTGGTCAGGCAGCATCATTGGGGTATACAGCTTCTAAAATGAGAATGGCTAGAGGTACATAATAATTTTTTTGGCCTTAATATAATATAGATAACATAGATCTGGAGGACATGTGGTTTTAACAAGACGGCACAAAATGGCACATATCGGGAATTGGATATCTTGGATCGACTCGACTCGAATTTTCAACTCATTGGTTGAACCTTGTGTCCCGGCAAAGATCTTTCGTCTCTGCATGATGACGCTATCATACACAGTAAAGTAGAGTGAGAGAGTAGGAAAAGATCTCTCCGCGCTATTTGATACCAAGAGAGGTTTCAAACATGGTGATGCTTTAACGTGCGACTTTTTTTATTTCCGGATGGAGTACATCCTGCACCGATATGCCAAACGTAAAACGTTAGGGCATGCTATTCCATAAGTGCTCTTACTTACGGAATGTTAGCAATGTCTCATGGGGATAGCGGTGAACAAGGACAAGACTTGGTGTTCACTTGCAAACCACCGTCGTCAAGGACGGTCTGTGAGGATTTAGAAATTCAAATTCAGTTTTTTAGAAATGTTTGCCTACCTGAGAAATGCCACACCCCGCAGAAGCAACGTCAAGCTAGAGATCAGGTAAAGAGTCATGCTAGTTAACCGATGCTACTTTGGCCACAGCAAGCAAATTAGAAGTTGAGCACTCTTTCGAAGTACGAAGATAATAATACCGGTTCTGCTGGGGTTTTTTTATATAAGCTTTGATTCCCTAGCTGTGTATATAATTTGGAAAATACTAAAATATATTTGATTTCCAAGTTTTTTTTAATGAGTTAAAAAAATGTTTAGCAAATTTTCTTCAAAGTTTTTTTCTTCACACCGCATCTTGACAATTAAATCAAATCAAAATAAAATAAATGGTCAAATTTAGTACAATTTTCTCTTTAAAATTTTAGTAGCAGCTTCACTCGTTACTAAATTTGACAGACAAATTTTTCGACTTGGTGTCGACTTTTTGAGATAAAGTCGACCTTAAATTGTTTGTTAGTAAGGCTGATTGTACTTGATTACGTTGCTTGGGCAATATCGCGAAACCAAAATTGATGTCTGGGAATAATGGATTGGCCAATTTGGAGTAAAAGCATAATTTCAAAGAGATTAGATGGGCAGCATAGCTGGCTTATGGCAGTCATTTAAAATGCAAATTTAAGCAAGTAAAACTGTTTTGGAGATCAAATTATTTACATTGTTTATTGAACATATTTTTCAATCCTGATGGCAGATATTGCTTAGACCAAAATAAAGGCTATTGCATTGATATTTACCATCTAAACTATATAGTGCTGTCATTTGCTACTCAAAAAGTGGTTACCTGGATAGTTTTCCGGGAGTTTTGACAATTGGCGATTTTATAGAATTCAACGTGCTCATATCAAATTTTCACATTGCCACCTAGTATCTTTGATATAATGATGTAATAAATGAAGCTAAAGAAAATTTTCTAATATATAATTTATATGGTAACTTTTTTTTTTTTGTTAAATCAACAATTGTGTCGGAACAAATATCGACAGAGCTCAAAATTTCTGTCTGAATCATTAGTACAAGTCTATCGTTCTACAGTGTCGTTTGCATTTTTAGAGCCATGATTTCTAAGGAAATTAACTGTTTTGCTATGAGGTGATTGAAGTGAAGGAAAAGCATTGTAGACTTTTCGTAAGTCAAGTCGAAGAAAGGGCAACACAACTATATAGTAATGAGAAATAAATCTCTGCATGTTTGAGCAAAGGAAGCGTTGCCCCGACTTCCTATTCACAACTACGATCCACTAGCTCCACAGTCTCACTCAGAGATCATTGTTTTTGTGCGATGCCTGGGATAACAGCAGAGTTTATAGCGGAACAATAACGTGAGAAGTATGTCGTTTATGCTTCACTAAATCGGGAAATAAATATAAATTTGGTATTGCATCGCTGCCACAGACAGAAGCAGCAGTACGATCAGTGGTATTGTGTTGAACACAATGTAGAGCGATGGGGATGGAAAAAGCAAGAATGGGCTACTTCCTGTCACCACACTTCTTATTTCTTATTAACTTATTTCTTGCAAATGCAACAAGGGATGTCCGGGAGCCTGTGAATGGGGAAAGGCTGGATTAAAGTGCTCCCTTACATTGCAGGAATTGCAATGTACCCTGTGATCTTTCGCAAGTTCCACTACAAAATAGCGATGAAGAGCAATAAACGGAAACTGTGCTTGAGCAAACGTATGACGTAGTCGTGGAACAAGAGGATTATAAGGAAGCGAACGAAAATAATTCGATCGGGATTGACGAGGAAAAAATTTCTATCTGTGATATTTCGCTGGGTATTGAATTCACAAAACCTGGTCCATCAAGGATAGCAAAGGGGCAAATTTTTAAATAGTGCATTAAATGTGGATGAGGCCTACTAAGGCCACAAAAACAAAAAAACAAAAACCCACCACTTACTTTACCTCATGGAGGTGTGGAAATGAGTTATTGGGCCAAAACGCGATTTTGATTATACTTTGCGGCAAATGTACGCTGAAACCATTAATTTAACAGACAAGTTTACTCCATAGTAGAAGGGCCCAGCGGCAATGATACGAGGTAGCAAAGTGAAAATTCGGAAATATAAAATCATCAATTTTCAAAACTTCCGGAAAACTTACCAGGTAAAACTATCAAATGACTGGACTAATATTATTCTGTAAGATTGTTGTTGTTTTTGTTGTTTTTTTTTCGAATTTACAAGGATTTTGTATACATTTTGGAAAATTTCATTTAGCTTTTTAAAATTATTTTTACATAAATACTTTTAATCTGGAAAATTGAATAATTATGCATTAATGATTTATTCATCTATATAAAATCTTCGACTCTTTATAAAATCTTCGACTTTGTACGTGTAGAGAGTTTAGAAGTTTTGTTTTCACCAAAATGAACAAATTCTCGTAAAATTTTTTTGTTTACTGTGGCATCATTGTAAGCCAACTTTACATTGATCCTTGTTCGACATTTGACATTTTGCAGCGCCTATCTGGTTGCTGATGGTGATACTACTATTCAATGGCTGGTACTATTTCTTCTCATATCGTGTCTGCCGTCTGGCACCCTTTGCACATCAAGTTGTTGATTGAATTAAGTGCAAGCAAATACACGTTCAATTCAATTAAATTAAATCGCATTAAATTGTCTAAAGACTTCACTCAACTACACTAGACCCTGCTCCGCTACACTCAACGCAGTCAGCCAGCCAGCCTGTCGTAGGTTCATGCGTCGCTTTGAAAATTGAATGCAGCACAGGAAAATTACTTTAATTCATCCCAAATGCCTTTTTAATTTCTTGTGTTGCCACGGCAGACATGAAAGGACACACCACATTGTGCAAGGCTTACAAGGCTAATCAAGTGTACAAAATGTATGTGCGTGTGTGTGTGTGAGTGTGTGCTATAACATTTTTGTATACGAACTGACAAAAATGTCTTTTGGCGTCATAAGTGCTTAAAGCGCTCAATCTGGCTCTGTGTGTGTATGTGTGAGTAAATGTTTGTAGGAGTTTGGCTTGGCATACTTTTCGGCGCACAAACAAGATTTCTGCCTGTACACAAATTGGCGACACATGTGTGCAGCGTTTATTATATATGTACATGCAAATGTACCCGTATGTATGTACAGGGTGTCTCAAAAGAAAGTTCACATTTAAAAAATCGATAAAAAAAATAAGTAGTTTATTGAAAAAATGTTTATTACATATTAAAATAAACACTTTGGGAATTTATTTCGTAAAAATGATATTGTCCAAATGTAAACCGTTGCGTTCACGGCAATCAATTAATCGAGCACTAAAATTTCCTATGACGGCTCGGCAGGTATTCTCCGTGACGGCTATTTCCTTTTAATTGTGCCAGGGAAGTCGAATTGTTGCCGTATACTTTAGATTTGCCAGGAAAAATTTCATGAACTCGTGGTAGAGACCTGTTGGACGTGTGTAAAGTTGCTAAAAATGCGGAACAATGATGATCTATGCGGGTTGTCACGAACAGACTGAGTAACACTGTCTACGTTTTCGAACGTTCTCGAAGACCTTGGACGGCCGGATTTTGATTTTTCCAGCGTTGAACTGGTCTCATCAAACTTCTCGACCCATTTTTCAATGAGTCGAGGGCTTGGCGCATTATTTAAATGACGAATATGTCGAATACTGTTTTTGCAAAACTCACGTACGCACAACGCACGGCCCGCTCCCGAGAAACTCTCCATAGCGACTAAATTCCCAAAAGCTAGGCTACCGATTGGCATACCATCCGCGCCCCTCGGAATAGTTGCGTTCACGCAATCAGCAAATCAAATGTGAACTTTCCTTTGTGACACCCTGTATATTAGAGTGTGTATTTATGAATTTTGCAGGCAATTTTACTACACATGTACATGTAGGCTAAGAAATGTTCGGTAAATTATTGTTTCATTGATTTTCACTTCCAATTTCAGTATGACTGGTAAAATATGGAGTAGAGAATATGAAAATCTACCGAAGAGTAAGTTCGACCAAAGTAACTTCGACAGTACAGCAAAAAATTCGACTAGCCATTTTCTAGAGATTTCAATGTTAACTAAAGCCAGCGAAAATGTTTAATCTGAAAAACTATGTTTTGAAATATGTATTATCGTATTATCGTATAAAGGCCATGCTGAAAGCTTAAATTTATGCGAATCCAAGTATAACGCATCAAATGATTTCTGATGAAGTGGTCTTGAATTCCACGGTTATTTACGAATGTAAATTAAACATGGAAATCTCTTTGATGGGTTTTATAAATTTTGACTGCCTTGCGTTCGTTCTACTGAAAATTTGGTTAAAATTTAAAAAAAAAAAGGCCACCGCGTTTATAAAAACCGTCAAGGCTGATGAAGCTTGATTTTACGATGGCTGAATTTTATATTGTGCGTTTCAAATTTTGACATTTTTACCATAAGCGTACGCAGAATGTTTTGATGTACGAGCACTCTTTGAGTTGTCTACAGTGACTTGAAAAATTCATCTCGGCCAATGGAATTTTTCGTACGATGATTTATTAAGAATTTCGGTGTGGATTATCAAGATAGGAGTGCATCTATAAATTTACTTCCCATTTTGATGATGAAACTCCATTCATTGCCACTTTGAAACGCTGGTACAACGCATTTAATCGCAGACGTACTAAGCTCAGGAATGAATTTCAAGATGGTCATTGTTGTGCCTGAAACATTTGATGTGAATTGAAATTGAGATTGAGACATTTTTGGGCATTAGTAGGACCAGTATACAATCAATATTATATGAACATTTGACAGTTAGGCAGATTTGTTGGCGTTGGATACCGCATAATTTCAAAATCTCTAAAAAAAAAAACTTTCTTTCGGTGTTCCAAATAAATGCTGATGAAATACATCCGAGGTGGTTCAAAATACATCATAAGTTGTACGCGTACGAAACCCTCTTTTTCGGTAAAACTGATCACGCTACTACTCAGCAAGGTCGGACGACCAATTCTGAGTAGTACACAATTATTTGATTGCCAGATGTTTTTGGAGAATTGAGGAAAACTAACCTCCGACGGAGTATACTCCATCACGACAATGCGTGATTTCAAATATCGGTTCATGCAATAGATTTCTTGAGCACTCAAAACATCCAGTTAAAGGGTCTCCCACAGTATAGCCCTGACTCGGCATCCAAATGTTTCTTTTTGTTCCCGCACATCAAAAATCAATGTGAAGTCCATGCACTTCGACGCCTGAAAAAGCTGTTGAATCCTTTAAACAGCTCGTTTCTGAGGTACACACTTCTGAGTGGCTTCGAACATCTGCAAAAGTGTATTGATCTTCATGAAGAACATTTAAAAAAACAGCCATTTTCAATGATATATTACTGTTTCTTAATGTAGATGCATTGGTTTGGAGTTATTCAAGCAGTAATTCTCATTATCCTGCTGTTGCCTTTTCTGCTTTCTCCATCATTTGCTTTGATATGACGATTTTCTTTTCCAAATGACCGTTTTTTGTGTGACACTTTTTAAATTTATCTTTTAAATCTTAAATTTATCTGGATTTAAGAGGTTCTCCACATTTAGAGTCATTTTATGCAAGTTATAGGTCTAAACCCAGTCATAAATGGCAAACATTTGAAAGCATTTACTTCGTTTTGAGATTTGAATGACAATATATCCGATTTACCGCTTGTTTAGCCCTTGGTCCTGTTAGAAAGTATTGTAATCTAACACTTCTCACTTCAAGGGCATATCGCCTAGCACGGAGTAGTTATAGGAAAAGCATTTTGGGATTGTTAGCTAAAATTTTTCAATGAAAATATTTCGAAACTGGAAGCTAACTTCGAAAACCGTTGAACGCAGTTAAATTCAGTGTTCTCGAATTATGTTTATCTTCCTTGTCCTCTTATGATTCCATTAAAAAAGTACTAAATTTACGCACAGTTTATAAATTTACTTTCAAGTTTCAAGATTTCAAGTTTTCTTTTCTATCGAACTGTTGTCAACCCCTCATGCATACATACACATAGAATCAAAATGAGCCAAGGTGACACCGAGTAACTTTAAATTGGCATATTAAATTGCAGCAGAATGTTGAAAATTTTATTACCGTCGTACACAAACACATTTTGAACTCATGTAGTACGTTTATACGAGTATATGCAAAACTTATAATTAATTTAACACTATGCTGCATTTGTGCAAATACTATGAACTGCGAAAAAAGAAAATAATGGCAAATTAATTAAGTGCATTAAGCCGCAAGCCGGCATAAATTGAGCTTAACGCGCCAACGAAGCAAAGCAAAGGCAAGCCAAATGGGACCAAGTGTGCAAAAATGGCAGCAGGCAAATGCTAATGCTAATCTCAAGCGCATTTCAGGCAGCTTAAGTTGGCATTAACACAATTTGTCAGATGAACACAAACGAAGAAAACACCCTCGCAGCACAACCCGCTGCGAAGCGGAAACGACTGCGGCAGCCATTTTCAGTCACATCCGGCTTCAGGCGCCTTTGACAGCAAATGTCGTAGAAGTTTTTTTTTTACATTTTGTTTGAAAGTAGAGCCAAGTTGCTTTAAATGTTGTTGTTGCGATTAAAAACTATTTAACACACACAGAAATACAAACACTTTTGAAACGCATGCTGGGCTACAGGTTGGCAGCGACAGTTGGGACGCCTTCGCCTTGTCTTTAACCTGCTGCTCCGCACCATCACCATTCGTTTGCCATTTAGCCTATAATGTTATGCGCCATGCAGACAAACGTCATGCCGCATGACTGCTGTCGCATGCCTCGGGCTTCGGGTGCAGAAGTATCTAACCCTTCATTTACACGCAACAATGAAATGAGAAATTCCTCAATGACAGCAGCTGAAGATGGCCAAATTCGAGGGGGAAAATAGAAAAAAATTGTTGCACAAATGGCAGCTTGAGCGCATGTTGAATGCTGGTATGCAACGTGGCTCTTAACAGTGCTCCCAGATCTTCCCCTTTGCTAACCCGGCATGCCACACTGTTGTCTTTTAACTGTCAGTTTAAACCTTCCTTCGTCCGTCTGTCGGTCCGTTTGTATCTTTTTTTGCCATCGTATACGCTTGAAGACAAACAACAGAGTTGCATATATGAAATTTGCATTTATCACTGCCATGAAAGAAATACCTGCGTTGCAATTAGACTTGAGCTAAAGTAGTCGCAATAACAACAACAACAACAACAACAACAACAATACATTACTGGAGTTCCAGTGTTGCAAACTGGCGTAAATAAATTACAGAAATGCTAATTTTGCGGCACAAATGAGTGCATGTGTGTGTGTGTGTGTGTGTATGTTTGTGTAAGTGTTTGTTTCTGTCAGTGTGTGAGCGTGCGAAAGTTGGGCAAATGGGTAACACACACAATTGATTCATTCTTTTAAAAATTAAAGTTACTCTAAAGACTGTACATAGTAAATATTCTAGAAAACTGTAGATTTTACGTCTATTTGGCTTATAAATACTGGATAAATTGTAATCGACTTAATCGATTTTTTTTACTATAATTTTTTTAGCACAATTATTTTATTGTACTTTTACGGAAATATGCAAAAGGAAAAATAAATTCAAGACTTAGTGCGCAAAACGTCGATGGGATGAGACATAATTAGCAGAAATCATAGTATACAATTTGGTGTAGTAAAAAAATTTAAAAAATATTTCAAAAAAAAAAACCAAGAAATTTAACTTTAAGCACAATTACAATTTGTTGCCATTTTGTTTTGTGCAGGTGGCAACTCTAAAATTTGACAGCTGGCATCAACAATTGTTCCGATTATTAAAAATGAAGCGCTACACAATTGAACGTGTTACGCTTGTGAAAACCCATTACAAAAATTGAGAAAGTTATGCTGTCAATCTTCTTCATCTATGAGGCTCATTTTCATCTGAATGGGTTCGTTAAAATGAAAATGAGGCCGAAAATACAGTGACTGTCAATGGCATTCGTTACAGGAACATTACCGAACGGAGTTCTTGTGGCCTCAACTGGACAGTATGGATCTAGATTACTTGTGGTTTCAGCTGTAAGGCATCACCTGACAAACCGCGCGCGAAACAATCGATTTATTGGTGAAACGATGTTCAAACCGAATCATCTCTTGAAATTCCGATGTCGCTCATAAAAAATTAGTTATATTTTTAAACTATATTTTCACGAATCTATTTAGCTCAATTAAAGAAAAAGAAAAAACATTTTTTTGATACCTAAATACGAAATCATACTCGGTGGGTTTCTATGGGACCTACCCTTAAAAGTGAGCATGTTATGTACATCGATATGTACAATACAGAGTTATGGACACATTTCAGTTGGTAGTGAGTTTATCAGTAATACGGACTACATGACTCTCAAGCCCAACTTCGCACAAACACCAACTTCACTGGGATCAGGAGACTGACACAAAGAACTGAACCAACGAGCAATACAAGTACTTACATACGGATCTAAAATAGAGTCAGAAGTTGGAGTGGCGATATTTGCTGATGCCCACGTATAAACTATCCGAATACTGCAGCACATTTCAGGCGGAAGTATTCGCAATAAAAAAAGCAGCAGAATTTGCCCAAGACACCTCGCAAGATCGAATATACATATTTATCGACAGCCAAGCTGCGTTAAAAAACCTCCAGCTCTTTCAGAAATGACCTTGCGAGCAGGGATGCAGTTGATGCTCACTTGAAAATAATATGCACATCTTTTGGATTCCCAGACGGTAATGAATTGGCTGATAGTTCAGAAAAAGAAGACGTCGGGTTACCGGCAGAAGTAAAAGCAGATGAACCAATCTCTCTACTAACACTATATAGCAAACTGGAAGAGAACACTTGGACCAAAGCTGGACAAAGGGGGAAGAATGTACAATGTCTAAGATAATGTGCAAACAACGTAACAAAAAACTCTTGTATTACCTGCTGTAGCTCCAGATGAGAGACTGCGATTGACCAGTTTCACAGTCAGAGTTAACCTAGAGTTAATCTTTGGTCAGCATTTTTAGTTTTACAGTCACCAGTTATGTCAAACTTTATGCTCCAATTTAACCAGCCAAATTTGGTAAATTAACTTTTTGTCTGTCATCTAAAATTACAGAGTTACCAGTCTAAAATATTAGATAAACTCTTTGTTACATGCCTAATAGGGAAGTGTTGCCGGACTGTAACATAAAATTACATTTCAGTTTAACTTTTCAATGTGAAACGCAGACTGCTGGCGACCAGCGGGTCCGAGTTAAAGTAAAGTTACGCAAACCCGAGATCTATGAAACTGGATCTTATTGAGTCTATAGATAAAGTGAACTTAACCCAGCGTACAAATAGAAGCGACGGATGTGTTACTGAAAATGTTAGAAAAAGGTCTCAAACAGCCTGGCATGTTTTGTAGATGCATACCTATTTTTTGTATCATGTTATGCTTTTGTTAAACACTTATAAAAAAAAAAAAAAAAATAAAATAAAACAAAAACTTTTTTAACTTGACACGAAGACGTCGCACTCCAATTGGCTTTGAGCCAAGCTTACCAAACGCGAAATTGGCTTCGAAATTAGACAGGTCGATAGGCAGTTGCATTTAGTTCGAGCCAATTTAAATGTAAGGGCAAAAAGTAAACCGTGGCACAAAATCTGTCAATATAAAGAAAAGTTCAATACGCTACATCTATGGTGCATACAAACCCAATATATACATCAACGGGAGCGTTGTGTAGGTGAATGGGCAAAACTTTTCAAATAAGCAATCCAGTTTGAACGCGCTCGGATGCTCACTTGCTCGCTCGCAAGTCCATTGAAGCTCAATTTTCCGCTAAGTTTATTTGTGCTTTGTCAGTTGAGTTCAACTGCGTCCGAAAGGAAAATCAATGGTGGCAGCAGTAGGAGCATCGAATTGCTTAAATATCTCAACTAAAAGTAGCTGTAGTATTCCATTTTTACTTTATTTGCTGCCTTGAATACTTCGTTCGCTTGAACTTTAAGCATTTAAATCAGTGTGGCGCCTATAAATTTTAAAATCCTTTTCGCAAGCCTTTTTGGGCTTATCTGGTTGGTTTGCGTGCGCTTTGCTTGCTGGAGGAATCATTTTTATTTTTTCTTTAGTATCTATATACTTTGGTGTAGGAGAGTGTGCTTCCTACTGCTACTACTCATGATAATAAATTCCAATTTTATGTAGTCAGCGAGGCGGCAAAGCACCCTTGTCATCATCTTCTCCATCGGCATCGTTGTCGCTATCAGCGGCAGCGACTTCTTCGCATTTTATTATTATTTTTTTTTGCTTTGACTCAATTGCTTTTTATTTCTTTGCTACTGCTGATCCTTTTTATACCCTTTGTAAATAATATGAAATAGGGAATTATTAGCTTATAGGAAAGTTTGTAACGTAGTGATAAAAGTACTAAAGATCCAACGTTTCTATTGTTTTCTAAATATTTCAGAAGTAAATTCATTAAAAAGTAAGCATATCACAAATATGTCTTTTGGCATGAAAGAAATCTTGCCCATTTTGGATCACCGTTTATTTCTACGAACGATACCAGAACATGTAAAGAAATCGTTTGGTGATAGATACAGAAATCAGTGGCGTATCCAAGAGAGGAGGGTGATATTTTTCCCTGGATATCTACCCTTTAGTTTACTTTTTATATAGATTCTTATCTATTAAATGCGACTAACGGCATATAGAATTTTGTAATTGGACAATCTGTACCAGAAAAAAATTTTAGTATTGTAAAATTTTTGTTCTGATTGGTAATCCACTTTGGGTTTGTATTTTTTTAGTAATCATCATAAGTCTTTCGGCAATTAAACTAGGCTCAAAACTAATACTTTTTTTTAAGGACCTTTCCAATTATTTACTCGTATGTCAAAAGAGTACCAAGCACGATCAAACAAGCACGCTTATCAGCCATTGCATTGTTCTCAAAATAAAATATATTCTGCTTGGATGCTGCTGAGAGAAGTTGGACTGAAATGGTTTGATAAGTAAATCCATAAAAAAAAAACAAGAAAAAAACAGTAACTTCGTTGGAAATGAAGCATTAATACCTTTCACATTTGCCCTTAAAGCTGGTGTTTCACTTCAGTTTTTAAATTTTAGAATTTAAAACGTTTTATTATATTACCCTATATTTTTTACATATATAAATAAAGTTTGGCATGAATTTCGCCTTTTCGATGGTTGTAGAATGGATGGAGAATAATTTTGTTGCGCATGAATTTATTGGAAAGAATTAGAAAGAGTTAAATTAAAAATTAATGAAATTTTGGATCGTCTGCAATGTTAGGCCGCACACTACACAGATAAGCTATGGATACTTCATACATTTACTAATATAAGTATTCAATTTATACAATATGTGGTGTTACTTACTGGATTCACTTTTTCTATATAGTTGACCAATTAAAAACAGAAATTGTTATTTTAACATTAATAATTGCTTTAATTCAAACATGTTCAATACAACAAAATAAATACAAAGTGTATCTGTATGGGAGTCATACCTTTTAGTGGATTACAAAAATAAAAATTTTCTAGAGTCAGGGAATACGGGGACAGGAATGCACAGACAGACAGACGGACATGGCTAGATCGACTCGTTTTGTCATGTTGATTACGAATATGCCTATATTCTTTATGGTGTCTCCGATGCTTTCATTGTGACTGCAAACATTGTGACTAAATTGTAATACTATTCACACTTTGTGTGATGAGTATAAGTAAAATAGTCAGCGTAAATCAGTAATCAGTCAACAAAAGTCTCCGCTGAATGTATCCAATGTCAACTTGTCTGATACGCTTGTCATATTTATACTAAAATTACATTATTTTCGCGTATGACAAGACGTTTATTAATTAATTAAAATATAAATATAATAATTACAAAAAATATTAATTGTGAAATCTTTCGTCTTTGCTTGTTTGATTTATTAAGGACAAAAAACTATTAAAACTTCCCAAACCGGGAAATTTCCAAGCAGCGGTGATGCTAGCTATCGGTGCAGTTTAAAAGATGATAATGCAACACCAATACACATGAGCCGCACTTCCAGGTATGACACAAATATAGCATGCTTGGAAAGTTGTACGTGTTTATCATTTTGTGCAAAGAAATTCATACTATTATACACAGCGCGTTTTTCCTGAGAGGCATGATGTAAATAGCAAAAATTTGCAATATGCGGTCAGCATCTGATGAGACTTTGTAGCTAAGTTCGATAAGTGTGTATATGCAGCTAAACATTTTTCTGTGTAATTTAAAGTTGTTGTTGTTAATTTTCTCTAATCGCATTGAGAAAAAAATATGTAAAAAATATATTTCTCAATGTAAAATATCATTGAATCAGCTATTAATCATATATATGTACCTTATATGGGTCGGTAATAATAATTTACATTTTGAAGATATTATCTTGAAACTTGACAAGAGATCCTGAAAGCTCAGCTTTGTATTCAATAAATACATTTTTGGTCAACTCTCGTACAAGTAGATTGGACTATACACGCCATGTTTTTTTCCGTGGTAGGCACCTTAAAATTTTGCTTTCTACAATCAATATTATAAAGTACCATAAGCTAATAAATATTTATGGCAAATCAAGGCGTACTATAAAGTTATAAGAAATATTTCGAAAAATTGTCAACTAAATTTGTTATTTACCACAGCTTTAAAACGGCTGCGACTTATGAAATTTTAAGTTACTTTTATACTTAGCAGTGCTGTACCAGAGACCTTATATAGTGAGTTTAGTTTCTTTAAGTATTCTCCAGACGGAGAACTTTCTTTTATATAGACAGACGGACAGACGGATACGCGCTCATCACGAATATATATACAGGGTGTCTCAAAAGGGGAGCGGGAGGTATGTCAATCGGTAGCCTAGCTTTTGGGAATTTAGTCGCTATGGAGCGTTTCTCGGGAGCGGAACGTGCGTTGTGCGTACGTGAGTTTTACAAAAACGGTAATTCAGCGACTGTAGCGCGTAGAAAATTGTGCAGTATTCGACATGTTCGTCATTTAAATGAGGCGCAAAGCCCTCGACTCATTGGAAAATGGGTCGAGAAGTTTGAAGAGTTCGGTTCATCGCTGGAAAAATCAAAATCCGGGCGTCCAAGGTCTTTGAGAACGTTCGAAAACGTAGACAGTGTTACTCAGTTTGTTCGCGACAACCCGGACCTTTCGATTCGGAAGCGGAAGATTTAAAGCTGCACCCTTACAAAATTCAGTTGGTGCAAGGATTAAAGCCTCAGGATGCACCTAATTGTAATTTAGAACGTTGAAACCGAATACTTGCTTAAAAATTTGGCCCATTTTTCACTTGCAAACGTAGGGTAAATTTATTTCGTGTTTACTGAATTTGCTTCTTTTTTTGTTTTTTGTTTTGTTTGGCTGAATTTTATTTTGAACTGTTAGTTTGGCGCATTGAAAAATATGCCATTAAAAATAAATTCGCTCTTGAATTGACTTTTTGATACACTCTGTTTAACTCGCTGCCTCTCTCTTCCTCTCTCTCTTCTTCTCTCTCTCTCTCTCTCTCTCTCTCTATCTTTCAGATACATTTGCTTGCCCCTTATCCTTTGTGCCATTTTGATTGTATATCCTTTTCGCTTGGCATTTCAGCTTTCTGATTATTTATGTTATGCTGTCTTGTCGCTGTTGAATTGGCAACGTAGAGCAGCGCAAATGAAATGATAATAATAACTTTCGCGATTTTTGTTCTCCCTCTATATACTTATTTTCTCTCTCGCTCTATTGCTCGTCCTGAGGCATCTTTCATTGCTTAAGAAAACTGTCTGGTAAGCATAAATCGCGTTGATGACTCATGCAGCTCGAATACTTCTTTGCTCTGAGTACTAGACGCAGTAAATTTTCGACTACTGCAGACTGGCCGTTCGTCTGTCTGACATGCCAAAGATTCTCGGCTCATAAAGCAGCACCAACTTTCTTCATCTGCGCCATTGTACTCATTATACTCCTCATCATCATCATCATCATCATCATCGTACTCATTCGACATCATTGAAGCAAATAAAATGACTATAAAATCGCTCGGTCGGTCGGTCGCCCGCTCGTTCGCTTGGTGGCTTTCAGGATATTTTAAAACTTAAATGCGGCATTAGTGCATGTTAGTCCTTTACGACTGCTACCCAAAGGATGGGAAGCGTTGACGGTTTAGACGCCTTGCCTTGTTGAGTTCATTGCTATGAAATATGCACAGGCATAAGCGCGCTTTTGTTTTAGTATTTGTGTATGATATGTCACTATCTCTTTCTCTCTCTCTCTCTCACTCTCTATCTTATTGCCTCTAACTTAATTTCTCTCGCTCTCACTCACTCTATGTCTATGTGCCCTGCGGTTGCCTGTGCAGTAACAGGAGCAGCAGCAGCAGCAGCAGCAGCAGCAGCTACAACAGCGACAATAGTAGCAGCCAAAAAGCATTAGCCATGTTCTAAAAATGTCGCAAAATTCAGTCATCGTACACCCAAGGGATTGACCAAGCCAAGCGACAAACCGACCACGTTGAGTCTACCATGCGCTTTAATTTTTTCTCTTTTCCCCACTCTTTCGCTCCCTTTCACTCTTTCGCTTTACGTGTGGAAGGCCGGCGGCCATTACTGATGCATCGTTGATGGCTTTTTTGCATACATTCATATACGGAGTCGTCGAGTTGTAGGGAGCCAGCTTCACTTCTGCTAGCGAGTGGCACGTCTAGCCTCTTTTCGTTTGCATTTGGCTGCCTGCAGTTGTTACCGCTCTACCGCGACTTTTCCCCCAATGCCATAGCAAACATTAGCAACCTTTTTGAACTCTTCGCACATAGTGTATTAATTTAATGACAAAGTTTGTAACACCGAGAAATTCTTGATCAACTGGACGGAACTCATCGATCCAACCATGTCGGTTTATTGGTATCTCTGATTGTTAGTTCTTCAATTCATTGAACTAATCGAAAATCGATTTAAAGAATCTCTGTCACCGGAGGATTTTTCTAGTTCAAACTCTCCTATTTATGTTTTTGAATGAAAACTTATTTATTACAAATGAATTGTAAATGCAGCAGACTTCAGATGGGCATAGGCAGGCCTATTGTACCGCGAAGCCTTAATGCTCCTTTTAAAGATTTTTTAAAGACAACTTTTCCAAATAAGTTGAAATCTTCATTGCGATACATGGAAATGGAATTGAATATGGTCAAAAATTAAATTTATTGTATTTTAACCGACAATTTAAATGTACGGAAGGTGTGTTCCCATTTGGTTCAAAGTAAACAGAACTTTTTTTTATCTCAGCCATCTACACTTGTTACTGATTTCTTGATTAAAATTCATATTTTAATTATAATTGGGCAAAACGAAGGTTATTTTCGGATTCAGCGGCCTACAATTTGCCCTAGAAAAACTACCCTATTTCCTGGCTTCTTTTGACTGTTGACCAGTGTTATTAAACACTCCCCGTATTCGCTTTATTTGGCACAGACACATTAACGTTTTTGGAAAAATGCATTTGCCGATGAAAGAAAAGCGCTATTGCGATGTCAATATCCTCCAAAAGACGTCGCTTCCAGTGGAAGCATGACATGAAATGGCATGAAGTTTATGACTGGAAATTGGGAAAAGCGTGCACCTTTTCAACGGACTAAGTCGTAAATAGGCGGATCCAGAAATTGCCCTTGTAAAAATAAATAGATTTAAAAAAGCCTTTATTAAGTACTAAACGAAAAAATTAAGAAATCAAAGCCTGTGTGACTTTAATTAGCAAATTAGATTGTACCACAAAGTTTGATCTAAAAATTGTATGTTTGTAGAGAAGGAAATAACTTAACTACATCATAGTTGACTACATATGCATCGGTTAGATATTGATAAAGCGCTCAAGCTTTTATCTGCATAGTACATAATAGTTTGAATAACAATAAAAAAAATCTTTATAAAAGTTCGTATGGCAATCATTATCAATGCTGGGCAAAGTATTAATTGAGAGATTCACAAAGAGAACACGTAATCTTCTATTTCTTTCGCGCTAACAGAGTCTTATTAACTGGTAGCTAGCTGCCAGATATGATGATATCGCTTCTATTATTATACCAAGTATATAGCATGCGGTAAGTGTTACGTGAGAGATGTGAGAGAAGTGGGAAGCCCAATCTAATCACAAAGAAAATGCGCCAACATGCCACCTCAATATTATTCTAATCCACCATGCGTGATGAAATGGATGCTCTGTTTGCAGAAATTCAAAGAGCGTGTAAAAGAGAATGGAAACATAGATTTTCGCTCTCATTATTCTAATCATACAAGAATGTTTACACAGACACTTTTATTATATTTTTTTTGCATTACATTGTTCTATACGAGTCTAGATTCGAGACAAAATTCATGAACTCGAGTTAAAATATGTATTCGGATCTGGATTCGAGTCTAGATGCGGTTCAGCAGATTCGGATTGAGATTCCGTTTGTTTGCTTTAATTCGTCATTAACGAATCTGAATCGGTGCATCGTTACTATCTGCCATCATCTCACACGCAGAAGATCCTCTTATCCATCCTCTTGTGTAGAAAACTTTTAATTTTTTGTTATGTGTGGTATCAATCTCTAACAAGGTATTGTTAGATGTATTTGTATACATATATTCCGCACTTTTATCGGAATGAACCTGCGAAGACCAGTACTTACAGCTATTGATGCATGAGTAATAAAGTACAATACTTTTCTATTAAAAAAATTAAACAAAAATTTCCCTATTTGTGTGTGTGAAGTGTATTAAAGTTTCGGTTTCGTTCG
Source organism: Leucophenga montana (assembly GCA_035044765.1). Lineage (NCBI taxonomy): Eukaryota > Metazoa > Arthropoda > Insecta > Diptera > Drosophilidae > Leucophenga > Leucophenga montana. The sequence goes on from JAWNNQ010000775.1 coordinate 1,309,949, forward strand.
AAGTCACCATTTTTTTCTCTTGTTTTTGTTCTTTTGTCCTGGTTACGTTTGCATTTGTTCCTAGTTCCACTTTTATTCCAGATATTTTTTTTTCGTGGCCGCTCTTTTCGAGTGAAAATAGACTGAAATTGATGATGTCACTTGATATGGCGAATGAGTTTTTCATTTTTCACTTTTCACTCTGGTGGTGCACTTTTACTGGTCACTCGAACGTTGTCCCAGTCACCATTTCTACTACTTCCTGCACTTCATTTTCCGTATTACCTCTCTTTCGACTGCGACTGCTTTGGTTTGCTTCAAGCGCTGCTGACTGACCAACAAATTTATCCTGTTGCTGTCTTGTTGGTCCCTGTTTTGTCCTCTTGCAAGTTTTTATCTGGTGCAATATGCATGTACATATGCATGTACATATGCATGTACATATGCATGTACATATGTACGTACGAGTAGATATATAATGTACAATAGACAATGTGAATTTTGCTTAGTGATATTGTCAGATTTGTGTAGATTTCTACATATTTTGAGTTGTCGTTGACATTGTTTTTCTTGTTTGCTGCTTGCAGATGACTTTGTTTTCTATCTTTCTCGGTTTGTCTGCATATCTGTCTGTCTGTCTGTCCGTATGTCCGTCTGTCCATCCACTTTACCTGTTTGATTTTGTTGTCCTGAGATTTTTAATTAATGCCAGTAGCTCTAATTAAAAACACTCTTGGATAGCATATTGAGTGAAAATATGCTTTCGAAAGGTTTTTGAATATAGTGTCAACTTAACCCTAATACTATTTACGGCTCTCAGTTTAAGTTCAAGCCACGTTCTGCATTAGTTAATGTTTTTTTATTAAATTTAAATTTGTTACACTTGTACATATCTAAATATAAAATACAGAAAATATGTTTTCGAAAATAAGCATTTACATTATGCGAAAAATATAAAAATTCCACAAATTTTCAACAAATAAAATAGTGGGTACTTCAATTATGATATAATTGAAGTTTTCCCTCACTACAAAAATGAAATATTTAAATTATATTTTAATTACAATTTGAAAATTAAAATCATCCACGCTGTTATTTGTTGACCTGTGCTTCCAAACATTTGTTTAAACTTTCGAAAAGAATTGGAATAATAATTTGGCTCGTTTTAGTACATTAGGAAAGCTTTTTTTTTTGAAAATTTACTGGTTATAATCTTATTTTATCCATTTTACTCATGTACAGTGTGTATCGCACGGAAAACGGAAATTTTACAATAGGACATTTTCTGGTACCGCCACCTATATGGGACTTAGTGCGTTAGAAAGGTGAAATGAAATTTATTACATATGGTGAAAGTTGAAGTGAAAGTTGTTACGAATTACGGTGAATTGTTAATGATTAAAATGTGATTTGTGTTTGTCAGGATTCGTGATCCGGTCAAAACCAATTTCAATGGAAAAAAATTAACTAGAATGTTATTACAAGACATTAAGCCGCTTTTAAATCAGTCTGATACGCGTGTTTAATCACACAGGCTCTGTTTAATGCTGACGTAAGAGTAAACGCTAGAAGCGATACCATACTACGGCGCTATATCGCGCTTCTTCTTAAAAGGTGTCAGAGAAACGGAACCGAAAGCGAGTTATAGCGATATCAAAGCGAGAAAGCAGTTTCGAAAAAGATTTGTCGCTGAGCATCGTTTTTTGCTTTCTTATTCTCGTTTCATATTTGAATTTGAATAATTATTTTATAACAGTATTTTTTAGGACTAAATATTATCGCTATCACTCTGACATAGGTTAGCATTCCTTACAGCACTAAATATAATCGCGTCGCGCATCGTTCGGGCTACACGAAGTATAGCGTGGATGTTTTAAAAACTATTCCAGACTTGAAATTGAACATTTCATTGGTTTTTTTCGGCCCTTCCGGTCGCTATTCTTCAAAATGTCAAAAGAAACATGGCCAAAAGAGTCGAGTCTACGGGGAAGTCGCGGTGAGCATATGCGGTAAATAAATTTCCATAAATACTTGTAACTTCCTAACTTTGAATTTACAGCGTTTTAAAATTTACACAATACAATTTTCTGTCTGAAATGAATACATTTAACTTTAGTCTGGCCAAACTCTGGAAAAAATTTCTATTATGAAAATTTTTTGAAAGACTGCGCCGCTTACATCAAACAATTTTTTATAAAATAAAATTGGAAAAGTTGATTGTATCTTTGCTACATATATTCAAAAGCCCAGATCAATTCGGCCATTTTTACAAATGGTTTGCTTATGGCTACAAAAAGTCTCTATGCCTCGTATAAATCGGATGTCTCTCTTTGGGGATTATAAAGAAAGGTACGCCTCATTGAACTGCTCATGACTTACAGTAGTATGGAGTATATCCTACGCCAATGTCGGACACGAACGGTCGGGAATGATGCTACTCGCGTATGATGATGACATTGACATCATCGGCACGAACGACCAGAAAGATGGACTTGTTCGGAGATTGAGAAACAGTCACGTCTCATGGGTCTAGCGGTGAACGAGCACAAGACGAAGTACTTGGTGTCCATTCGCAGACCATCTGCGCGTCTTGGACGGTCTGTGAGTATGAATAATTTCAACTTCAATGTTGAAGAAAACTTTATCTACCTGGAAACAGAGACAAACAGCAATAACAATGTCAGCATGGATATCAGGCGATGATTCACGCCTGCTAATCTATGCTACTTTGGGCTCAGCAAACAAATTAAAAAAAAAAAGTAATCTCTTGAAGTACTAAAGTAAAAATTTATAAGACGCTAATAATCCTGGTCTTGCTTTATGGCGCAGTAGCGCGGATCCTGACAATATCGGATGCAGAGTTTTTGGGAGTGCTCGAGAAAAGATTCTTTGTATGATTTTTTTGGACCTATTCAAGTTGGCGATGAGTTCAGAATCCGTATGAATCACACGCTGCATAATGAGATTGACATAGTTCACTTCGAATTTGAAATAAAGCCATCTCGAATTACAATTTGGCGCTAACAGAGTGATGAACAAGAGATGTTGTGTGGTAAAATTACGCCACAACATAAAAATTACAAGGTGGCAACGACGAGGGAATATAACTAATTCATAAAAGTTTTCATAATAGTCTAAATTTCATGAATAAGCGTTTTTTTAACTTACATTTCACGATGTAAACTAAATAATAATTGAACTTAGTATCAAAAATTATCTTATTTCCAAAGATATATGTTAAACTAACCAACATAAAACCAGTGACCTAGTTGAAGGCTCTCGATGAAAAGGCCTTCTTACGACTGTCCTACGATGGTTAATACACTCAAAACTCATAAAGTTATTACCTTTTTTGTAGATACAAAAGAAAGTTTTCAAATTTCAATATTGCATTTAAAGTTTTAGTCTAAAATGGTGCTGAATCATTTAAGGGTTAAGGCACTGAAGAATCTCGAGTATTACTTCTATGGTTCGGTACTTAAATGTAAATATAATAAAAGTGATTTATGCTTATGCCAAGTAGCTGGGTAAGCAACTCTCAAATCGATATGGCAGCCACTAGTCACTGGAGTACGTATTTATGTACGAGTATGAACAAAGCGCATTGTGCCGCACTGCATGCCACCCCTGCTCAACGAACCACAATCAATGGCAAGCTGCTGCTGCTGCTGCATCTGCTGCAGCATTTCTATACAAAGCGAATCGTGTGCTCGATTTGCAACATGTACTGTGTGCATTTATGCGCACAACCAAGCAGTTCTATAGTTCATTCATCATGCAACCCAAAGGCAGGCAGGCAGGCAGGCAAGCAAGAAGCCAGGCAGGCGGCAACAATGCACTTGTTTGGTCTATGTAAGTTGCTACAATTCAATACCCCTCCTTTCTAGGGGGTCCAGGACATGTAGGATACATACATATGTACTCACCTTATTCGAGTTGCCGTTGAATTTCAATAGCTTCTTGCAGGATTTTCCGCGACTTTCGAAGTAGATTTCCTGCGGCGTGCGTCGACTGCGCGATGTTTGCGATTTGCTGCGCTTCTGCTGCTGTTGTTTTTGACGCTGTTGTTGTTGTTGTTGTTGTTGCATGCTGCTGCTCGCTGATGTGCCACAGGCCGTTGCATATGATGGCGGTGGCGCCAGCATTAGTGTATTGTTGTAGTTGTCGGCATCACCGCTGGATACATTTGCTGTCTTACTGCGTCGCGATGTACAAAGCAAACGGCCGAGTATGCCACAACAGCCGCTGGGAGGCTGTGTTACACGAGTCCTTGGAGAATTTGCAATTCCAGCATTTATATCATTGTTGTTATTGCTGTTGCTGTAACAGCTCGCTGATATGGTCATTAGTTCAGCACGCGCTGCAGTGGAGACCTTGGCGTGCTGCTGCTGTTGCTGCCTAACATCCATTGCCATGTTACATGCACACAGGAACCGGAAGTGTTACAAAGCGACTCAGGACAAGAGAAATAAACGCTGTTGTGCTGCTTTTGTGTGCATTTCCGGTTTGATAAACACGCATTCAATGCTGCATTAAAGTCAACCTTTTGCGATAACTCTTGTTGTTCCTGTTGTTGTTGTTGTTTTTTAGCTCCGGCGTTAAACATCCATTTCCGCTTGGCGCATTTTTTTTACTACGAGTATTTTTTGTATTTGTATTCTGCTATTGAGCATTATTTGTATTTCTTGTACGTGTATACCATGTTAAATATTTCCACGGTAAATAGTTTAGGATTTCTTCACTTTCGTCAACTATTTGTGCTACGATTTTCCCATATGCAGAACACAATTTTTTGTTCTTGTGGAAAATTTATGCAGACTTTACTTCCGGCAGCATTGCTAGTACCCTCTTTCAACAAGGTTGCTATGCAAATATTTCGGAAGTTACTACTTTCATGCTGTGAGTGTGTGTGTGTGTGTGTGTGTGTGTGTGTGTATTATCTCATACTGCTGCCATAGTCAAAAATATAAAAATACAGACAGTTTGTAGTAAATGTATTGCAGGTGGTTGTTGGTTACTGACGTCGGGTGGCTGATTGCCTTTCGTTTCAGCTCACTAGATGCCCCAAACTTCAGTTAAACTCACACATGCACATGCAAAACTCAAAGCACGCTTCAATGTTATTTCTAGTTTCATGCTACTGTCTGTCTGTCTGTCTGTCTGTCTGTCTGTCTGTCTGTCTCCCTGTCTGCCTGTGTTTGGCAAAGTCTTTGTATATGTGTGTTCGTTTTCAGTGTCAGCTTTCTTTACAGGGGGTTGCGTTTTGTTGGTATGTTTTCTACATGGTTTTTATACGCACGGCGGGTGGTTCATGCTTCACTTTGTTTATTTAAGCAAATTTTATTTATTTGATGGTTTTTTTTTGTTTTGTGGAATTTTTAATAGCTTTATTTACTTTTTCTAACCACACTTTATTCTACATATCAACTTTGATTACATTTAATTTTTTTTTTTTGGGCCAATTGCTTTACATTTAAAATTTTGTTTAGTACCAATTTTCGCGCCCTTTTTTTTCGATATTTCAATGCTTTACTTCAGTTTACAATCCTCACTAACTAATTCTTATTGCCAGAAATTGCCGCAAATTTCACGCGCGTTTTTTTCCAATGGTGAATGCAAAAGCACGCGTTGTCAAGTACCGTTACTGAGTGTCGTTTGCGTGCAACTAAACTGTTTGCTGTAAGAATATTACTGTTATGAGAGTTTTTAAAGTTGTTCTTCATATGCAGTGTTGCCAGATTGTTTACACTTTGTTTTGGCAACTATTGCGCATGTGCATACAGTGTGTTTGCTTTGTAGGTGCACATTCGCGCTTTTATGAATGAAGCTTATACCTATAGTGAAATATGGGTGTTTGGTTGCATTTCTTTGCGTGCATAGTAAACGCTTTTGTTGTTGTTTGTATTTTTATTGCTCTTTGTAGTGTGCATTAATACGTTTGTTTGAAGCGCAGTGCACTATTTCCTTCAGTCATTTAATCAATTTACCCACTTTAGTTCTGACGCTGCCTATTATGGCTTCATTATTAGTAGCAAAGGCTTAATTAAGTGGTAACTAGTAAGTGAGTGGCATGGCTTGTGTATGAAAAGAAAAGAAAAGAAAAAAAAACATACACTTGACGCATATTAAAATTAAATTAAATATCTTTCTATTGCATACTTCGAGGCACTTTGTTGCAAGCAACTTAAATTGCCTACTGCTCGGAACGCTGCTCTTTTATTTTTATGGCAAACTTTCATTTACTGTCCTGTTATCTAAATAAATTAAGTTATATTATATTATATTTTTTTATTTTATGCGCTACGGCTCAGTGAAATTGCGTAGCTTGCTGTAGCAAAATGAACAAAAGTTGCAAACAATCTTAGAACGCTCACATACTCGCATTTATGTATCTATTTACTTGTCTATTTATATAACAAAATAAAATGCTGTTCTACTGAACGTTTGTTTCAGTTCATTCTTTCGCATAGAAATTTTAACTATCAAATTAATTCAAAGTCGAAATTCACTATAGTAGCTGCAAAAATAAGTATGAAATATGTAATGACAGAATTTTCCACGCCTTGCTAGAAATGTGTGCAAAAATTGGGTTTGAGTTACTTGTATAACTGCTTTCGTATAAACTATCCGATTACTGCAGCCTATTCCAGGCGGAAGTATTTGCAGCAGTAAAAGTAGCTCAACATATGTACATCTCACAAGAACGAATAAACATATTCGTCGACAGCCAAGATGCGATAACAGCTCTGCAGGCAGGCTCCATCTCCACGAGAAATGTCCGGGCGAGCATCTCTTGATACTCTCAGCACCTTAAAATAGTTGCACATCTTCCGGATTCTCAGCCACCGGGACATAGACGGTAATGAAATGGCGGATATTCTAGCAAAAGGCGTCGGACTATCACGAGAATTAACAAATCGTAATATGTAGAAATAAGTACGAAAAATTTTATATATTTTTTCCAAAACCATATTAACTTGCACAAGCAGTAATATTAATAAACAGAACCCCAGAAAAAGTGCAAACTCTCATTGATCATACGTTTTTAAAGTCACCGTTTACGACTCAGTTACAACTTCTCTATACAAAATGATTCGCAATATCGTTTTTCAATTTTTGACATCAGACTCGTAATCAGCGACCTCAAAAACATATAACGCATGACAGTTTGATTTTTTAACCAACTATTTGGAATTTTGGACCTCTGTGCGATTTCTTCCCTCCCAATTTTTGGCGTTGAAATCAACCAGCACGGTTTTGACATCGTGATTGGGGCAGCGCTCTTAGATACATTCAAGACGCTCGTAAAGCTCACCTTTGACCTCTTCGTCTTCCGTCTGGGCGAGTCCACAAATGTTGAAGTATTTTGCATTGATACGTATCGCAGAGACGAGACCGCGTAGTTTGATAACTGAAATAGATGTCACAAGATGCTTTTTCAATGCAACCCCGTCCTCTTAACCAGCTGTATAGTTGCGCTTTCTTATAGAAGGTCTGGACTTTCCAGGTGGGTATACGTAAATCATTTGCGGGGTGGTCATTAAAGGGGATTTCTCTCTGTCTTCACTGGTAAATGTTAGTAACCGGTAGCGGGAACCAAACTTAGCGCACCAACCCTTAATTAAAGGGTGTTACCTTTTAACAATTTGCTCATCCTGGAGCGGATATTCAGAGGCTTCATAGGGGATATGGACCATTTGCGAAATGATCGTGTTTGGCCAAAAACTTTCCACATAAATGTGGACTTCTGCAAAGGACCCCATGTATATACATACAGGGTGCGGCATGATCACTTTTTCAAAAGGAATAAACCCATTTGATGCAGGTTCAATATCTAAAGTTTTTTTTACACAGTTTTTAAAATCATATCAGGTAAGTGATGGCGGGCATCATTCCGCCTCCATTGTCCATACAATAAAAAAAGCCGTCCTTTATCATGACCCTAACCAATATAACAGCGGTTATGTTGGCTATTTCCGTGCGGATGCTACCTTCAGGTCTTGTAGGTTCCTTGGACGGTTGACACAAACCTTGGGTTTCAAAAAAACCCCACAAAAAAGTCTGCAGGCTGTCGTGGGACACCCTGATGGAACGAAGGTCCTATCGCTGTGTATGTATGGACTCACAGGCGCAACGGAATAATTTAACGTTTAAATTAATAAATGAATAATAAAAAACCAAAATGAAAGAATGGTAATAAAATTGTAATTAAATTAAAAAAAAAATTATGAAAATAAACAATAAACATCAATCTGCCCCTTCTCCCTCCAAACACTGTCCCTTTGCACCACGCCTTTTTGCACCCTGCTCCTTCCCTCCTGAGTATTGTTCAATGTTGTTTTTACGTGAAGAGAAATAAATTATGAAAATAAACACTTTGCATCAATCTGAACCTCGACCCCCTCTTTCCCCTCTTTACCCTTTTCCCTGTCGCCCCCGAATGTTCCACGAAATGTCCCTCCAAACAAATCACACCAAACGTCAACCAAACGACCCCCTAAACGTCATCCCAAATGTCACCCCAAATGTCCCACCAAAATATCCCCCAACCATCCCCAAAGAATCTTACACTTTATATATTTATTGAGTTTCCAATAGATATGTGTCTAGGTAAGTACTTAAAAAAAAATTTAAATCATCTCCTGTTTTACCTTGATTGGTCAAAAACGCAGAAACATTCTTTATTTGTTAACAAAAGTATAGATATGATGAATTTTTAAAAAAAATTTATAAATCATTGCTCCATGCAAATTTTCATCAGCTACTTCAGCACCTTCAAGTTTTATTTTCGTGACAAAAACTAGCCAATGTCCTTCTCCAAGATCCCATCTATATCTATACCAAAATTCATAAAACTTGGTTCATCGGCTCACGCGTGAAAAGGCAACAGAAATACGGATTATCTTTCTCATTTATTATATTAGTATAGAAGATATAGGTAAACAATTTTATTATGAATTAGATCCTTGGTCAAAAAACTCACACTTAACTTTCCATTAACAAATTTAATGGAACGTTAAGTGTGAAAGTGCAGAAAGTTAAGTTTAACATGCTGAATATGAAGAGAATTGAATTTTCAATGATTTCGGAATAGCTGTGCAACGACGGGTATTCCTGCTAGCCTATAAATTTATATATGTACGTAATACTCATGTGTACGTAGCTATGCTATTCCTAGGCAGGCCAGCAGCTCTTGTTGTCCGTCTGGATTTAGTAATTTCAATGTTTCATCATAATCTTTGATTTGATTATCCTGTTGAGAGCGATCCTTAGGGGAAATATAATACTTACGTATGTGTTTGTGAGCGCTGACCATGTCATTGAATGCCTTTTTATTACAGCAGCCGCATGGAGCATTTAACAATGTGGGTGTGTGCAATTGTGTGTGTGTGTGCAATTGTGTGTGTGTCAAATCTGCCATTATACTCGTATACGTATATGTATGTGTCCTTATGTGTCCAGCTCAACTTGCGCCCTACAGGCATTTTTAAGGATAGCATGCAGTGTTTGTTTTAAAGCCGGATCTGGCTTCAACAAGCAGCAAAAATATATATAAATATTTTTTTTTGCTATTGGATTATAAAGTAATTTTAAGAATGCGCGTGCTATATACTTGTATCCTTAATGCATTGGGTAGTATAGGGTAGTATGCTGCCTACTACTGATAAGCCTCGACATTAGCTCAACGCTTTGATAATATTTGAAAAATTGCTTCTGTTGTCATCAAACTGACAAAAAACAAAGACAATTAAGTTTTTTTTTTCTCCAATGTTATTTTTTGTTTTTGTATTGTGAGGGTTGTTTTGCACAGGTATTGAAAGGGGCGCGCGAGTCAGTTGAAGAGGGTTGATTTGGCAAGTTATCGTAATTGTTTGAAACTTTGAAATATGTCATGCAATATATTATGTATCTTTTTTTATGTTACAGCGTAATGGATGCGCTACAAAACGAGGCAAACAGCAACCCATTAAGTTATTTGCGCTGTGTCCAATCCAAGCCTGCTAACGTCAAAAAAGTGGCATTTCATTTAAACGTAAATAGAGATACATTTACTATAGATACATGGTAGCGTCTATGCTGTAGTTGGTGCTGCTGCTGATGTCCACTTATGCCAACATAGCAGCAACATCAACAACATTATTATCATCATCAGCAGAGTAAGTGTACAACAGAGTAGCGGTGAGGAAGTATCTACTAAGTACGTGCCGCAAACAGCCGCAGCTGAGATTGTGCAAGACTATCGCAATGTCATATCACTAATACGCCTAGTGAGCTTGTCTATATCTGATGCTGCTGCTGCTGCTGCTGCTGCTGCTGCTGTTGTCCAATGATGCGTCACATTTTTACTTGTTTGCTCTGCCATTGAGCATAAGATACATTCAGTCAGCATCGGCTTTGTCTGCTTAACCACTTTTTTGTATCTAGCTTTACTATGCAGTATATGTATCTTATAGCTACATGCAGTATATGTATCTCATAGATACATATACAAGTAATTGTGCCTGTCCGTAAATAAGTTTGCCTGTCTGTGTTTTGATGTGTTTGTCTTAATCTTCCAGTGAGAGTTGTTAATGAGCAGCACTTTGACATGCCGAGTTGCCAACAAAACTTGTAACATTTATATAATTAATGACAGCAGGCTTGTGTACGCTTGAGCACAAAATATAGTAAGAGAGCTAGCTACAGAGTATTAGTATATATGCATTGTATCTGAGTCATGTGTGTATGTATCTACATAGTATGGTAACAAAGCTTGGATGAAGCACACTGGTATACAATAATGTGTGCCTAGATTAATTATGTTGTTAATACCTGAGTAAGGCAAAACTTTTTTGCAGCTAAGTGTTTTGAACCAAAGTTTGGATTTTACAAAAAGTGCATGTATGTATATGAGAACTGTATAATAACTTAGAGATAATTGTGCAGAAATTCGTTTTAAATTATTTTTTTTTTCTCAGAATAACACTAAATCTTAACGCAGAAAAAAATATATGGTATCGCAATAGGGCTCATCTCATATCAAAAATAACAATTGAAAACCAATCTGAAAACATCTCTTAAATATGGCAGCTACATGAATATAATTGAACATTGAAAATATGAAAGCCAACCGTAGGAATACAACTTACAGTGCTATACTCTAAGTCGGCAATACTATATCTTCTACAGTTCTCTATGCCGCAAATAAATTAAAGTAAGAGCACAAATTAGATTCGGTGGAATAGAATATTTTTGTTTTAAGAAGAATGTTTCAAAAGTTTAGTTGCTGTCAGAGTAATAAATTTAATTGAAACATGATTTGAATGAACACTGTGCCTCCTATGTGGCACGATAATCATACACTACCCTGGAGACAAAGGGTATACTTAAATTGTGCAAATGCATGTCGCTGGCAGAAGAAGGCTTGGCAGTCCCCATAAACTATATATTCTTGATTAGCATCGAAAGCTGAGTTGATCTAGCCATGTCCGCCTGTGCAACTGTCCGTCCGCATGTCCATACGTCCATCCGGCGAAACCATAGTGGACGAAACGGGATAGAAGAAATTAGAGGGAAATCTTATTATTGCTTCCGTATTACTATTGCTTACTATTGCTTCTAGTTTCTGTTTCTGTTTATCTGCTGTGGAAGTGAAGGTTATATCCTCCTCGCGGGGCTGGATGGAAGCATGCTGAAGGATACGGCTTCAGTGTATGGCGAATAATAACCTAGCGAAGAGAATAAAATCTATAAAATTATTTTGTCTCCAGTAAGGCACACAGGGGGAATAACATGTATATGGGTATACATGCCGTAACTGTGTGTACTTATTGGTAGTTACATTACAGCCTCTCGGGCGGCATATGGAAATATTAATGGACGCCTCCTAAAGTAAGTAATACTGCTTCGGCACCATGTTTGCTTCGGCTCTCTGGTATCACTTACTTGCCTACATTGTTCAATTGGAGTTTATTTGTGCTTATATGTCAATGGTTATCAGCTAGCCAGTATGTTTTGGATACAAAATAGCAAGTAAGTATCGTACGACACCGTACAAATGGTTAATTCTGTACCACGGGAAGTCAGCAGCCCAATGAGCCATTGGTTCATTTTGACTTATGGTGAGGACCCTGTTGGGTGCAACGTGGTGGCTGTGGTTTATAGCCATTGCGGCGAGAGTATCACAGGTGCTCGATATGGAGCTGCATTGCAACCAAGTCTGTTCTGTATTACTGCAAAAGAACAGAAGGAGTCTTTAAGGATAGTCTCCGACCACTAAAAGATACCAAGGTGGGAGATCGATGGCCAAAACAAGCATGATCTCGAAATTGGGAGCTACAGAATTTATTCTGTGGCGTCCGCCCTTGCAGGCAACATGTGCTAAGACCACCATGAGCATAAACCTAACATAGGTAGGCGTTCATGTAAAACCACCAGAGACGTAATGTCCATCCATCCGTCCGTCCGTCCGTCTAAATGTTTGAACAACGAGATCTCGAAGACAATCTGGGACTTTTAGACTTTCCAGATATGTATGCAGATTAAGTGTATAAACTTTGGATGCCACACCCACAATGCGGCTATATTTACTTAAAACTACTTTTTTTCAAGATAACATTTTTTTCAATTTTTTTTTTTATAAAGTTTTGTTCAAAAATTAAACAAAAATTTGTTTTTGTTATAGCTCAATATAGCTGATGAGTCCAAGAAACTTATGAGATGGTTTCATGGGATACCAGGCTGAACCACCGGTTGGGTCGCAGGTTGCAGGTAGCGAACGATCTCAATTGAGGCCAACTGTGTATATGCGTTTAGTATTCCTTTTCGCTAATAAGCAGTACCGGATAGAAAGCGGATCCTGCAATCGATACTACATTTACAAGGAAATATACCATCAAATACGGATTACTTTATATCAAACATTAAATTCGTTAAAGAGTATGACGTCATAATACCCACAAGACTACAATAGGACAACCTTCCTTACTACAGAGAAAACGCTATTAATATTTTAGAGATAAGTTAGCCTTTATTGTGGGAGCCCTCACAGGCCACTGTATAATAGGAAGACATGCCACAAGGCTAGGGATCAACTCCTGGAACTTCTACAGAATCAGTGGAAATGCCGAGGAGGAGGAGACGGTCGAGCACTTGCTATGTCACTGTCCGGCCCACAGTAGGAAGAGACTGACGTTATTAGGACGCCCCTTCCTAGATAACTTAACTGAGATCTCACAGAAAGAGATTAAACATATCTCGACGTTACTGACACTGACAAAGTGGTGCTCAGAGTAGCTGCGGTTGAAATATCACAAGGGGCCTATGCAGGCCTAAGTGACAAATGTAGGGCTCAACCATGTTGGACATCCTAACCTAACCTAACCTAACCTAACCTAACCTATAGCTCAATACTGAGATCGATGAAAGTTTTTGCTACCGAAATTGTAAATTATTACTGCTATGTCCAACAAACAAAACAGTGTTCCTAAGTCAACATGAAATACTAAAATCAGTTATTTATTAGGTGAAAAGTCTACACATATTGATTTCACACCTGTTTCTTCAGTATAAAAAGTATTTTTGGTAGCAAACCTTTTTGTTACCTGAGTACTCGATGAAAATCTCTTAAAATTTTTTATTGTTATTTGACAGCATTGAGCTTAAACACAAAAAATTTATTTTTTTATGTTTAAATGAAAGCAAAATTCAATTATTTGCATCGGTAGCCCAAATGTTCGGGCAAACTGCGATAATTTATGTTTTAGAAATGCTCAATTCAAATTCCATAAATTTCAAGAAAGAGTTTGGCTGATATTTGATGAATTAATGCACAGCTTTGATGGTTGGCAAGCATGTTGGTCGTAATTTAAGTGGGGACTGACTAAAAAGTTCTGTTAGTTGCTTAAAAAACTGACAAAAATAGTTATGTTTTATTATCTTTAATCGTCATTGTTGTGTATCTTCTGTACATAATCACCATTAATTTCAACACACTTCTTTAGTCTGTGCATCCCTCTACCAAAACAGTCTTGGAAAGCACAATAGAAGATATGGTGCTAGGAGAATTGGTTCGATTTCAGAAATCGGAATTTATGCGGCATATGTGAACTGAGGTGGCAACACGTATCAACAAAAATGCATATCAAAACTGTAAAAATAAAATGTAAATAAATAAATACTTCTAAAACGACGAAAAAACTGAAATAGTGCAAATACATAGCTGCGTCGTTGGCGCTCCTGAAAACTGAAAACAAAGCATATCCTCCTTGAATTCAAATGTGGCCCTAACAGACTGACAATTTAGTTCACAACATAAAAATACAAAGTGGCAACGACGAGAGAATATCATGAAATAGGAAGAGATTTATCAAAAGATTACGTGATAATTTACTTCGCATGAAAAACCCTATCGTACAAACGAAATAAGAGTTACTAGTTATTCAAACAGTGTGGCGCATTAAAACACTTCTTGTGTCAATCGTGCATCTGCCGAAAATTGTTCAATCTGGAACCTTCGAAACCACTTGGACACAGTTTCAAGAGATGGTGCATTAGTTTCATATGCAGTTTGGTATTCATAACGGTACAAAGTTATTTTTTTTTTTTACTGAATGGAAAACCCGATCGAGGTATAGCATTGAAAAGGTGATTACATTGCACGAATAAAGGGAATCCAAATCCAACTCGTTTCGATCGAATGAAAAACGGCTGAAAAACATTCGAGAAAAATTCAAATTCCAAGTAATTTTTGACGGTTTTCATCCATTTTTGTCACTTCAATAATTTTTTCCAACCACATATAATTCCAATAGCTCAAGTATCACATTTTTAGCCAATAACATTTTTTAACAACAAAACCAACCATGATCGGATCAAAATATTAAAATCTTATGATAGAAGAAAAAATTGAGTAAAGCAACTCTTACTTTTTTTTTGTGAGCTTTTCTCAGCTGTACCTCAGCAATTCTTAATTCTTAATTCGATCGAGACGAGTTGGGTAACGTTGGACGTGCAAATTAATCATATGTTTAATGATATATATCTCGATTGGGTGACGAGAAATCTTCTCGCTGGCTTAAGTAAAGTCATAAATCGCAAAACACAAATATACCGTTATTTAGGTTAAAGACATGAAAAACAAACGAAAAACGTTACCTTCGGTCAAACCGAAGCTCTAATACCATTCACACGAAATTAAAACCGTATTGTAAAACATAAATGGGAGGGAGTAGGTTTGTATAGGGGTTACCCCAAAAATGCATACAAATGCATAAAAGTGAGCAGTGCGTTTGTATGCGGGTTACTTCATAAAGTGGGCGGGACACGCCCCTTTCAATTTGTATGTGAAGCAGCCGTAAAAAACCACCACAGCGAATGTCAAGCTGCTATAGACTTAGTTCATGAAGTTTTTCATACAAAAGCACAAAAAAGGGCCATGTGTTTGGTTTAAGGGCTACCCTAAAATGTGTGGAGCACGCCTATTGATGTATATGTAAAGCGTCCGTCCACTAGAAGCTACCATATAAATTATTAAGTTGATACATAAGTTGACAATAAAAAACTTTGGCATACCAAATGTCAATACTTAGCGGGTTTGTATGGGGGCTACCCTAAACAGTAGGCGTGTCGGGTCAATATTGATACCAAATTTAACTGTTATGAAAAGAAGTCTAGGTGCCAATTTACAACTGGATATCATAAAAATTGGACCCCAAAAAATGCGCAACAACATACAGACGGACGAACATATCTAGATCGACTCGTTTCGTTGAGCTGATCATGAATTTATATACTTTGTGGAGTGTACGATATCTCGTTGAATGCGTTGCAAATATTCAGACAAACTGATAATACCATTTCACACTATGTGTCAATGGTATACAAATAACGCTTCTTTATTTCTAAACGCTTCCTTTCGCTTTACTCGTAATTATGTGTCTTTAATGTTGCCTCTTTGCACAACAAATTATGCCTGCCATGATTCACTTCGGTCTCTTTGCTATATCTATCAAATATAAAAAAAAACTCTCCTTAACTCTGAACTACAATAAATTGTAATGTCATTTTGTTTTATCTTTTGATTTCCAATTACGACTGTTTGGACCACTTCCACGGCTGTGAGACAAGCCACGGCACAGTCGGTCAGCCAGGCGATCATACAAAAATGCTCCAACGGGTCTGAGTGGTCGTAACTTTCCACAATTAGTAATAAGTATGTTTTAAACAACAGTTTTAGTTTAGTTAGTTGCAATAAATAAATAAATAAATAATAAATAAATAAAGAATAAATAATAGTAATTAAATTTTCATTTAATAAAATTTTGAATCGCGACATATTTTCCAATATGATCACCGACTGTGCGAATCGGTTTTTTGGTACTTATATCATAAAATGTGGGAAAAGTCATGTGGAGATTAAATCTAATCTTTTTAACTATTCGAGATCGTTCAAAGCCCGCTCAAGTCGCAAAACTGGTCATTTTTTGTATAATTAATTGTATATAGTTTAACTAGTACGGCATTCCATTGTCGGCTTGAATTATTTTAAATGAATATCTTTAGATAATATCTTTAAATAAGGAATATCTGACTAACTCGAGGTTATATTGTTTATTTTCGTCTTGAAGAAAAATTTTATCAATGTATTAGACTCGGCCAGCACAAATCGTTTTACTTCTTCATTTTTTATTTAAATAACTATTTGAATTTAGAAAAAGATTTTCAGAGTATATATAAAATTCTGTCGGTTATCTAACAAAATTTTATTCATAATTTTATGCGGTCATTGCAATGATACTTCTACAACACAGGACACTATCCAATATTCAAAAGTGTCAGCTTCAATTCACACTAATATCAGTTGAGGAAATGCGAAAACTAAAAACACACGAAATAGTGGTGGAGAAGTGTAGTGTCGAGCAAGAAGACTTCGACATCGTTAGAAAGTTGTTAGTTCGGCCACAAAAATGTTTCTTAATTGCCGAAATGCTCGCGGCAGGATGCAAACTTTTGGAAATTTGGTTGATGAGGATGGACGGGGTTGACAAGCGAAGGAGGTGAAATTGTATGATGTGCGCTTTGTGGCATTTGCAATGGTGAAACTCGAAACAAGTTAACCCCGAGGCGTCATTTTAAATTTGTGCAAAAGTTTGTGCCGAGAGGCCGATGAAGCGTTGTCAAATGGCGGTTGAGTTGCGCTGTTGCACTTCAAATTCGCACTCTTCTCTGCACTTCACTCCATGGTAATGCAAGGCCACAGGCTGACTGTATACGCTGCACTGCGCAGGCGTGCCTTAATGCATTTTCAATGCTCCTCCGGCACGTCTACGTCCCCTACTCCCAACTGTCTATATCACTCGACTTGACTCACTTTCCTCATCGTTTGCCTTGCGGAAAAACTTTTCAATGCATGGAAATTACGCTTTTATGTTGCAATCAGTTGCAGGTTTTTTTTGCTACAGAATTTTGTTTCAAATTTTAATAAAATTTTATTATTGTTGCCGCAAAAGTTTCCCAGAACATGTTTCTTTTTTTGTTATGGTCTTTTACAATGCTGCTTTGTTTTTAATACGCTAGCAAAAAGAAAAGTTATCACAAAATGCATACATGTATCTTTTTTTATACCCTACACAAAATTTTTTTATACATAAATACGTGAAGAGGTCTATTAGTTTGTTGAACACATGGTATTGAATGCTTCGGAGATTCCAATAAATAATCTAGACACGTGGGTAGATAAAAAAAGCTGGGAATAAAATCGAATAGAGTGGACTCATGTTTTTCTAATTTAGAGACTAAAACAATTTGAATTTTACAATGAGTAGCGTAAAAGTCGCCCTTTGAGGTTTAGTCGTTGCAGTTTTATCTGATTCGAGAACGCTAACAATTTCATTGCTACACGTAGTATACCAGATTTTCCTTTATATAAAAAAAATTAATATCGGTTCCGGTTTCGGTTCTCAATTTGAATCGGTTAATTTCGGTTAACGGTTCCGTTTTTGATTTTATTCCATATAAAAAAATCATTGATTTTCTGAATTTCTCATCCGTCAATAGACTATTATTAAATTGTGAACAAGCTGTATCATTAAGCTTGAGTGTAACAGCTATTGAAAGTAGATACAAATGACTGACAGACAGACAGACAGACAGACATACAGACAGACAGACATACAGACAGATGGGTGAAAAAGTTTTAGTTGCTGATAAGTTTTTGTAATTCTGCATTGTTATTGGGTTCGCATTTGTATGCCAAAATTCAGCTCAAACAGTTATGTTGAAGTGTTCTAAAACTGAGTTTTAATATTTGAACATGACAATCATACTCGTAGTAATAAGCACACATTATATGTAAAATGCTTCTTCTAATAATGTTTTTTTTTACAAACACATAAGGATTTCTAGTATAATATAACGCCTATTCAAATCAATGTTTTTCCTACACACACAAGAAACCAAACATGTATCTGTATCGAACGCTCCTTGTACTAATACGCATATAACATAAATGAAAGTTGCAGTCGTGAATTCACAACTTTGAAACACACTGCCGCCTTGGTTAAATGGAGTTACACAGACCCTTTTCGCTGCTTTCGTTTTATTTGAAATAACTGTGCGATGAAATATAATTTCGCATTAAGTAAGGTCCTTGTAAATCCTAGATACAGGATACGTTGAGGTCCTGGCCTAGCTCTTTTGTATAAACGCTCGTGCTCGTTTTTTACTCTCCGGAGTACGATCGCTGTAAGTCCCTACTAACAGTGTATGACCACTCTCGACAATAAGACCAATCGTCTATCCAAAGGACAACTGCCCTAAGGCCGGAGTATGCATCTGCGCTCATCGCGTTCCAAAAACCGACTGCCGAGTCTCTTGTATTGGTAAAAGATCTTATCAGTGCTTTTAGCGTTAATTCGTAGCACTCCCTTGTAACGTTCCTTCTTAATATATTTATTTTAAATCCATCACAAATCCTTGATTTGACGCATACTGAGTTCTTTTTGTTTCCATACGTGACGAATAAACTATCTGATGAATGATTTTTTGCGCCACAAAATGAGGCTGATTCATTCGAAAACCAAATTTTTGCGATAATAATTTCACAGTGGCTTAGATGCTATAAACTTATGGAAACTTATGTAACAAGGCATTGATTAGCTTGTAATTAGTTTTGGTTGATATGGGTCCGCGAAATATATACGGCTATCCGTGTACGCTATTATAATCATGTAAAAGGTATTAACGCTTCGGTTCAAGTGAAGTTACCGACTTTCTTGTATGACGTGCTGCACTTGCGACATGTTGCTCAGCGTGTAGTGTGATCAACATCGTCATCGTTGTAGTACATACGAGTAAAAATATATGCAGTCGGTGGCAGTGTCACGCTTTGATGCCTTCGTTAGTAGTCTGTCAGGTTGTAAGTATGACAGGAGATGAAGTCAAGCAAGCGTGCGAAGAAATAAAACATGGTAAGAAGGACGAAACATGGTATGAAGAACGAAAGGACGTTCCTGCTACTTCAAATGGAGTTGCAGGAATAAGAAGAGTTGCTAGAAAATGCATGACATCATGTTATGTATACGTCATGTTCCATGGTTTTTAGCGATGCACTTTCGCTTGGCTTGGACGCGTATGTCTAGTGTGTGTGTGTGTGTGTGTGTGTGTGTGTGTGTGTGTGTGTGTGTGTGTGTGTGTGTGTGTGTGTGTGTGTGTGTGTGTGTGTGTGTGTGTGTGTGTGTGAAATTTATGCAATTTCACGAAATTGTATAAAAATTGTTTTATTAAAAAATGCATTTAATGCGCTTGTAAAGCAACCAATGTAACACACATCAGTGACATCAGCGTCAAATAATCTACATAGTAAACTCGCATTCGCTCCATGAGTCTTAAGCGTTTGGTTGGAGCGTTGGCTGCTCTGTGTATCTGACTCCAAAAGAAGCAAAAACTTATGCGTCACCCTTATGTTTTATCATTCAGTCTTGTTTTATGCAAATTTTCTTGATGCTGCAATAATAACAACAACAAAAGGAGCAACTGCGACGCCTTGGGATGAGTATTAAAAAATGATAACAAGACACACACACATGCACACAAACTAAAAAGTGGCAATGTTGTTGCAACTTATATATAAGATACATATATATACTTAAAAAAAAAAAAAAAAAAAAAACATTAACTAGAAGAAAATAGAAACAATAAAACAAACCAAATTATGCAGCAAAACATGCTGCTCTTGTTTGTTGGCATCGCACAGTGCACTGTGGCCGGAATAGCCCAAATTTTGCCAGAAACCCCAAAAAGAAAATTTTGGAATATTTGATTAAAAGTTGATTAACTTAATATAATATAGAACTGAGCTTCCGATGTGCAGTACCCAAATTGTTTTATTCAACCCTGGTTCTTTACATCAGCCCTGAAAAACAGCTGTTTTTTCGACCAAAGTTTCATCGCTCTGCTCTTGCCGAAATAGGTAAACTTTACAGCAAAGAAATCAATATTTTTCGGTAAATACATTAAGTGTTTTGCAATGGAGAATACGCCGCAGGGTATGTGAAATACAGGGTATAAGAAATAGCTTATCATTTTTTGTGTTGTGTATTGTTTTTACGTGTTATTGTTGTGTTTGTTTTTTAGAAGTCCCTAACCTAAATGTCACGAGTTTCGTGGAGTAAAAGTTGGTATTTTTCTCGCTCCTTCTTGCGACTAATGATGCAGTTTTGTTTATTGAATGGTTTTATTATGGTTTTATTAATTTTACTTGCTCGTTTTTGCTCGTTTGCGAAACTTTTTATATTATTGCAGTTAACTTAGAGTTTAGTCACTCAGAACTGCTTGAGCAATGGACTGATGATGAGCGGAAAACTAGTGCTGTATCTGATTGGATTATCCAACAATTTAATAGTACGCTAAATCCATCGAAGAAAAAGCAAATTAAGTAGCAAATTAGCAATTACACTTGTTATATTAATAAGTATTTACCCAAATGCAATAGGCTGATTTCCAGATTTAAAGTAGAGCATAAAATAAGTTATACCGAGGCAGCAACAGTTTAAAGAGGAAGCTAGCAACTGAGCGTTCCACGGAACAAGATCATAATACGTCGTTGCTTTTACATGCTGCTAAAGTCTCGAGCAAAAAGATGATCACACCGGATTTGCTTTAAAGGAAAATATATATAGCTCGGATGGAAAAAAGAATACTTCGAAGGGGCCGGTTCCAATTTCTCCAGATGAAGCATTATCAGTTTTACTTGAGAATTCGCTAAGCAAACAGCAGTACAATAACATGCGAAGTTTAAATCAAAAACATGGCTACGATATATTTCCAAGTAATGATACAGTTTTCAATGCAAAGTCAAAATGCAGACCCAAGGACATCCAAGTTGCTCAAACAGTGGCCCAAATTTCCTTACAGAACTTTTTAAATCATACCGCACAACGAATTATTACTCTCCAAAAGGAAGTTTTATGTCAATTTTCTAATATAACTGACGTCAAGCTAATCGTTAGATCGACTGGTCCCAGCATATAAAAACAGCGATTTGAAGGGAATGAGCCGGATACATTTGACCAATCATTATTTATCACAACTCTTATACCATTACAATTATTAGATTCCTTGGGAAAAGTTATATGGATGAATTATACCACTCAGTCCGTTAGGTGTTATACCGCTTAACATGGCAAGGAAAGCAAAGAGCATATTTTAAAAAAGAAAAAGAATTTAGATGAAAAATTCCGAAAATTGACGCCCTAGAGCTTTGATGATTTGACAACAGGTTTCTCAGTGTTTGCTTTGAATTGTACATGACTCTTATTGACGGGAAAGTTTTAAACATTCTGACGGAGACGAAATCTTCCCAGTCATGCCCAATATGTGGAGCAACTCCAAAACTCTTCTTGATGACAAGGGATATGAATGCGAAAATATTTAAGCCGATGCCTGAAACGCTGCAATATGGAGTAAGCCCGTTACATTCTTGGATACGATTCTTTGAATTTGTTCTCCACATTTTCTATCGAATTGGTCTTAACAAATGGCAAATAAGAGACACAAATGATAAAACCGTTATGCTTTTACGTTAAAAAAATATTCAGAAAAGATTGTGGAAAGAAATGGGGCTTCATGTTGATAGACCAAAACAAACGGAAGGCCTTCTCGAACATCAATTTATTTGCGTCCATATTAGAGTTTGATGCTAGTATTCTTCAAAGCTTCCAAACAATCTTAGTTGCCATTTCGTGTGAATTTCAAATAAATTAACGTAAATTTCAAGAATTCTGCACTAAAACTGGATCTCTATACATGACTAAGTATCCGTGTTATCCGAAGTCGCCGACTGTTCATAAAATTTTGGTCCATGGAACTCAAATAATTTCGACCTCAACAATTCCTGTTGGATGCTTAGGAGAGAATGGATCCGAGGAGCGAAACAAATTTTACAAACGCGATAAACTGTTGCATGCGAGACAAAAAAATCGGATTAACAATTTTACTGATATTTTCAATCGAGCAATAGATTCTTCGGATCCACTTCTATCAAGTCTCTATATGAATAAACGATTAAACAGACGTGCTGGCGCTTTTAGAGCAACCGATCGTTATTGCTCAGGAAGAAAGTGAGTGTTCTGATGAAGAATTCGACTCTGATTTGGACAATAATCCGTTAGAATTAGAAGTAGAAGAGGAATTTTTAATAAAAAGATAAAATTGGGTTATATGGACAGTAAATGAGGGCGTGGTCGGATCGGTCTGAAACTTTTATCGTCTCTAATATATACCGTAAGTATTAAATATGCCAAGTTACAGCGATCTAACTATGTCGGTTTAGTTTATGCGCAAATTTAGGCTATTCCGGCCACAGTGCAGTGGTTCAATTTAAATCAAACTCAAAATTATCAATGTCATCTCTATTAAGACATTTTGGATCTTTGACCAAGAACCGAATTATTAAACACTTTCCACATAGATTCACAAAAGCAATATATGTACAACAAGAAAAAAACGTTAACTTCGGTTGAACCGAAGCTCTAATACCATTCACACGAAAGAAGTGGCCGGTACACGCCGACTAGTAGTTGTCTATGAAGCAATGTAGTAGATGTGTAAGATGCCGCCATATCGAATTTCAAGTTGATATTGACGTTTTCCATTCAAATACATAAAAATGAGCTGTGGGTTTATATGGGACTACCTCAAAAAGTGGGCGGGCCATGCCCAATTGTATATGTATATGAAGCGGTTGTCTACTAAAATTCACCAAATCAAATTTCAAGCTAATGTTGATTTAAATGAAGAATTTTTCTTTTAATGTGGTCAATATCAACTTAATAATTGATAATTGATTGGGACCCGCCATTTTTTGGAGTAGTCCTCATACAAACCCACCGCAGACTTTTGAGTTTTTTTATGAAAATTTGTTTATTGAAGTCAATATTAAGTTGTAATGCAATGTGGTGCCTTTTATGGTCAGCCGCTTAACATACATAGATTAACGGGCGTGGCCCGCCCACTTTTTGGGGTAGCCCCCATACAAACATACTGCCCACTTTTGTGTTTTTGTAAGAACGACTTCTTTATTGATGTTGTGGAGGTTTTTTGTCAGAAAAAATGGTAGCCTTGTGAGATTGTGCGTTGTCGTGGTGCAAAACCGAAATCTGGCTTTTCTCGATGAATTCGACGAATCAAATGACACATAATGTTTAGATGCCGGTTTCTTGGAAAAACTGATCACGTCGCAACTGATCACGGGCTGCCTTTAAAAGTGAGCTGGGCATACCGATTTGGGGTTCATGAATGAATGCTGCCCTCATAGAATCTTCATACTGACATTTACTGAGATTGGATAAAAGTATGACTAGATGTCTCGTGCCACGCCCCATTTAATGTACTTATTTTGAAATACCTATGAAGCCTTCGTATTAAGTTTTAGTACCCAATTTCAAAATGAACTTGCACTGTCATAGTCAGGAGACAGACTGCAGGACAGGAATAAATCCATTTATCTCGTCGATCTTCGTGTTTTCACACAGATAAGAATGAAAGCATGGCGAAGTCGGCTCCTAGATGCTAAAGAGAAACATTGGAATTATTTACGTTACATTAGTGTTGTATTTTAGCACACTGTAAAAATTATGATTCACACTTTGGGTGCAATCCTTTTACACAGCCCATATCTAACAGCCGCCCAGAAAGAGAGCGTCAATAAGTGAGCAATTGATTTGCAATTAATTAATGCACAGTCTTAAAGGAGTTTTGTTGGTGTAAACATGCTGTCTTTTTTTTTAAATATTTTTGATTCCTCTTCTACTAAAATTTTACAAACTAAAATACTATCAAAAACACACTCAACTGATGCTCGCCAACATGTTTGCAAGTGCGCCCACAACAGTTCCGAGGTTAATGTCGACCTGCTCGATCGACATACACTGTAATGTGAATCGCCTCTTACAGCACGATAGATAATTTGTTTTTCTATTCTTCCAGCTGAAACCAAAGGAACCGAAAGAAACAAAAAGGTAGGAGCTATATTAAATTGAGACAGCTGAGAGAGATAGATAGA
Organism: Leucophenga montana; assembly: GCA_035044765.1. Lineage (NCBI taxonomy): Eukaryota > Metazoa > Arthropoda > Insecta > Diptera > Drosophilidae > Leucophenga > Leucophenga montana. Next base: position 1,334,469 of record JAWNNQ010000775.1, read on the forward strand.
GAGAGAGATAGATAGATAGATAGAGAGAGAGAGAGAGAGCTTTGTGAGAGAGAGTCTTTGTGATTGGTCAAGAGCGTTTTTATTACCTTAGACGCACTACTTTAGAAAAAAAATTACGTTCGTGTTCTTCACATTCATCCCTACAAAAAAAAAAAAAAACCCAAGCGAATAAGTTGTGTTTAAGAGACATGAGAAACAAACCTGTCAAAATTTGTGGGTAGTAAAGAAGTTAACCATACAAAATTTTAATAAGGGGCACTGGTTTGTATGGTGGTATGATTTAAAGTACTCACAGTGTGAAATGTCTTAATATTTCTTACACTGAGCGACTACGACTATCAGCAAGCATACATACAGACATATAAACGAAAAGACGATATGGCTACATCGAGTGGTCCCTTGGATATTTTTATAATTGTAAACTAATAAGGGCCAAGGGCCAGGGACACCGCATTAAGAATATGTATTCTTGATCAGCATCAAAAATCGAGTTTAATAATGAGATCTCGAAGAAGAACCTCCAAACTTGAACTTTTAGATTCTCCTGCTAAACGGGCATACTAAGTTTAGAACCAATTTTGGATGCCACGCCCAAAACGCCCGTAATACGGCTATATATTCTTAAAATTCACATTTTTCGAGGTTAACAAGGCTACAAATATTTCCCTCCATTTTTTGATACATCAAATTAAAATTTGGTAATCTAAAGGTCCATACAAAATGGCGGTACTTCTGCCATTTTATTTCGGGTAATAAAGCTGCTACATTTTCTGAAAAATAACTCTTGAACACGGTATAAAGATTTCGTATAATTATATGTGGATCTGTGTGGGGTCTCTGCGCTGAGTGGAATTATTTGGACTGAATGGGTTGTTATCAATAGCCAAGTGATTTCTAGTAATTAGTTATTCATCGCAATAAGCATCCATACCGAGTTCAGATCGACATATTCAAAGCTATTCTATCGTATATAAGGACATACAGGCAGATGGACTGTCCAGCTATTGAAGTTTGTGGAGCATCTTATCAGGTAAGTTCTGTGATAAAATTTTAAATAATATTCAAATTTGAAGAGTATGAAAGACAATATTTAAATCAGTTTAAAACTAATGGAGCACTTCCACTGTGCCTAATAATGAAACAGAGAAAGAGTAGAAGTGATTTTAAGAAGAGCCATTTTGCAATGCTTGGACCACCAACAGTCACCAGGACACTAAGGACAAAAAGTATTTGTTGCTATGTATATTTTGTTCTTTGCTGTAGATACATACTTACTATATTTATGCCGCAGATCCCCACTTCGGGAAGCTGTCATTTTCATCCTGCACGCCATCGTCGTCGTCGTCGTCCTCGTCGCTGCTTGTTAGACAAGACATGTTAGGTTAGTTGAAATATTCCAAAAATGTAAAAACGCATGTCAAAATTCAAGTCATCGTCGTCGCCAGAGTCGCTTGTTTTTCTTGTAGTGAGTATCTTGAATTTATGCTAGTATATATATTTTCCAGTTTTACATATTTTATTGTCGGTCTGTATTATTTCCAGCAAAATGGTGCTGTCGCCATTCTGTGTTTATTTTTTCCATTAGTTTCGTGCTTTAAATGCATATTACTTTAAGTAAACTCTTAGCTTAAGCACTCGCTCCAGCGCAGCCATTCATGGCTTGTGCGAACAAAGCAGTTAGGCTAGCACCTTTAACTATGACTACTACGCTCCCTCCGAAGCACTGCATCTCATTTTCTGTTGCATTATAAATGCAATTATGTTGCTGCCGCAGTCGACGCTGCTAATTACACGCATCACGAGTTCTCTTCATGCAACGCTCTCGAGCTTAACAATATTATCTGAAGAGGAGTTGGAACAGTAGCAGAATTAACAGACATCGAGCGCATTATGTGAAGGCGCTTTACGTCATAATTGCTTCATTTAAACAATTACAAGCGATGTGAAAAGGAGAGATGTAAAACAAGTAGAATGTCCTTCTAACACTAACACAAACACAAACACACACACACACACACACACACACACACACACACACACACACACACACGCACACAGAACCACACAGACCCACACACCCCCACATGCATACACTCTCTCGTCCTTTATGGTATTGGGTGTATTGAAAAGTGTCCGCTTTTTTCCTCTACTAAGTAGCTGCAACTTTACAAAAGAGCAATATGCGAATACCACATACGTATAATCCCAAATTATAATTTAAATATAAAGCAACATTATACATTATCCCCACGCTGATTTTATGGTAGTATTTTCATTGAATTATTTTTTAAAGGTTGTCAAAGATTCAGGATTATTATTTATCTCCATTTGCGAAATATACTGCATTCGAAGCTCTTGGTGGCTTTGTTAACTTAGACACATTATGCAAGAAGTGGTTTCGAAACTATCACAGTGGAGTTTTTGATGTGTAGGCCAAAGAGCAAGTTGGCGACCAGAAATCAAACTTGAGCAGTTGATGGGTAACGATCAATGTCAAAGAGTATGATTTTCCTGGAATACGCCAAGCAAAAGCCAAAGGGATCTTAACTTCAAATAACTGTAACTGATTAGGAAAATTGTGTTTATCTTGACAATCCCAAATGCTGAACATTTTCAAACAGCCTTCAATGGTTATGTCTGTATCTGGCGGAACCAAGGTATAGTACCCCAAGAGCTTTTGAGAATGGGTCAAACTGTAACTTAGTACCTCTATAAACAGTACAAACTGTACATTGTACATTAGTAGGGCTGCAGCACGAGCACTACAATATACAAATGACTCAGTTAAAAAGATCTTGTAGCGAAGATTCAGAAAGTTATGAACACATAACAACATATGATAGCTGATTAGTCCAAAAAATACGGGACTGAAAAAGCCATCCAAAGGGTTTAGTACTCTTGGGTGACCTATGGTCCCAAAAAATATTCTTTATTTCATTGGGCGTCGAGAGAAGTCCAACGAAAATAAAAGAAATGAAAAAGTTTCTGTCAGTATCTGCATTCTTTGGAAAAATTCAATTTCATTAAGGTGACTTTTGTGTTATTTTATAGTACAGGGTGTGGTAGCAGTACTTCCTTTTTCAAAAAGCAATAAAACCCATTTTATGATCAGATTTGTTTTTTTTTATTTTTTATAGGTTCAATATCTAAAGTTTTGTTTTACACAGTTTTAAAAATCATATCAGGTAGGGTGTGTCCCCATTGTTCATACAATGAATAAGCCGATTTCTAGCTTTTATTGTGACCTTTACCATGTTAGAGTATGTAGGCCTTCAGGTCTTGTATGTTCCTTGCGCGGTTGACATAAACGAGGGATTTCAAAAAACCGCTCAGGTCGAAATCGGTGGAGCGGGGTGGCCACTCTAAATAGCCCCTATATCACCTCAAACTTATTTATTCCTGACGCCGAGACGAGTCCAACGAGCCTAAGATCACAAAAATCGGTCTACCCACTCAAAAGTTATGAATTTTGGAAATTCAAAATAAATTTTGATAAGTACATTTTGCGATTTTGCCGAAAAAACGAAACCAAATTTTCGTGCTCATATTTGGAGTGATGAAACTTCGCGAGATTGCGCAAATTTTGATATATTATATTTTTCTGTGAAAATTTCGCGAGCCGAGTTATAACATCGCAAATATCAGAGTGTGCAAAATTAGTTATTTTTCCTAATGCGTCACACTAATGGCTGTTACTGTTAAGCTGCTGTTACGGTTAAGCTGCTGTTACTGTTACGCAGCGTTAACATAAATCTGCTATACTCTTATACACTTTTATTTTTGGATTGTTTTTGTATTATTCATATGAAGAAATAACATATATATGTATGTATAAGTACAAATCGCCAATAAAAAAATTGGTTACTTAATCTCGCACATTTATTGCCATAAATTGATATGGATTTATTATACAAAAACAAAATGTCTATTTTCATACCCGGTACCACAAGGTAAATAGGAATATTAATTATGTGGAAATCTATTTAACTGGCAGAATGAGAAGTGATAGATCCCATTATGCATATACAAGTATATTCTTCATCCGCATGCGAAGACAAGTTTATATAGTTCTGTCCGTATGTCCGTCCGACAGTCTCCTTGAACGAAAATATCTCGTATACTATAAGAGATAGCGACTTCAAGTATGAATATTTAGACTCTCCTTTTCAATCTACAGATAAAATGTATTGAAAGAACATTTTAAGGGGCAACCGCTATACACATATGGCCGCACTTTTAAGTTTTGAAATAAAAATTGAATGTTTTTATTTTGAAATGAATTTATTGTAATTTTTTTTTTTAATTCAATTGAAATGTCCCGCATATATTCTGAAGGGACCACTTAAAAATATAGCCCCACACAAATCTATAGTTCATATAAGAAGCCTTAAGCAAGATATACGTTTCATATAAAGTTTTATCCAAGCATTTTATTTATGACGAACGCTCAATTACATATTACAATCGATTCCAACCATACACATGAAAAATTTAAATATATCGTCACAAAATTTGTAAGATTAGTTTTGTGTATTCCAAGTATGCTTTCGTCACTTGATTTTTACCTCGTCCAGAGGTTTTTTTATTTGATTGAAAATTACAGTCAGAAAAATGTTTTTTCGAGCAAATTGTGGCTAGTGCATAGGAAAGTTTGGTGTTTGCCAGATTAATTAGTTGGTGATTGAGACATATGTGATGCAAAAATTGTAGCTGATAGGATTGGGAAAATAAACTAAACGAAACTATAGTGTTCTCTTTTTAGAGGTGTGGAACTTAGAATCGAATTTAAATTCTAAGATTACATAATTTGAAACTGAAATTTGGCTTAATTACTCGTAGAAAATGTATTTTAAGCCATTAGTCTTTAAATATTGCAATAGTCCACTTTTCAAGCGAATCTCGACCACGATTTTCACAAAACATCATTTTCCAAGTCCTACAAAATTGCTAGAAATTCCAAACAAAACATGCCATACATTTTAGTATTTTAAAAATGGAACTGAAATATGAATCTGTCGACCGATTTCCATGATGTTTCAGCTGAAACGCCCGAACAACGAGATCCACAAAATATCGTTTGCGAACATTAACATTTTTCTTATCCATAAGGAGAAATTATGGACTACAGATTATTTGAATGAATTTAGTCTATAAGAAACAAAAAAAAAAAAAAAAAAACATTCCAAATTTTAAGTAATAATAACAAGAAATTTCGTAAAAATTATAAATTTGTCTAAACACGAAAATTAGTACATGCATGTGAGGTGCGACCGCATAAAAACTGTACATGCCACATCAATGTGGATAATCTACAAAAGAAGTTTGCTGTAGTCGGTACGCAGACCCTAATTATGAGGGACGAGCTGATCACGAACTAAGTAAAATTAGAAAAATCAAAGCAAAAAATCTTAATTGAAACTAAAAATTACTATGGTACATTTGTTTTATTATCGCGCACTCAACATAGACCATTGAAAAATAGTTTAAGAATTATGAGTGCCGTCGAGTTTTAAATTGTAATTTGCAATCAAGTTTAATTGTACTCTGTCATAAAACCCCAAAAATTATTGTCTTATATACATTATACGATAATATTGTTTGTTATGACTATAGATTCCGTGAAACTTGATGAAAATCAGATGAAATGTGTGCATTTTATACTAAAATGAGTGGTTAGTGCTTTAATAGCCGCTTGGCTATCTGAAAGGATGGTTATGTTGGCCCCCTTACGAGTTTTATCCAAAAGATGTAGCGGACCTCACCGAACGTCAGACTGATTACAGTCTGAAGTCTCAGAGAGCGTCTGTTGCTGCCAAGGATTGAATAAAAAATGTACAGCGGAGGTAGACCAATGATCGCCTTACTTGGATGTAAACTGGACCCAGATCCAATTTTTACCTCCTAGAGAAAACCACTAAGACCGCCTTTTATGCCCCTCTAGTTGGTCACAATTCTGAGAGCTGAACAAAGTATGTTCGAGACAGGCAGGTGAGGTTTTATATACCCCTCTGCTCCAGTGCTTGAGTGACGGAGCCGTAGACCGTGTTATCAAAAGCACCCTCAGCATCGATAAAATCACATAGCTTTATTTTTTTTTTTTTTTTTTGATCGAAAGGTACTTTTGATTTGACCGACTAGGTTGTGAAGTGTGCCTACCGTTGATTTACCATTCATATAGGCGAAGTGGTTTTTATGAAGGGGGTATGCCAATATCAGCCAATAAGACGTTCAATTGTCTTTAAAAGGAAGGAAATAAGACTAATAGGTTTATAAGATTTGGCCTGTTCCATGAGTCTATTACCTTGCTTTGGGATAAAGACGACGGACACCTTCCTCCATGACCACCGCGGTATATAACTCAAGTTTAAACTAAACTTCATGAGAAGTATCCAAGGGTCGATTAGGACATCTAAGCAGTTTTGAAGCAGAGCCGGAAAGATACCATCTCCCCTTGGGGACTTTAAAGACTGAAAGGACAAGATCGCTCACCGAACTTTGTCCTTATCAATAATGACGCCAGATAGGCTGCATTCCGTCTGATTATTATACATTTATCTATAATGGGCGAGTTGAGTGTTAAGTGTTCCCTGTTTGGTATCGGTATAAAGACCGTTGACACTCTTCAAGTGTCCGATATAATTGTCATAATCAAATTAAAAAACCGGAAATCTTGGTAATACACCCAATTTATAGCTAAAAGTAAATATCCACTTCATAGCTTTATGCAGTTGTCCTACAAGAGATAAACTATGCCGCATCTATGACTATATTATACTACAGTAGAATCTTCTCTCAAGTTCCAGCAGAAGCAGCACCAGCTATAAGCTACATCGAGTGGAATTTCATACTCGGAGTGCTTTCCAATTATTTTCCATTTTATTAAGCTTAAATTGCACTCCTTGCTGCTGATGCAGCCACTTCCTTTCTCCTTCTCTTCAAACTTCAGTTCAGCATTTTTGTGGCTATATATACGAATTATTTGTAATATTTTCCATTCAAATATATTCATTTGATAAGTACTTTTTAACGGCCAACAAATATTGATTAAAGCGTAAGCCGTTTTGAGGGTGTAATTTAATTTAAATAAATTCAAAGTGCACAAAACGAAAATCCAATTAAGTAACAAGCTTAATCCTTGTCAGCCACATAGATGGACGGACCGATAAACGTACAAGTATATGTGTGGATATGGATATGGTGACTGTTGTAGGACACAAAGCTAGTTGCAGTGAATTGCCTGAATTTTGTTGCAGCATTTAAATAGACGCAATATGCCAAAAACCGAAGCTGATAATTTCAATCAATTTTAATCCATAGATATTCCTGTGTCCTTGTTGCAAAATAAATGCCATACATGTATATATGTAGTTGTGTAGATCTCTGAATACGAGTATCTGTGCGTGTAGGTATTCAGACAGACGGACAGACAGACGGACAGACAGAGAGACAGACAGACAGGCAGAATGACGCCCGCTTGACACCAACGCATTTACAGAAACACCAAAGTGAAGCGATTTGGCAGCAGTGCGGATTACAATTGTCAAACATATTTTAATGGATTTACATAGTGTGTGTAATGGGTGTTCTTCAACATGTCGGAACATGTCTGTACCATCGGCGACCCCATACAATTTTTTTGGAGCAGCACCATGAGACGGTTGGTTTGAGCTACTTGAACAGTTAATCGCTTCGCTTGCCTATCTAGTCTATCTGGGTGTATTATTCAAATGAAATTTTTTAGATACGTGTATTTTATTTAAATTTCAGTAATTTGTATGGAGACTATATGCAATGGTGAAGTAGGTTGTGCGTTCTGGGTTGACACTTCAAGTATTATATTTCACAAGGCCTTTGAAGAATTTAACAATATAAGTTAAATTCGTTGGAACTGAATCTCTAATTATCTACACACAGGTATAAAAAAATAGTAAGTATGTATGGGGGCTCCCCAAATGTTGTGTCCTTTTATAATAAGTAACCATGTTGCAGAGATAGTTGTTCATACAAAAAGTAAAAAGTGGGCGGGTTTGTATCGGGCTATCTAAAAATGTAGGCTTACAGTCTGTTTGACTGTAATAATCTAAAAATTGTACGCCAACAACCTACAGACAGTCGGACATGGCTAGATCGAATCGCATCGTAGAGCTGATCAACAATATACGTTTATACCGTATCGGGTCTACGATTGAGATTGAGCTACTTTATAGAAAACTGATAACACCATTTCACACTATGTTTGAATAGTATAAACTATTTATTACACTATATTAAAAATTTAATTCTTATAAAGATAGAAACTGTGTTATACAGTTTTTAGAGTTTTCACTCCTAGTGTGAATACCATAGTTTGTAACGCATTAAAGGTATCATTGCAGATTCCATTAAGTGTACCTATATATTATTGATTGATTTTTCGAGCTAACCATCTTAAAAATGGAATGAAGGCGTCAAATTATCACAAGAGCATTGAAGAACAGAAATGTGTTAGCTAATTGTGAAGAGCACTAATGCTTCAGTTCTACAAAAGTTGAAGTTTTTTTTCTTGTCTAGTGTAATTTGCGTGCACAGAACACGAAAATTATATGATTTTTTTCTCATATACCGAAAAACACAAATCTACCGTTGCTACACTAAAATACGGATTACAAAATTCTTTGGTTCAAGAACCTTTTCTTCAAACCCGAAATTCTTAAAATTAGCTATCTTCAAGCTCTACTGAGGTTCATTTAAGAAAAAATTGGTTTGATTTGAGTACAAAAAGGCTTAAAAATGTAAAAACAGTTTTTTTTCTTTTTAGTTTTTATCTCTCTTTTTTTCTATTTTTAGAAAATCATAATTTTTTTTTTTTTATACTTTATATAAATTTTCTTTGGCGGAGGAAACCTGGCATCGAAACATGGACACATGCCAACTGCGCTGGGGAACACCAACTTCATATATTGGGTTCCTCGACTAACAGGAAAGCAATATCTGAAGTTGCCGAATCACAACCTATTGCTTTTCGCATTTATTGTCGATGCGAAGAAATTGAAATAATTGAGAGAGCAAATTGTATTTTCCTCTCAGGTATTTTTTCTCCTCTCAGAAATTGATTGAAGAATTTTTTTAGTTCAAGTCAAAAAGGACTTTTTGACATTCTGAGACTTTTGTACTTGACTTGAGTATAGATATGTTCTTAGAATTAGATTTGTATACCTATTTTAAGAATTTTATGTTTTATAAATTTATCCCGTTTTGTACTGGTATCAAGAAAATGTAATACGAATCGTACTAAAAAATTTTATGTACGCTTCCGGATAAAAACAAGAATTTCAAACTTATTTTTAGAATGGTTTTTTAGTGTACGGCTAACAAAAAAAAAAAAAAAAATACATAGGCCACGCCCACTTTTCTCCAATTAATATGTAGTCCATATTCTTCTTATCGATAGTAGTACACTGTAAAAAGTTTCGATCGGAAACAATATTTCGCGGATCACGTGTGTCGCGATTCATGCTAGCCTCGCGTTTCAGCTGCTCTGGAAGTGAATGCTTTGATTTTTGTTTTATTATTCACACAGAGTTTCAATAGTATTATCAGTTTGTCTGAAAGTTTGTAACGCATTGAAGGAGCTATCGAAGACCCCATAAAGAAGGTGCATACAAGACCTGAAGGTTAAAATCCGGGCTAAAATTGCCAACATACTCGCCGATAAGCTGGTAAAGGTCATAATAAACGCATCGGCCTCTTCAGTGTATGGACAATGGATGGCATCATCTACCTGATATGATTCATAAAATGTTACGCGGTTTAAAAAAGGCTGCCGCACCCTGTATAATTTAAAAAAGAGAATAATTTTTTTTTGTTATAAGTTTTTGGTGTACAATTTTTTTAAGCTCATAAGAAAAAAAAAATATTTGGAGATGCCGGGGATTGAACCCGGGGCCTCTCACATGCAAAGCGAGCGCTCTACCACTGAGCTACATCCCCATCTGAAAGCTTTCTTACAAAATTGCAAAGTGCTGCAAAGCACTTCAAACAATTGTGGAAGTAGTGAAAACAATTGTTATAGATTATAGTCGAAACACTGTTAGAGGAGTTTGTTTATTTATTTAATTTAATTTAACAACTTCTCTAACATATTAACATAAAGATGTTGCTTATAGTACTTAACAAAATAATTAAATTAAAATTAAATTAAAGATTATAAATTAAAATTATTTGATGCATTACGAACATAATTTATAGGGAGACCTGGAGAGATTAAATTGAAGTTATAAAATCTGTTATATGTAGAACATAAAACGCGAAACGGATCGTTGCAGGCATAATTAGTTCTACAATGAGAATTTTCTAGTAATTAGTGAAGGAATAGAGAAATTTAATTGCTGCAATAAATAGGGTGAATAAATATCACCGGAGATAGGTTTCCGGATGAATAAAGCACCAAGTACATTTCTACGTTTTTCTAGTGTAGGCAGATTGATTACGTTTAATCGATGTGTATAAGGCGGTAAATTTATACTAGGATTCCATCCCAAATTACGCAAAGCAAAAGGAAGAAACTGTTTTTGGACAGATTCTAACTGTACCTTATAAACTGAGTATTGCGGATTCCAAATACAACAAGCATATTCAAGTATTGGGCGGACCAATGCAGTGAATATAAATTTCGTAACGTATGGATCATTAAATTCCTTCTACCATCGTTTGATAAAGTCAAGCGAACCCATTGCCTTATTACAAATAATATCAATGTGAGTAGAGAACAAAAGTTTTGGGTCAAAAAGAACGCCAAGGTCATTAATTGAAAATACACGCACCAACGCAGAGCTTTCGATAAGGAATACAGATAAAGTAGGTATTCTACGACAAAAAGTCATTACTTTGCATTTATAGCAATTTTGCACTAGGCCATTACGACGACACCAACTTAACATCATCTGCGTACATTAGTGTATGGCAGTAAGATATGTTATCAGGCAAATCATTAATGAACAGTACAAATAGAAGGGGTCCAAGGTGACTAGCCTGAGGTACACCAGAAAAGACATCAATTCTGTGAGATAAGGTGTTATCAAATACTACACATTGTGAACGAGAATCCAAATAGGATGAGATCCATTTGACTAAAGCTGAAGGAATACCTAAACATGCAAGTTTGTAAACCAAAATCCAATGATTAACACAATCAAACGCCTTACTAAAATCGGTGTAAATAACGTCCGTCTGTATACCCTTAATAAAGCCTTTGTTAACCAATGTCGTAAATTCCAATAGATTAGTAGAAACTGTTCTATTTGTTAGAAAACCGTGCTGTGCAGAAGAAAAAAGAGGCTTACAGTAAAATTGTAGTTGATCGGTAATTACCTTTTCAAAAAGTTTAGGAATTGTGCATAACTTTGCAATACCTCGACAATTAGATATTTCCGATTTACAGCCTTTTTTATGGAGAGGAATTATAAAAGATTCCTTCCAAATTTTAGGTACTGTACATTCTAAAAGAGATAGTTGATAAAAGGTTTCACAAAGTGAAAATGCACAATTTTTAAGTACAGCTGAAGGAACATTATCAGGACCACAAAAAAAATTAAGTTTGAGTAGAAGCAAATGTTTAAGTAGCGAATCTTTAGAGATTGTAGGGTTTGGTTTTATTATGCGCATGGCCATTTGGAACAGAAACTTCGCTAAGGGGGTAGCTAGTAGACGAGTAAACTGATTGAAAAAATTGTGCAAACAAATTGGATGCTTCGTGCGAAGAAGTAGCACTAGAATTCTTAAAGAACATTTTCGAAGGATAGCAATACGACTTTCGTTTAGAATTAACAAAATGGAAAAATGATTTTGGGTCATTTCGAATGTTGTTTTTAATTCTAACTAAGCTTTAATTTAACTTAAGCTTAATAAAGTCAGTTTTTTTTAAAGCAACGACGCATTGAGCTTGAGTTTCTCTTGCTGCTACGTGGAACATTTAAAACCAATTTCAGAGTTGGGTGGTATTTATCCTCAGGATTGGAAACTGGAAAAGTTCGAGTGACAAAAACATGTAAAGTTCTATCCACAAATATAAGGTCAAGCAATCTATTAGAGCAGTTAAATATGTTATTAATTTGATGCAGTGACAGATTAAAAATATTGTCAAAAAATTTTAAACACACTGATGGAATCAATGACGAGAAGTTTTCACAATTAATCCAGGCCACTTTGGGAAGGTTAAAATCAACCATTACAATAAGGTTATCGTTAGAGTTTAAAGAATTATAAATGCAGTGAATAGCAGAAACGCGTGACTGGTAAATGCTAGCATCAGATGCAGGCGGAATGTATGAACAAGTAATAAACAATCTGAAGCTTTTTTGAATGAAATGTGGCAGCGAGGTTTGTTACCATATTGCTTAATTTTGACCTTGCTTATACGTGATTTTTTGGCTAAAAACCACACCGCAATCATGCCTCAGCCACCGTATTTACCGGGCTTGGCTCCCTGCTCCCTGTTTTTTGTTTCGCAAAACTGACTGAATGACCCATGAAAGGATGGCGCTTTACCATGATAGAGCAGTTAAGTGCGACATCGCTGGAAGAGCCCAAGGCCATACCAAATCACATAACAGAAGTTGTATGGAAATGAGTGTGGCATGCCAATCTACTTGATTTGACTGCAATAAATCACAAATGCGCAATAACTATCAGACGGACGAACAGACAGACGGACACAACTAGATCGACACGTCGAGCTTATCAAGAATATATATACTTTATGGGATCTATGATATCTGCTTTTTAATGCTTTACAAACTGATAATGAAACAAATAGTTTTATAATTTTGTGTATGTATTTAAAAAGCATGATGTAAAAAAAAAAATCTCTCCCCGACGGGGAATTGAACCCCGGTCTCCCGCGTGACAGGCGGGGATACTAACCACTATACTATCGAGGACGTTAAAATTGAGTGGTCTAAATGTATATTTAAATTTGAGGCTGAAAAAAAATTATTTTGTTGCACAATGCATGTATTTCTACCTTTCTATCTTTTTGAATTCTCAACGTGTTTATTGTTCATCTTTGTAGTCAAACAAATATGTTTCTGTTATATGTTAGAATGCAAACCATTTGACCTGAGTAAATTTTTTGATTTAGTTGCACTGAAATTTATTAACTCCGCAACTAACATAAAAAACTCAGGAAGGTGAAATAGAAGCTAATGTAAAAACCCCATTAAGTGTTGAGTAGGTACACTGAAAAAAAAAATCGGGATTTGCGCACTTGTATAGCTCCCGACACACAAATCCGTTGCCGCGGATCTCAATTCTATTTTTTTGTTTCATTTCAATCCAAATTTAGGAAGCCACGTTTTTTCCCTGTGTAGGGGCTTACTAATAGTTCAACTCCGAACACTATGTATATCTTTAATATTGTGGACAGCGAACGGTGCAGTAACAAAAGCAAAAGCAATCGGACTCTATGCTTTCTATTGGACATTTTAACTAAATATACATTTTAAAGTCTGGCAATTGGCTTTTGATTAGCATTTCGAACGTTTTTTTATACAATGGCTCGCTCGTTGCCTAATTCGCTTTAGACGCCTATTAAGCCATACCCACAACGGTTCATCGCATGATTGGCTGCCAATTAAGTGATTTAGTAGAATTGTTATGATTGATTCTCTTCTTTTTTAGCCGAAATCAAAAAGCAGCAACACAAATCAAACACGAATGAGTGCATTCATCCACTGCTTCACCTCTCCATGCATCCTTTGCTAATCCGAGGGTTAGTTAAAAAGTTTATAAACACAAGTAAGAGCTATTATATTAAACATAAGAACGTTATTTTTGAGTAACATTTCTGACATACATTTTAACGTTCCACATTTGGTTTCAGCAAATTTTTACATATTTATCGAAAATATGTATTAAGTAGTTCTGACAGTTGAACATGCATGTGGGCTGAGAGAGAGAGAGAGTCTATGAAATACTTTGTACAATGTTTAACTTACAAAACTTTCCCCTACATATTTCTCAAGGCAAATCAAGTCTTATATAAAAAAATTTACAAAAATATTACAAAACAATTTTGGAGACAAATCTAGCCATGCTATAAAATTATAACAATTATGGCAAACAAATTTCAAACTGAGCACGCTTCCGAAAATATACGGACGGAGCCATATCAGGTAAATACGGTGGTTGTTCGATGGTCTTTGTTAAGTTTTTGGTCAGAAGTTCGTGATTTTTTCGGTTTCGGCTCAGTTAAAAGGACCATTCCGAAGCTTTTTGAATGGTTAGATTAAGTTTTTGTAGGAAATTCGCAAAAATTTGTTAAAATTAAATTGTGATGACCTGAGCAAATCGACAAACTAAATGACAGATGACGCTTAAACTTTGCATCAGTATAGAGAACAATTGTTTTTGCATTTATTGACAAAAATAATTTTAACAATGCCTTTAAACGGGCTTTTTAAATGATGAAATGATCAATTGTATTGGTGGATCTTACGGACTAAGACAAAGTTTTGGTTGGACATGGCTAGATCGACTCGTAGAATCGAGCAGATTATAAATATATGTACTTTATTGGGTCTCCGAGGTTCTGTATGAAATTTTTTTTAATTAAGCTAAAAAACCAAATTTGGTGTGTTACATCAGACTTAAAATAAATTATTACATGAAGCATGAGTGAATTTTTTATCTAGAGTAGACTTTGGCAAACTCAACTCACGGTATAGACTATATACGTCCCGCACTGCTACAAGTGTAACTTGAAATTACATAACTCGCAATCAAACACATCCTTGAACAATGTAAACACTATTTTCTTTCTACGATCTGTATTTATAATTTGTCAAAGGTGTTTTTTTGTCGGTACGCCATATCCATATCTATCGTAATACGTTATCAAAACTATTGATATTAAAGTTCACCCACATCACTATAAAGGCGAAATATCGTATATCAACCATCATTAAATGATATGGTCTCATCTTACATTTTACAAGTTGACTCAAAATATGAGGGCAAATGATTCCGTTTTCACTGAATGATTACCAAAATTAGGAACGGTAAATTAAAAGATTAACAGATTAACCCACGATTGTACAATTATTTAATATACAGGGTGTCTCAAAAGAAAGTTCACATTTGGGTGGTATGTCAATCGGTAGCCTAGCTTTTGGGAATTTAGTCGCTATGGAGCGTTTCTCGGGAGCGGACCGTGCGTTGTGCGTACGTGAGTTTTACAAAAACGGTAATTCAGCGACTGTAGCGCGTAGTAAATTCTGCAGTATTCAACATGTTCGTCATATTAATGATGCGCCAAGCCCTCGACTCATTGAAAAATGGGTCGAGAAGTTTGAAGAGACTGGTTCAACGCTGGAAAAATCAAAATCCGGCCGTCCAAGGTCTTCGAGAACGATCGAAAACGTAGACAGTGTTACTCAGTCTGTTCGTGACAACCCTGACCATTCGATTCGGAAGCGTGCTGTTGCTTTAAACGTGCATAGAACATGGTACCACGAGTTCATGCAATTTTTCCTGGCAAATTGATCTCCAGGGGAGGTGACATAAATTTGCCTCCACGAAGTCCCGATTTAACCCCTATGGACTTTTTCCTGTGAGGTTACGTCAAATCAAAAGTTTACGGCAATAAACCGACTTCCCTGGCACAATTAAAAGGAAATATCCGTCATGAAATGGCAGTCATCACGGAGAATACCTGCCGAGCTGCCATAGGAAATTTTAGTGCTCGATTAAATGAATGCCGTGAACGCAACGGTTTACATTTGGATAATATCATTTTTAAGAAATAAATTCCCAAAGTGTGTATTTTAATATGTAATAATTATTTTTTCAATAAACCTCTTACTTTTTTTTTATCAATTTTTTAAATGTGTACTTTCTTTTGAGACACCCTGTATATGACATTACCAATTTGTTACCTGGAGGGAAGATCATTACTTCAGTTCTGATTCTGTCTTATGCACAGAAAAAACCATGCTGAATTGTACCGCTTAGAATTCTTGAGCTTCTTAAACCCGTCCGGTGTACCACCACATAAATTACTTATACTCGTATTGTAAGTAAGTTCATGAGTTCACGACTTCGAAATACCGTGCCACATTTCTCAGACTAATAAAAATAATACATTTTTGTTTTTTAATTATAAAAACAATTATTTTCGGTGTAAACAATTTTTTTGTTTCGGTGTATAACATTAGAAAAAAAAAGAAGAACAAAAAACAAGAAGAACGTTAACTTCGGTTTTTTTTTACACAATTTTATTTTATTTATTTGTTTTTATCCTCTTTCGTAACTTTACTAAGTTTCCTTTTGCCGTTTGCAGTTCAAGAGATTTGCCAATTTCTCGTATTTTCTGTTGCTTCATAATGTAATGTAGGTGATGTGTAAATTTTGTCTAGTCTATGATTTTTACATCGATACTAGTAGTACTACTTACTCAAGTTTGTCGTTTAAATAGACAATAACACTATCAATATCATAATTAATGTATACTCTTAATTTGGCTCCCTACCTTTTGTCTAGCAATTCTACAGAAGTCCATCAAAATCTTCGTGCGCGATGATCTCATCATAACAAGTCGAATGATGGCACATTATTGTCCAACCCTCGTTTCGTTTGTTTAGCTACTCGATTATGTCCTTCAGTTCCTCTGTCTGTTTCGTATGTTTGCCTGGCCTGTTTTAGTTGTGTCAGTCGGCATACATGAAGCACGCTTGAACGCGCTCCAGCGGTAAATCCAGCGGCAGCAACTGGCTCAGATCCATGTGAAAATGCTCCTCTTCACTCTCAGACCTCCACGACGACGTTTTGTGTAAATTTCGATTTCGATTTCGCTTTCGATCCTATGCTGATCGTTCATTTCATTTCAGTTCAGTTCAGTTCAGTTCGGTGCAGTTAAGTTGAGATCAGTTTGGTTTCTTGGTTTGTTGCTTTTAGATGCGCGTTTTTTCGCCTTTTTTCTCCATTTGGATCCTCTTGCTTTGTTTTGATTCCGTGTTTTTTGGGTTTTTGTGCCGCGGCCGGCGCTGCCGTTGATGTTTAATAACGTTATTTTCTGGTCATTGTACTTTTAATGGGCACAGCAGCAGAGGAAGCACGCAATCTCAGCAAATAAGAACAAAAAAGCCGAAAAAAATACGTCCCGAATCGATCGAGGCGTAGCTTTAACTTCGACTTGGACTTGTGTGCACGATGATGAAATATATGTTATAAGCCTGAGCGCTTCTGGGTGGCGATGCGTAACACTCTTCAAAGACAGGCCAACAAAACAAACCGATTGCCTGACTGCCTCAACGTTTCCCCTCACAACTCAGCAGTTGAATATGCGAAGTGGTATGAGAAATTAAAAATTAAAATCTGTACACAAAATATCATTAACAACAAGTAAACTGTTGGATATGCCATTTACATTGTCAACAAAAGTACAACGGGCAGTTAAGAATTTGGTATCTTATATTTACACCATTTTAATAAGCTTCAAAGAATATACTCATACTAACTGTCTGATGAACAAAACAAAACACTTAGTGTGAATAGTATTATAGTTAAGTCACAACGCCTTAAAGAAAGCATCGGAGATTCCATAAATTAGATATATATGTATATATTCATTATCATTATGACAAGACGAGTCGATCTAGCCATATCCATCTATCTGTCTATCTGTCTGTCTGTCTGTACGTTACTGTCTACTTCCAAATCTTTCAAATATATTTTGGAAAGTTGGTATGGAGACTTTTTATAACCTGAAGCAAAACAAGTTCAAAATTTGAAGATATAGCTCCCATAAAAAAAGTATTTATTTTGTTGTATCGAACAGGTGCTAAGTTTTGGGACACTAAATTGTTGCCACCTTTCCAAACATCGACAGTTTCCCGTCTAAAACTTGATCAGTTGGTAAGACTTAACATAAAATAAGTAAGTGGAGACGACATTGACAACGTGGCAGAACTGTTCCTACGAAATGTCTATAATGCTGCAGACCTACGCCTTAATATTCCTCATCGGCCACTTGTAGCACCTGATGTGCTCGATATTGTAAGGCAGAAGTGAAGACCTACGAATTCTTGCGAAATACTGATCCAAACAAACTTTATGGATATAATTTGTGAAGATTTACGAGTAAGATTAAAAGGCATCCTCTGCGAAACACGCATATACTAATGCAAAATAATAGGCGGTGTCGCTCTAATGAGGAGACTTTTGCCGATAATCTGGAAATTCGATTTAAGTCTTTTTACTTGGCCACACCCGCTGATGTTGAACAGTCATTTAACCAAATAGAAGTTCCTGGCAATCCAATAGATAACATCAGGCATGTAACCTATGAAGTGGTTAAACAGCGAAAACTACCAGCTATGATGGTATCAACGGTAGGACAGTCAAGGCACTATCTGCTCAAGGTGTCCTGTTTTTATTGTTCTTATTTAACGCCATGTTAAGCATCTTTCATCTTCCATTCCATTGGAAATGTGCTGTGTTTACTATGGTACTAAATCCTAGCAAAGAGCATGCTCAAGTTGAATCCTATAGACCGATTAGTCTATATTCATAAAGATATTTGAAAAAATATTCCTTGACAGAGTATGCGCAATACTAAGTGCTCCAGAGACCAATATGACACACCACGGCAAGTCCATAGAGTCGTTCATTACATCCTTGTCGTTTTTGATGAGAAGTGATACCGCTATGTTGATTTCCTGGATGTGTAGCAGGCATTCGACCATATGTGGTTTGAGGGACTATCGCACCTACCTATGGAGCAGTTTCTTATTCTTAAGTCTCTTCTACTTGGATGCTGCTGTCAGGTGGCGGTAAAAGGCATATTCTCGACAAAACGATTTGTATCTGCTTAAGCATCACAAGGTACTGCCGACATGCCAAGAACGTACTTGTTATGTACGCTTTTGACATTGTAGTTATGGAAAATTATATTTGCACTACAGCTGCTTCTAATCGCCATCAACAATTTTTAGACATCTTTCATCAATGGACTCAGCGCTGTAACATTAAAATAAACAGATCCAAAGTGGCAGACGTCCGTTTATTACTCTTAATGTACGAGATTATCAATAGACAATCGCCTTACATGGTTCAACCGTATAACTATGATAATTGGGACATGCCGCGCTAAACTAAACAAAAAAAAAAAGAAAAAACTTTAACTTCTCTTATTTGTATGAGGGCTATCTCAGAAAGTGAGAAAGATGTGCCAACTATGTATAGTTGGTATGTGAAGCAGTCGTTAAGTATGCGGAACACGCCCACTAGTCTATATGTGTTAATTGGCTATCCACAAAAAGCCATCACATTGAATTTCAACCGTTGCGATTGAATGGGGGCTACCCCAAATAGTGGGCGGGTCGCACCCATTCATGTATATGTGAAGCGTTCGTCCAATATAACCATCAATTATTAAGTTAATATTAACTACAATTAAAACGTTTTTCATACCAATGGTCAAAAGTTGGTCAAAAGTTCAGACAAACTGATAATACCATAATGGTATAAAAATAAAAATTGACAAAATTACAGCGTTTTTAATTGGTAATACTTCGAGCGCTGATCCCTTTGACCTGATTGATTCATTCATTCATTCATTAGAAAGCTTCTGCACTAAAGATACCTCCTATGATGAAAAAGCTCACAGAGGAGGTTTTGGAAAATTCCGTCCCAGAGGGTCAATGGTTATATATATATATTTTTTTTTTCAGTAGATCGTTTTCAAACTCGATTGCATGCTCCACACAAGAGATAATTACAATAATTCATGTAAGAATTGTATTTCATTATAAAGTTTGCAGTTGTAAACAAATACTCGATCAGCTCGAATGGATCATACGATGTAGCCATATGCGTCTATCCGTTTCGATGACCGTATATCTGATTGCTGCTACTCGTACTCGCTTAATGTAAGAAATATTAAGTCATTTAAGTTTATTCACGCTGTGAGTGCGTTAAATAATACTCCTGTACAAACCATTGCGAGGAACTCAAAATTCGACAGGATTGTTTCTCATATCAATCCCGAGTGTTCCTCCATAAAAAAACTGCCTTTAATTCAGATGTGGGGTTTTTCCTGGAAAATTATATATTTTAGCATTGGTAGAAACACATCGTCGACCAAGTTTGAACTTTCAATTAATCCATTTAATGGATTTCTTTAGATTATCATGTCATACAGTGTTGTGGGATTTTATTTAGACCACTACCAGGAACAATTTTCAGGTGTATTTCGGAACTTGAACTCATTAGGTAATAATCATACCCATTTCTCGTCATACTCAAAGATATGCCAGTTTTCTTGATCAGCTCGAATAAATGAATCCATTTAGCCTTGTACTTCTGCTGTCTCCTGACAATGACGATCTTATTTTTTGAGTTATCGATCTGAAAGTAAGTATGGAGGCTTTTTGAAGCACTAGCTTAATCATGTATATGAATAGCATAACCATTAGAAATATAGCCGTTCTATGTTTTCGGTTTTGAAATTATATATATTTTTTTTCTTGCAATAATTTTGAAATTCAATACGAGGACTTCAATATCGAAATGGGTTTGATTCCGACACCGATTATAACTCAAACATTAACTGCATCTGAAAAACATTCTTCTTTCTCTAACATCACGCGTTTCTCCTGACTGCAGAGATCTTCTAAATGTGTCGAAGTAGCTGAGCAACACAGCTCGTTATCTCCATTGTTCACATATATCTGCAGAAACCGGAAAGAATTCCCTGAGAGACAGAAAATGCTTCGGCAGTCGGTAGTGATTGCAGCTTTCCGACGACTAGCTTTCGTTGAGTGATGAAACGGGCCGCGTGTTCCATGTTGAGCCTAATGCTGTGACGAGTTAATGGTCCGGTCGATGTTAGGACCTAGTGGACGTTACAGTCTGGAATCTGTTGTTACATATTATTCTGTTCCGACCTGCGGCGAAGTCAATTAGCCTCTCTCCGTTGTTGAAATTAGCGTCGTACAGTCTAAAATTTCCGACTGTTGGGCTGAAGATTACTTCCCAATTACTTCCAACACCTGAAAGGGAACAAATATTTCGTGTCTCATCAGCGTCAGATATCGTTCGAATATTGGAGGCTCAAATTCAACGAAATCATCGTCGGCTTGCCCAGAAAATAGTTGTTTCGAAAACAATTATTCAACGAATATTGAAAAACAATCCTAAGTCCAGCCTTACAAAAAAAGATGTTAGCCTCGGTTAAGCGAAGGAGTTGTTGCACTTGTACGAACGTGGCCAGTTCCCAGATATTATTTTCCCTGATGTGAAAAATTGATAAATTTTTTGACAAACAAACAGATCGTGTCTATTTTATAGAAAGGTCATACGATAAATCCAATGGCCACCAGTTGTCAAGTTCGGGCTGTTCTCTTGAAAGAAGCTCAGTCTCTGCTAGTGTTTTTGAACCGATGCGTCAAGATGAATGCCATTGTGTATCATGAAAGTGTTCTGGAAGGTAATCTGAAGCCGTAGGTACGCAATCATTTCGGAGAAAGAGAATGTACATTCCAATAAGACTTAGTAGCGCTTCAGACAGCACGCGCCAATCTACAACATTCCGCTTTGCCTTCCGACCGCATAATAGCCTGCACGGTCACCGGATGCGAATCAGCACGATAACTGGACATTGAGCAGGACAAAGTCAACACTAAAAACTACCAGAGTGTGGAAGCGATAAAGGTAGCCCTCGTCGTGAATGGAGCAAAATACCAGCAGCATGCACATTCGTGCATCGAACTCCTTATCGACCGTTCCAGGGACATACTTCGCGTTAAAGGTAGCCATATCGAAAATTTAAAGTAAAATCGTAAAATTTTATTGTATTCCAAAAAAAAATTGATTGTAGTTCAATAAAATTCCACTTTAAATAAGTAAAAAGTTTCTGTTCATTTGGCTCACCGTGTAATTTGTGGCTGTTCATACCTTTCCAGAGACTTAATACACCATTTTACCTTATATGTACAGGGTATAAAAATAGTACTGCACACTGCTTTTCATTGGTATTGCGTGTTTCGAGACTTCTTTTTTTTGATTTGCGAAGCACTGCGTTCTTTCTTTGGTGCGCTTTATTGTTCTTGAACTTTGAATTTTTCATGTTTTCGGAAGCCTTGAGTAAAATTTAAAATAAAAAAGGATACAAGTTGTTGTATTCGCTTTGCCATGAATTTTTTTATTGGAGCGCAACAAACTTGCGCTCAAATGTGCACAGCGCGGCGCATTCCTGCCAATAATCGACAGCGACAGTTGGCAAAAATGCAATTAAAAATTCTCGCTTTGCAATGTCCTTCGTCCTTAGTTCTTTGTGCGACGTTTCGCTGCGTAACTTTGACAATCACTGCTGTCGCTTACGCTGCTCCCGGTTCAAGCGTCTGCTTCTGCCTCTGTACCGGATACGTGTCCTTGTGTCCTTAGCTTGAAAGGATTTAATAAAACGCGTGCCAAGTCGACAATGCTCCAGTGCAAATGCGGAATTCAAATTGTAAGAAATAATAACAAAATCGCATTGACGTGTTCTTTTCTATTTATCCGTGCAGCTCAGGGAGGTAGTAGCAGAGGATAAGAAGTTCCGGCATGCAAACTATGCACAAGCGAATTATACAAGTTTAGCTATTGTATTTTTATTTACAAAATATTTTGCTGTAATCAAAACTAAGCTGAAGTAGCTGTAAGGACCACGACAAGGATGTATACAAAGCGCTTAGTGCGCAAATTGGCGACCGCAATGTACAAATCAGATGGTAGTGTGCGCAGTCGGAGGCGGAGGCGGAGGCGGATATGACGCCCACAGGATAACGAGTGACAAGTTGTCGTGTGGTTGCGCAGCAATGTACCCCTCTACGTCTCTGTTTCATGAGCTTCTTTGTGCATTATCCTTGGCTGGCATCTGTCCACCTCCGCCTGCCTTAGTCGGAGTCGGTTCAATTTGAAATTCGCTGAATGTTGCACAAAACCAACAAATTGCACAAAACAAAACCCTAAGTGGCAAATTTTGCGTTGCAGCACGCTCTCTTCCGTTCTTCCTTACTTCCTTCCTGTCATACTTCCGGCCAGGCTATATGAACTCTTCTCTACTGTGATTGCCTTTCACTAAAAGATTTTTCGTGGACTGCACCGAAATTACGGGGGCGGAATTTCGTATTTTGTGCTGGTATCTGCCTGTTTTCTTCTTTTGTTATTGTATTTAATTTTATTTGATTTATGCACCCCTAGCGCAATTCGCAGACTACTTCGAAAACAAATTATTATCATGTGTTTTTCTGTTTTCTGTTTTGTATCTTGTATCTGTTTTCAATCAGCATACCAATTGAACGTCAAACAGAAAATAGACTTGTTATCTGGAACCGTCAACAATGCAGTAATTTTAATGCAAATATATACAGATATCTCTTATCAAAAAGTCATTTAAGGATTGTTAAAGAATGCCGCAATATTTTTAGCAATAAGACGAGTTAATAAAAAACTTTTTATTTGTATCCTTTGGAAAATTAATTTTATTATGCAGGATTTTAGTAGTAAGAAATAATTCTAACTTAACTAATAAACTATTCTAACACTTTTTGTCAAAAAGACGGAATTTTTAATTGGCTACTGTGGCCAAACGGCTTCAAATTTTTATACCCTGTACCCGTAGAGTGAAGGGGTTTAAGTTCTAAGTTTATGCGAATGAATGTAAAAAGCCGAAAGAGAAATGGCAATGTATGCACATGCTTAGTCAGCATCGGAAGACTAGTTGATATATACCTGTCAATCTGTCTAAAATATATGAAAACTTCAATTTGGATGTTTAGACTCTCCTTTTTAGGTTTGGTATGAACATTTTAAGTATGAGTTTATATATATATATATATATATATATATATATATATATATATATATATATATATATATATATATATATATATATATATATATATATACTCTCTCTCTCTCTCTCTCTCTCTCTCTCTCTCTCTCTCTCTCTCTCTCTCTCTCTCTCTCTCTCTCTCTCTCTCTCTCTCTCTCTCTCTCTCTCTCTCTCTCTCTCTCTCTCTCTCTCTCTCTCTCTCTCTCTCTCTCTCTCTCTCTCTCTCTCTCTCTCTCTCTCTCTCTCTCTCTCTCTCTCTCTCTCTCTCTCTCTCTCTCTCTCTCTCTCTCTCTCTCTCTCTCTCTCTCTCTCTCTCTCTCTCTCTCTCTCTCTCTCTCTCTCTCTCTCTCTCTCTCTCTCTCTCTCTCTCTCTCTCTCTCTCTCTCTCTCTCTCTCTCTCTCTCTCTCTCTCTCTCTCTCTCTCTCTCTCTCTCTCTCTCTCTCTCTCTCTCTCTCTCTCTCTCTCTCTCTCTCTCTCTCTCTCTCTCTCTCTCTCTCTCTCTCTCTCTCTCTATATATATAATATATCTTACCATGCCCACAACGCCCTTACACGTCATTCGTCTCGTATATGCACACTTTCCTAGGCCGCATGGAAAAAAGTTTGTTTTCGTTTTTTGTTATCTTTTTCTTTTTTGATATTATTGCAGACATCATAGACCCCATAAAGTATATATATTCTTGATCAGCTCGACAACAAAAGTCAATATAGCCATCTCCGTTAGTTTGTCCGTCTGACTGGTAGTTATCACACCGTTTTCTCTTTGTGTGAAGTGTTCGTCCATAAGAAGCCACAATTTTCAATTTTAAATTCCTATTTATTGTAATTGGAGAGTTTTTCGTACAAAATCACAAAAATGGGCAATTAGTTTGTATGGGGGATACCCTTAAAAATGGACGATACACATTCCTTGACATTTATATGCAGTGTCCGACCATAATAAGCTGTCATATCAAATCGATATTGACTGCAAAAAAAATTGGCAGGTGATTTGTATCTGGGCTACCCCAAAATATAGATTTATATTTGATTTAGAAAAGCAAAAGTCAAAATAGGGTGGTTTGCATGGGCGTTACCCCAAAAGTGAGGAGTGGCCTGACAATGTTGGTTCTCTATTAAACTGCAATAAAAAGAAGTCCACGTGCCGAATTATAACCATATATCTAAACAATATCCAGACAGACGGTCGATAGACAGACAGACGGACATAGCTAGATCGAC
This sequence comes from Leucophenga montana, assembly GCA_035044765.1. Taxonomy (NCBI): domain Eukaryota; kingdom Metazoa; phylum Arthropoda; class Insecta; order Diptera; family Drosophilidae; genus Leucophenga; species Leucophenga montana. The sequence goes on from JAWNNQ010000775.1 coordinate 1,359,542, forward strand.
TCGTCTTGTCGAGCTAATCAAGAATATATATACTTTATGACAAACTTACTTTCAGACAAACTGATAATACAATGGTACAATGGTACAAAAAACCTCTTGTCGAGTTTAAAACCAAGTGACGTAAGCCTAGTTGCAAAACTTCGAATTTGAATGTTGTGAAGTAAGACTTATATTTTCCATTGGTATTGTTAGGATTGATTGTAACATTGACAATGTTGCACTTTCCACTACAGATACGTGCCACATCTAGGAGCTGCTCGCTGCTCTGCTGAAACTATTCTCAATGCTGCTAGCTTGACTTAGCATGGCTTATACGTCAACAGTGTCAGAGTATGTAAAATTTATATGTTGCCAGCGGCTCTTTTGTGAGGTGTTGTAATGTGCTGAAGGTTTTCTTTTGTGTCCATGAGACATAAATGTGGATAGAATGAAACGAAGGCCGATGATGAATTTGTATACATTTAAACTTGCATCAAAGTTGATGGCGTTGCTGTTGCTGATGATGTGTGCTTAACATGCAAGTAAACAAATAATCAAGGAAAAAATTCACAGCAACAAAACATCCGAACAGAATAAAAAATCAGCCATACAGCAACTTGTTGCACGAACATCAACACTCTCACTGGCCATGGATTGTAGTAGATACATTAAAAAAAAAAAAAAAAATAAAAAATAAATAAATAAAAAAGAAGTTAAGTAAGTCAAGCAGCAGACAAGATCAGAGCAACCGAAAACCATGTAAAACTTTTATCGGACCACACGAGGCGCATGGCCCAAAATCACGAATACCCAACGAGCAGATGGGGTAGGGGTGAAGTTAAAACTAAAGGAGCTGAAACTAAAGCTGAAGCTACGCACGCACCGTTCAACAAATATTCGATTGATTGGCCGCATCCATGAAAACAATTGTTGGATGAAGCGATGGATGGATGACTAGAATCGGATCGGAGTGGATTCCGGCGTCGTTTAGTGATTAGGCTGCCTGCCTGGTCCATCGATCGATCGAACGAACGAACGATCGATCGATTGAATGCTGCTCGATCTGATGCCCAGTTCTGCAGTCCAGCCTTCTCCGTTGCTGTAGATATTGATTATTGTGATTCGTGTTCGGTAATTATGCATGCATGCATCCATCATGTTCAACGCTGGCTGTTGACGATCGATGATCGGTGACGATCTTTATACCTATCTCACTCTCTATCTTAGATTCTATCTTGCTTACTCCAAAATATCTTTTGCAGCCAATGCGTAGCGGGCTGCCGCTGTTATTTATTTTAAACGATTCCTTTACACATGTTGAAACATTGTTGCAGTAATTGCTCCTGCTGTTGTTGTTGTTTTTGTTGTTGTTGGACGGAGGTTTTTGGCGGTGGTAAGCATCCCATTGCAACGCATCGCAATGCAATGCAACGCATCCAATACCGCGTAAATGCAGCTGGAATGTCAATCATTTCGTTGATGAAGTGTGAGTGGTGGCAAAAATGTAATACCTGCCGCGTTGTTCATCGATCGATCGAGTGAGCACACTCGACAGTGTATAGCGCTTGGATGGGTTGCTTCACTGCTTGTTTCGCGTTGCCAATAATTAATTTGTTGAAAAGTCTTATTGAAGAACTCCCAGTATGCTGCACAGTTGAACAAATATACATACACTTCATGCATAATGCATGAGGCTTGCAACGCTTCAAGGCTGCTGCTGTTGCTGCAAATAGAGACACAAAATTTAATGCGACAATTTCACTAATTTCTTAATTTAAAAATCAAAACAAACCAAAAAAAAATTACACACTAACACAAAACAGGAACTACCTACTGGAAAACCGAAAGGAATTATTATCCATATGCGTTGAAAAAGCTTATCATATTGAGTGGTGTTATATGGTTTAGAGACTCTTAACAAAAATAATAAATATCTATACATACATACATGATAAATTGAAGTCGCCTGTATTTCGTGTCTGTATGATACTTCCAATATCAACAACTAATGCGATGATTTTCAATTGGTTTTCACAAATAGACAGGCAGGTTCCCGAGGATGGTTTACGTATAGGTATATAGAAGCATATGTATATTAAGTTTAGGTATATACTGGTATATTTAATGATAAATTAATTAATTAATTCTTTAGCTGAGGCATCATAAAAATGTCACAAAAGAATAGCTACTTTAATATCCCTAATTTCAACTTTCCCTTTAAAATATCGGTTCTGGTTCTGATTCCGATTTCGGGTTTTAATTTGAATCGCCTAATTTTGGTTACCTGTTCCGATTCCGATTACGATTCCGGCTCCGGTTCTGGTTTTGGTTCCAGTTTCATTTTCTGCTGGCAACTCCTTGGAGGTAGTCCATCCGCTTAGTCAGTTATCACTTTGCTTCGACATTAGTTTGTAATTGATTCGAACATAGAAGTCCGAAAAATATAATCTCTTGAAGTTCTGTGGAGCCACCTGTTTTTTCGAGCGATATGCAACTAACCGAAGCCGAAATCTTAAGAGTTTTTTTTTTTGATTTTTTCCATAGCTGAGACTTCTTTCATCGGTGGATTGTTGCTCGCTGAATCCAATATGTCCATCAAAATATTCGCATTCTGCGGAATAAGCGAATTGACTATAAATCGTATGTCTCATTGGAATTCGATAGATTGTTTTTCTGCGAAGATTGGAAAACACGAAAGACTGCTGTCGGTTCCATCACTAATGAATATTTTTTACAACAAAAAATGAAAATACCAAAATGCAAATATAAAAGTACTATTTTGCTATTAGCATTTTGTAAGTTCCGACGGGAACTTCGGCATAGTCGAGAAATCCAGCAAATTCCAGCAAATTAATGTAAGTTTACCGATCCGAGATGAGTCGATCTAGTTATGTCCGCCTGGATGTTCTTGAACGTTTTTTGGGAATAACTTTTTCTGGTATTCTATAATTATTTTTATTGCAGTCAAATAGATTTTGCTTATACCATACCATACCATTTGGGGTAGACCCATACAAACTCACCGTTTTTGTAAGATAAACTTCTTTATTTGAGGAAATATTAGCTTGAAATTCGAATTGGTGGCTTTTTAAGGACAAATGCTTCATATACATATTACCCTATTACTGTTTGGCAGAGCCTCTACTCCAACCCATCGCCTAATTTTGCGCTTTTGTACGACAAACTGTTTAACTAAGTCAATACCAGCTTGGCATGATGGTTTCTTATGAAGGGCTCATTCACACTAGCCCCATACAGTCCAATCGCTGACTTTCATAAAAAAACTCTTCAGTTAAGATCAGCTTAAAAATCGATATGCTAACTTCTTACGGATTGTCGCTTCACTCACATATACTAATGGTTGTGTACCGCCAACTTTTTGGGATAGCCCTTATAGAAACCCACTCCGCCCCCTACGTTTATGTTTGACAGTACGATTCAAAATTTCGTGTGATTACGTTTTTTCTTGTTTTCCTTTAATTTTGAACAGTGCAAATTTGTTCTGATCATTTTTAAAACTCGATGCCACTTATAATTCACAAACTGTTTTTCAATGGTCCATATTGAGTGCGCGCCACTAAAGAATTTGTTTAGGAATTTTTAGTTTCAATTAAAATTTTTTGCTTTGAATTTTCTAATTTTATAATGTGGCATCTACAGTTTTTATATGGTGGTACTTAATTATAGTTCTCTTTACACGTTTGTTCTAATTTTCGTGTTATCACAAATTTATAATGTTTACGAAATTTATTCTTGTTTTAATATTGAATATCTACTTCGAACTTGAAATTTTTTTTTCTTTTCTTATTTTTAGACTAAAATCATTCAAATGATTTGGATCTAGTTGGTCGAGCGTTTAACCTAAAATACTGAAATATATGCTTAGAAAAAAAAAATTTGGATGACTTGTAAGATGTGTGTGTGAACCATTGCCGAGATTCGCTTGAAAAGTGGGTTCTTTAGTGCGCCACATTCGAGTCATCATATTTAAAGACTAGTGTAAAAAAAATGATCTTTCTAAGAGTAATTAAGCCAAATTTCAGTTTCAAATTGTGTATTATTAGTATTTTAATTCAATTCAAAGTTCTAAACCTCTAAAAACAGAACACTATAATTTCCTCTAGTTTATATTTGCACTTTTATCATCTGCAATTTTTGCATCACATCTAATGCTTGAAATTCGATATATAGATGGTCGCCTCACATACACACTAATGAGCGCGTACCGCACTTTTTTTTGGGTAGACCCTATACAAACCCATCGCCTCACGTTTATGTTTTAAAATACGATTTAAAATTTCGCGTCAATGATATTAGAGTTTAGGTTTAACTTTTTTTTTTTGTTTTTGGAGGTTATATTTTCCGAAAGAAACTAAACTGTCACTTCTAATACTTGCAAAACCAGTGACAGAGACTGGTAATGCTCTTCGATTATAGCTTTTTATTAAAAGTGATGTATCAAGATCAGTTTTCTGGGATGGATATAAAAATAGTGCAAAGTAGGCGAACTTACCATCTCTCATTGATTTTTATCAAGAATATGTTATATAAAGAATACACTACAGAGTCATACAAACTGTTTCGAAAAATTTAAATTACCATTTTCCATACTACATGTGAAGCGTGCAAATTTGTCTGCGTTTGCAATATTTTGCGCAGCCGGAAAGTTTTCTTCCTGTTTTGTGTTTTCCGTTGACGTCTTATCAAACTTTTGTCGTTCGTTGAATATATCTATATATGCACAGACACAAAGTTAAACACACATGCAAAAATACTTATATATTGTAGCTCACCTGTATCGGTATCTGTCTGCAGCGCAAATATGCTGATGTTTGCCATTAAATTCCGGGAAATCCCTTTCGCAGCTCAGTGACAGCTAGGCATAAATGTCGTTGTACAGCATTCGTACGACGACTGTCTGTTTTTACGTTAGCGCATTCCAATGGCGTCTCAGATACTTCCACAATTTAGAAAAAAAAAAAATACAAAATACAAAATGCAAAGAACAGAAGTTATCAGCATTTAGAACACGCCTTGTTATTCATGCTAGGCGTTTGGCGCTCCATGTGAATTTGATTTCTTTTGCTGTTTTAAAATAAAAACGAAACCAGCTGACAAAGCTTTCCCGCCTTGAAATATATCTCGAACGGTCTCTTGTCTGCGTTGCTCGTGTTTGAAGGCATTTTGCATTCAATTGTCATGGGTATTATTTATCTTCCGCGTTGTTCATGGCTCAGATGACCGTTATTGAAATCATGTTGATACTTGATATTGGTTTATATTTGTATCTATGAGATACAACATGCTAACAAGCACGAACGATACATTAAGCGATGTTTCATTTTGCACTGCTTTAGGTGTCCAATGATTTATATAGCTTTGAAGAAAGTGTACAATACTTTAGACTGCCTTTATTTAAAACAATTTGCAAAATTATTATTTAAATAGAAACTTATTAGAAATAATTCATAAGAAACATAATTATCATGCATCAAGCATATGCATCTAGTCTCGTTGATAAAGAGTGTATATGTTTTGTACATATCGTTAGAAGAGATACAGTGTAATCATATTATAGGGATTGTTAGTTCACTTCCATTTCTGCATAGAAATATAATACAGGGTGTCTCAAAAGAAAGTTCAGATTTAAAAAATCGATCAAATAAAGTAAGTACTTTATTGAAAAAATGTTTATTACATATTAAACTACACACTTTGGGAATTTATTTCTTAAAAATGATATTGTCCAAATGTAAACCGTTGCGTCCCCTTTCATCTTCAAAAAAGTAAGGGCCGATAATTCCTCGCGTCGACATCGCAGCCCATACGGTCACTTAAGGCGAATGTAGGGGTTTCTGATGTTTGTGTTTTGAATTGATTGCACTCCAGTAGCGGCAATTTTGTTTTTTTACATATCCATTAAGATGGAAATGAGCTTCATCCATCAATCATCTGGTTTATGAATTCAAGCCTCTGCCTAGCATCATGAGGCTTTAATTCTTGCACCAACTGAATGTTGTAGGGGTGTAGCTTTAAATCTTTGTATAAAATGCGGAACAATGATGATCTATGCACGTTTAAAGGAACAGCACGCTTCCGAATGGAAAGATCCGGGTTTTCACGAACAGACTGAGTAACACTGTCTATGTTTTCGAACGTTCTCGAAGACCTTGGACGCCCGGATTTTGATTTTCCAGCGCTGAACCGGTCTCTTCAAACTTCTCGACCCATTTCCCAATGAGTCGAGGGCTTGGCGCATCATTTAAATGACGAACATGTCGAATACTGCAGAATTTTCTACGCGTTACAGTCGCTGAATTACCGTTTTTGTAAAACTCACGTACACACAACGCACGGTCCGTTACAGAGAAACACTCCATAGCGACTAAATTCCCAAAAGCTAGGCTACCGATTGACATACCCCTCGCGTCCCTCGGAATAGTTGCTTTCACGCAATCAGCAAAGCAAATGTGAACTTTCTTTTGAGACACCCTGTATAATATACTATTCACTTTTACTATGCAAAATATTTGTATAGAATAGGGAAGCACTTTACTCTTACTATGAAATATATTTCAATTAAATATGTCAACGCTTTGATTGAATTATGAAAACTATTTGAAACAAACATTGCCAGATGGAAAATTTCTGGTGAAAATTGAAGCCTCATCGTGTAATGGTGACATTGTAGTTTGAGAAGTGGCCCCATTTTTATATGAGGTTACTTGATGGCTAATGGTGTTGATAGGTAACACAGAATACCTGACCTTGTAATGCTATGTTAAAGGCTTTATTGGTAATATTTGGTCTACTTTCTTCGCAAATGGTTTTTAAACAAGAGAACAATCCGAAGCAAATGGTAATAACTACCAATTAATGATTGAAAGAGCATAATTACTAGACGATTTAGTGACAGTGATCGTTCCCATACATTTTTGATATATTGAAGATGACCGTTGCTGGGTTCAGTGGTAACATGGAAAATGTATCAAAAGAAGTCAAAGAGCGAGTTTTTCTATATCCGGATAAAATTTAACTGTCTGTTATTCTACTCTATAATACAATTTTCTTTGTGTTTCTTGTACAATAGCTGCCAATTAAAATTTAAGCGAATATTGAAAAACTCACCGTAAGATACATAGAACATCATATCTCCAGAAACATGTCGAGCGCTAGTAGAGAGTATGCCAAAGCGAATTATTAATATTATTAAAACTAAATAAAATTTCTTAATACACAAAACTGCTCAAACTGACTAATTTTAGTGATTTAGACAATGCTTTATTAGAACGGGCATAATTTGTTTTTCGCAACGAGCAATTTAAACAAAGAAAATTTGATTATATTACCTACTGCTTGTAAAACTTAGTATACCCTTGCTCATCCAGGGCAGGGTATAAAATATAACATTTATTATATTTCCCATTAAATCAAATGTTGGTCTACTTCAGCTTTTAATATAGCACCTACATGGACCATCAGATCCGATACAGAATCTATATTATTGTATCTCGTACTTATAAGGCAAAGTAAATTGTTGTAAGCTTACGCTCTATAATAAGGCTCTCTAGAGTTGGCATTCGTTGAAATTCCCCAAGTCTCTATACCACTCTCGCTTTTAGGGGTAATTCTTATACAAATCCATGGCTCACTTTAAGGTTTTTGTATAAAAATCGTGTTTATTGCCATTAATATGAACAATATGTAATTTGATGTAGTGCTTTCAATATGAACGTACGTAGTGTATATTGAGTTTTATGAACTATCAATATGTAACATAGCGAAGGAAGCATCGGAGACCCTATAAACTACATATATGCGTTATCATCGTTGTAAAACGCTTCAATATAGCCATGTCCGTGCGTCTAACCGTCCGTACGTATGTCTGTCTGAGAGAAAAGCTCTCCGTATAGCGAAGACTTAGACCTACTAAACTGACGGTATAGGATCTCTATGTACCGCATAGCTCACGATTCTCGATAGTCTATTTATGATAAAATGGCAAACCAGAATGTGCACAAATAATAATAGCGTTTCCAGATCTGACATATTTTCGACAGTTTAATGCCTACCGGAAAATAGAATATCTTAAGAAACACCCTTCACATTCATGCATTACATGCATGTGCATGTTCACATTTTGTGTAGTTGCTTTTTCTAATATTTTTCACATATACATACAGTGAAAATGTTCGTATGTATTATTATACCCTGTACCCAAAAGGTAAATAGTATAATAAGTTTGTGCCAATGTAAAAGCCAGCGTAACAGCGTAAAAGGAGGCGTAACAGACTCGATAAAGAATATAATATATTCTTGATCAGCATAGGTATTGTAATTGAAACGATTTAGGAATGTCCGTCCGTCTAGATGTATGAAGAAACTATAAGAGCTAGAGACTAGAAACCTGGACATTTAGATTCTCCTTGACTATACGCATGTCATATATTAGAGTTTGTGGATTAAATTTTGTGGTTGACATGGCCACAACGCCCACCACGCCCATAATTCAGCCAGTTACTCGTATATACTAGAAACGCACAAATTGGTGTATCTTTCATAAATTTTTATAAAATATGCCTTAGAAGTTCAGATTGTACTACAATAGGTGGTAGCAAACTTAACCTTCATTTTTAGGATTATGTATGGAATTTTGTTGTTTTTTGTTCTTAATTAACCTAGATATACCAAATTTGGTGTATCTTATGTCAGACCTTATTAAATATTCCACATAGGCCCAGATCAAAATGCTATAAGGCCCAACATTTTTGTGTTTATGTATGAAGACTTTTGTTTTTTACTTTTAATTAAGCTAGAAACGCCAAATTTGGAGTACATTTCGTCAATTCTACGAAAATATCGCTCTCAGGAACAGATCAGGCCACTGAAGAGTGTAGATCCATAGAAATCTATCGTTCATAGTTATAAGGAGCCTTAAATAAGGTACGGGGCATCTCAAAGTTGATCACACTCGACTGAAGCATTCTTTCTTGTTTTATTTTTTATAAATATATATGAGCTTATTCTTTTTCTAGCTGCATAGTGTATTCATATCAACATGTCACACATACTTATATGAGTAGCTCCCATACTAGCCACACCATCCAATTTAAGGTCTTTGTACGAAAAATGATTTTATTAATGTTAATATAAACTTAAACTTTGATATGATGGTTTCTTATGGGCGTACGCTCCACATGTATATTAATGGGCACGTTCCGCCTCTTTTAATGCGTAACTCCATACAAGCCAAACACCCACTTGTAGGTTTCAAGTTTAAGAAGACTTTTTTTTTTTTTTGCGTTGGAATAGTTAACTGCAATACGTTTTGCAATTTCATATGAAGGGTATTGAAGATTCGATGTAGTAAAGTTTTCTGCTTCTTTTTTTTGCCGTTTTAGTTCATTTTTTGTGATTTTTTATTATCCGCCTCGTCATCGTTACACATCTTCTCAGCTTGTTCTTATATTCTTATTCTTCGTGTTTTTGTTGTTTTTGATTTTTGTATTGTTGTCTGTGTTTATGTTTGTCGTCATCATCATCATCGTTTGTTGTCGTCGTCAACTTCGTCGACATCGCTGTTTGCAGCGCTTTCAACGTAAACTGCGGCAACGTCTTCGCCTGTACGGTACGTAATCATGAGGAGTCGCTACAGAAGCAGCGGCAGCGCGTTGACTGCAAACTGTACAGTAGCAGCAACAGTGGCAGCGGTAGAAAAAATCAAAAAGATTTCGATTACCACCGAACAGATGCAAAGTGCCACTCGGAGCAACTGGTCGCATCCGCAACGCGAGTCGAATGCAGCTGTATCTTACAATTCAATACTGCTAAGTCAGTTCGGCACATCGATTCGTCTTCGTTTTCATTCGTTTCGGCATTTCTCATCGTGAGCAATTCGGCTCGGACGACGTCTTGTCTTAGTTTGGATTTTATTGTTGCGCGGCATTTGAATCCGTTCGGAAGCGCAATGCGAAGAAAAGTTAATGTGAAGTAAACGTCCTTTGCTCCTTTTGCGGACATTTGAAATTCAACGCGCGAAATTTTTAAGTGAAAAATTTTCATTTTATGAAAAATGTTTAAATTCAAGTGACAACAACGAAAAGTGACTGAAAAGTGTAAAAAAGTTTATGAGGAAAGGATACAGATATATACATATTAAATACGTACATCTACAGATAAAAAGTGTTTTGTGGTGTGTTTCTTTAATAAATTCAAAATTAATTTATGCAAATCAAGTAGCAAAAATCGTTGTCATCGTCATCGCAAATGTTGTTGTTGTTCTCGTCAGTCGCATACTCTTCTTCTTCCAGTTGCGAGGCATGCAACACCTGTGCACAATTTAATTAGTGTGCGGCATGCCACAGGTGGACTCAACAGCATACTACTCACACACACGCACACTCAGATACACGCACACATTTGCGGGCTACACCCGCTGCCATATTAAATTTAAAGCGTTTTAAAGTAGCATACGCATTCAATGTGCGCAATTTTTCGTTTGTTTTATTTCATTAGATACAACAAGATAAGATACTAAAGTTCCCGAGTTTCTTTTTAAAAATAAACATGACCGATTCCGAATTAATTGTATTTCAATTAAAGAAGCATTTTGCTAAGTGCATTCAGGTCTAACAAATTCAAATCGCTAAATTCTTCTGGAAGTGAAATACGCACCAGTTTCACGAAACCGAACAATTTCTTGGGACTCGAAAATCGGAGCACGGGGAATAGTTCGAAATTACTGATAGACTAAACTACTGAATTAAGAATATGTTGCGCCTTTCCGTTTCAATGCATTGTTGTGAAAAAATATTATCGGGTCCTGGACTTTTAGAAGGACATCTGTTCGTTGTCCAATTTATTATATTAATTAACATTCACTGAATGCTTCATTAACATGAACTAACTAATATGAATCACTGATATTTTCTGTTAAAATCACTGGTGGTGCGGCCTTGTGGTTTCTTTTTTTTTATAGAAGATATCAGTTATGTCGAGCGTAAAAACTATATAAATTGATATTTTAAAGTTACTTACTTACCATATAAGATAAGATTGTATGCTATATTCAAATTATGGAATATAACATCGACCCACTTCAAATTTTTTGATTGGGCTGAAATTTTACTTGCACTGGCACGTTGCAATGACAATAAAATATTACGTTTTTTTTTTTTCGAAAGTTATATGTCAAGGCCGCATCCATTATGCTGGGCAAAGCTGAAAAAACACAGATATCTAGAAAAAAAATCATTTCAGTTCATGTTTTCATAAAGTTTTGAAAATAGTTTCAAAAAAAAAAAAATTAAAATAATGTGTCTCAAACCAAAGTATAAACATATTCCACTAAACCAAACAGTATAAACATATTCAAGCATTATTGTTGGCTATTAAGTCCCGCTACAATTTAAAGATACTAAATAGATGATTCATCCAAAATTCAGCAAAACAAGTAAACAAAAAAAGTAAATAAAATTAAACAGAAAGACTTGAATGATTTTAAGTATTTTAATGCATTCCGCGCACAATTTAAAGGTACAAAGTTGATGACTCTTCCAAAATTTAGCAAAACAAATAAAAAAATAAAGAACAAATAAATAAATTAAAGACAAAGACTTTAATGTTTTTAAGTATTTTAAAGCATGAACTATAAAGTTTAAAATGGTTCGCAAACACAACATGATTTAGTATGAATGCGTTCTAACGGTATATTATTATTATTATTTATTTCTGTATTAAAAATTAAATCATTCGACTGATTTACTCAGTCGCAAAAGTTTTCAAAACATGCCGTACTGAGAAACCAAGAACAACTCTAACGATAAGTTAATTTGAGAATTGCTCGCCAGAAACATCTCTGGAAAATAAAATCTGCTGCCAATAGCCACCTTCGATAATATGCACAGCCAAATAGTCTAGCTATATTAATAGAGTACGAAGCGCGGTTCAAATCCATCTGTCAATTTTATGTGAAGAACAACAAGACAGGCTGCTTTAACTATATATATCCGAAACAATTGAAAAGTCACAGGCGAATTAGAATTTCGCGTTACATAACTGGATGAAACATAATTAGTTTCCCTATTTTGATAGGAGTGGAAAAAAGCAAGAAAGCCAAAACTATTATTATACGTCAAAATTCTACTCAGCGAATAAAAATTTCCGTCTGTGCCCGTCTGCCTCGTATCTATGGTGCGGTTAGTATCTTATATGTACATAAATTTTACCTCTTTCACCTTTCAATCTGCATGCTGTCTGTAAGATCTTGGTATATTGATTTCAAACTAATATTAGTGAAATCAACAATGATTCGGCAGATAATTTTCGAAAGTTTTTTTTTAATTTAGGCCACCTTTTTTAAATTTTATTTAAAGCTCAATACTGAGATGGATGAACATTTTTGATACCGAAAAAACTTCATATGAACAAATGCCGTCAAACAACAAATAAAAACATTTCGTAAAGAACTGTTTTTAGTCGAGTACTCAGATAAAAAAAATGTTTGCTACCGAAAAGACTATATATACTCAAAAAACAGACGAAGATGATGAAAACTCTAATACCCATTTAGTAAATAAACTTTTGTTACTATATGTAGAAAGCCCATTATTATACCGCATAATTTATGATTTTCATAAGAAACGTTTTATATTCATCGAAATTAAATTAAATTAAATTAGATAGAATTAAATTAGAAAGGATTCTCTTCTAACTTTCACAGTAGTTAATCAGCAGTTTGCCTATTCAAAAAAAAAAAAAAAAAAATCTCTAACGTTAAAATCAGATCCAATATTTTCATAGCTGGTTTTTTTTTAAAGAAAAGCCAAAAAACTGCACGCAAACTTTTGGCAGTATTAAAATCCAACTTTTGGCCATAACAATTACACATACTCGAGTGGACGAAGGGACGGATGCATGAACGGATGAACTTATATGCATAATGTTGCTGCCATAATGGTTTTATCCAATCAGATTTGCCCTATGCTTCGCATGATTCTTTGTTTTTTTTTTCTCTTTCCCAGTTTAATGATGGCGTCTCCTGGACTAAAAGCGTTTAATGCATTAAGCTAAAGTTGTTCATGTGCAAAAATATTTTGCAACTAAGCGTTGAACTCTGTTTTTGTTCGCTAAATTTGGTATATGTTCATTGTTTTTCATACCCTATTAATTCATAAGCTAAAAGTGTATATTAAACTTGCAAACAAAAGTAGACCTGTCAGACCCCATACATTATATATATACTTCCGTATCAAAATATTTTTGTTCTAGAATTGCTGCTGAAATATGTAAGAAAATTCTTAGATTAGACAACATTGTGATTAGGCTTATGGCCATTTTCACGACTTTCCTATATCTTTATAGCACAGTTCTTTTTTCACGCTATATTCTGGTTTTCAATGTCATGACTGTTATTAATCCTATAAATGTGTTGGCTAGTTCGACCAACCAATATACGTATTTCAGAGGTAGATGCCAACTTGACTTCTCAATTTCGATAACAAACCAAAGCAAAAGCAATATGAAAACAAACAAAATTGAAATTTTTTATTAACATTTGGAATGCAAACGAGCATTTTCTAATAATGTATTAGCTTATTTTTTCACTTTTATCGAATTTTTTTCTTCTGCAAATGAATGGACTGTCCACCTCTTCAGCACTTTGCAGCTGTCCGATAAATAAGACAAAAGTAACCGATTTTCAACGATAAAGTAGCAGAAAAGTGACCGATTTTCATCGATAACAGACAAAAAATCGATAGCAGAGCTACTCGGAATCGATTTATTACAATTGTGAAGTCGTGAAGTACACTACTCAATATTATTCCCGCCCAACAGCAAATCTTGGAAATTTGTATTCTCTAATGAATTTCTAAGTCGTGAAAATGGCCCTTAGGGTAGCTAAGTTTTGCACCACGTGCAAATTTATGGTTTGAAAGTTAAAGCGTATATTCTAGTCGGTCACACTTGATATTTTTGGTTTTTTTTCTATTCTTTATTCATCTCCAATTGTTTGTTTTTTTGTTATATTTTTTATTCGCATACAATATCACTCATACGCACTGTGTGGCATAAACGGCGTACGCTCGCATTTAATGCAATTTCACGCTCGCCTTACTTTTTATTATGGTGATTTTGTGAGAAACTTTTCAACGCGTCGAACGCGCTACTTTTTATTTTTATTGTAATGCGGAAAATTTTTCAATTTTCATTATTACGTATTAGGCAAACAACATGCATACGGCATCCACCCAGTCCGCCCGCGATACCCTTTTGCAGAGCTTTTAGCTTTTGTTCATTATTACAATCAAATTTTGGTTGTCTTCCAAGCTCAATTACTTGATATAAATTCCTCAGAACTTTAACTATTTACTCGCACATTTCCAGCTACATTAGACGGAATAAAAATGCGCATTTGTTCAATTTGAAATAGCAAAGTTATTGCTTATGCAATTAAATTAAGAAAACAAACGTTAAAATATAGAGGTCCGCCACGTTTTTCAAGGATGCTGCAAATATGTGTCCAAACACTTTGCAGATTATGAGTAGAGTCGCGGGTCACGTTGTTCATTGCATTTTGCTATTGGAGAGGCTATAAATCACTTCCCTACTCTAAGCGTGATTCACACACATAATAAGGAAATAATGTTCGTTTATCTTTGTATATATATGGTCTTTCTCAACTAAACAATAGATTAACAGAAAAATGTTTAAATTTTATTTCGAAAATCTTGATTTTTTACATAAACTATAGGCGACAACCTTATAGGATCCAGCTGGTCCAAGAATTAAAGCCGAATGATCATTTGTGCCGTACTTTCGCTAAATGGCCTGAAAATCAACTGAAAGTCAACCCACTGTTTTATCGCAATATCATAACTCATCTTTGCTTCAATGGGAGAGATTCTTGAGGCACCTTTACATTCAGAAAAAATTACTGTTTGGTGCGCCTTATGGGCTGGTGGAATCATTAGTCCTTACTTTTACTTACTTTTTTGTCCGCATTACTTAAAGATGTCATCGAAAATTGAACTTCCAGAATGCGAAACAATCGTGACGCCCACATACTTGAAATCATATTTAAGCATGTCATAATATTATCTTTCTAATAATATAAATTTTCAGTTTGAAATTAGTAATCTCAGTATTTTAGTTCAACAATACCACGTAAGAACGCTGCAATCGAGGGTTCTCGGCCTGCACCTTGCTTAAGGCTCCTTTAATTAACCATTTGTATGGAGAGTATTCTTCAGTAGTCCAGTCTAGACATATGAGAAATTTTTTTATTAGAACTGACGAAAGATGTACGAAATTTAGCAAACCACTCATTGTGGTCCGGTCTGAGCCTGTAATCTTAATTTTGTATAAGGTCCGATCTGAAAGCATGCGGCATATTTTATTTAGGTTCACCGAATTTAATTGTTTTTAACTTAAATATGAAAAACAAACAAACTTTCTTACAAAAACTCTTAATTGGGGGCAGATTTTTTTTGGGGCTATACCTTAAAACAAAGTTCACATGTTCATTTAATACACATTATCAGTAAAAGGCCAAAATGGAGGCTAAATATCCAAACATGACGTCTTTATCTCTTATAGTCTTCAAGATCTCGTTGTTCAAACAGTCGGAAAACGTACATGTCTAAATCGACTCGACTTTTGGTGCTGATCAAAAATATATGTATATACTCTATGGGGTCTATTACGCCTCCCTCTACCTGTTAAACGTTTAAAATATCCATTTACAATATGGGAACATGGCTTAAAAATAAA
Organism: Leucophenga montana; assembly: GCA_035044765.1. Taxonomy (NCBI): domain Eukaryota; kingdom Metazoa; phylum Arthropoda; class Insecta; order Diptera; family Drosophilidae; genus Leucophenga; species Leucophenga montana. The sequence continues at coordinate 1,375,292 of JAWNNQ010000775.1, forward strand.
TAGACACGAACAGACAGTGATGGCAATAGTATGGTCATTGCGGATTTCTTAAATGAAAGGCTTGGTTCAAGAAAGGGTTTTTTAATGCTGTAATATTAATTTTAGTTATCTTTAAGCGCGAGTTAGAATAAATTGTCAACCCCATTTTAAGCAATAGCCTCATACAAACCTGCCCCCCATTTTTTGAGTTTTTGGGTACAAAATTTTGTGTTTATGTTTTCAATTAAGGTATAAACACCAAATAATGTATCTTTCGTCAATCTAATATCCCACGAAAGTATATAGTTCCATACAAATAAACATACAAAATAAAGGTGCAGGGTACCCTGAAGTCTAGCACACTCGACTATGGCATGCTTTCAAAACGATGTCTTTAAAAATATACATAAAAAAATAAGAAAAAAGTAAACCGTTTGTGGCATCCAAAAAATTTAAAATAAGACATCTGCGTATGGTGAAGGAGAATCTAAATATTTAAGTTTGAAGTCTTATAATTGCTGAGATCTATTGTCCCATATATCTAAATAGAAGTATGTTAGGACATTGCTAAATCAACTAATTTTCCGACATTGATCAATAATATACACGTATATATATATAGTTTATGAGATCAACCACGCCTCCTTCTGCCTGTTACATCTAAGCTTTCTGAAAACGCCTGCTGTTGTATTTAGTCGGAGCTCGTAACTAGATGCAGTAGGTGAGGTTTTCATTTGGAGATGATGCGACAATGTGTTTTTTATCTTTTTTACATCTGTCCACCTCGTGTCGAATGGTCTCCATGAAATCTAAAGAGTATTCATGATTTGATGTCACCGATGTTTCTTTTTAACAAATTACATGTTTCTTTGTACATATTGAAATTTAAACTGTGTCTATTCCAGAATGGAAAGTGCGTGGCATACTAAGTTAATTGTTCAAACGAGCGCCAAAAGAATTGATGATTGGTTTGCCTTTGGCCTCAAAGGCTTGAAGCTTAAATTTTCATCCAAAGTGCAAAGCTAAAAATAAAACTGTCGAAACTCGAGCCAAAGCAGGGCGGTCAGCCACAATTCATTTGCAATTCGTTCTTCGCTCTCGAAAAAAGCAATTAGTAAATCTAACAATTCCAAGAATCGAAGCAAAATTAATTGCCCAAAGTCAAACGACACACAAATGTAGGGAGTTCTGTAGCATGAACAACCAGCGACCAGAGTAAGCGAGCAAGTGGCTGCAAAAGCGCGACAGGCAAGGCAACCTCTAGACTCTAGAGTCTAGAGTATGAAAGAAGTTGTCAAAAATTACGACGATATGGCAGCCAAAGGTTTGACAGTTGACAATCAGATTGCCTGATTGACACGACTACACTGCACTACACGCAACCGGAGACCTCGGAGCGCGGCCGCAGACGCAGCGACGACTACGACGACTACGACGACTACGACGACGATATCGACGATGACGACAACTTTTGCAATTTGAGATTTAACTGGATAGCAAATTGTGTGTTTAATTTTCGATTTTATTTGAATTGGTTTGCTCATACAAAATACTTGCCCTTATTTACTTAAAAAGGTCAATGAGACCATTCGGCGGATTATTGGTTGCGCTTAATTGAATGCCTCGCGAGCAACTTCGTCTTTCAACGCTGCCGTACAGCAAACCGTGTAAGATGAGCCGCAGCAGTTGGCTCTGGTATCAAACGCGCTGTCTGCGTCATTTGCTGCTGGTCTACGCGACACTTTTTCTATTAAGATGTGAGAGGCACTTTGTCTACGGCGAGATTGCAGCGCTGGATTACTCAGCGGGCTCCTCTGCGGCAGCGGACATGAATAGCTACACACGCGAACACTGCGTGCCACCAAAGTATCTCAGCATGGTGAACACTATCGATGATGTTGAGGATCTGGAGTTGGACGTGCCCGTCCATATAGCGCTTGACAAGCGACAACGCAAGCGGTGAGTTCTCATATTACACTCTAAGTTTAGTTTGTAGCATAAAAAAATACATATATAAAAAAATACAGAAAGAATAAAACGAAAAAGTTATGGCCGCAAGTTGCAAACCAACAAAAAAAGATAATTTATATCCACGACGTGCGGCAAACAAACATACAAAATTTAGCCAAAAAAAAAAGAAACAAAAAAAAATAAATTTCCGCATTAGTCTTCGAGCACATACTAGTGGCATGTGTGGCACGTGGGGTGAACGTGCGACAGACGATAGGCGACGAAACGGTGGCCGCCATTTTGCCAAAGTGCTGCACAGCTGATGCCAAGTTTATGTAATAAAGATGCACGCCGACCGGAAACGGAAATGGCGTGGAATGGGGCGGGACGGGGCGTTACGAATGAAGGACGCATGTGGCGCATTTGTGTTGCGGCGGTACTCTTTGCCACACATGGTCCACCCAACCACCGTCCAAACACTCACATTCAGCTGCCGTGACAAATTCGCCTTCGACAGCAAGTGTCGCAAACATTTTTTTTTTCAATTCTTCATAGTTTTTCTTCTTCTTCACTGACAGGGTCAAGCGTATTAACACGTTTCAACAGTGCTACGGCTGCGGCTTATTTGATAAGGCAAAGTACATGTCGGTTTCTGTTAGCGGGAAAACAATATTGCAGCCTTTTTACTTGTTTATACCACTCACATATCATATGGAATGGTCGTGTAAGTTTGGGAGAAAGTTTGTAACTCATCAAATGAGGCAACGTAGAACGATATGTTCTTGAACAGTCGGCGAGACGAATCGAACTAGTCATGTCCGTCTGTCTGTCCATATGTCTGTCCGTCTGTATGTCCGTCCGTCTGTCTGTCTGTCTGTCTGTCTGTCTACGTGAATAATAAGTTGTCTCTCAATTTTTAAGATATCTATCTGAAATCGGGTATGGAAATAAATTATGTTCTTATGCTGAACATAATGCCACGTTGACTCGAATTTATAGCCCCTCAAATATAAACCTTCCGCCCGCTTTACGGTTTTTGTGTGAAATACAGCCAATATCAACTTGTTGGTGGCTTCTGTTGGACGGAAGTCTCCCATATATATCAATGTGCGGCTCTAACCACTTTAGAGATACTCTGCATACAGCCCAACAGCCCACTCTGTGTGTTTCGTAAGTACCAATTCTTTACTTTTACACCTATACACCTTAAAAATGAATTGATGATTACAATTAATCAAAATATCATTAAAATACTTAGATATTTGTGATGTGTATTGAAGCTTCGGTTCTATTGAAGTTCACGTTTTGTTATATTTTTGTAAACATTTTTGAGATATTTGGCTGAAACGCGGTATGGAAGCTTATTTTGGTTTACCACGTACATTTTTAGAGGTAGAACCATAAAAACCCACCGCCAGTAGATGTCATATACTATGAATAAATTTCTTAGGGTGGCTTCATTCACATTTCATACCTACATATATATTGGCGGTAGGTTTTTATTGGTCTACTACCTCTAAAAGTGTACGTGGTAAACCAAAATAAGCTTCCATACCGCGTTTAAAATTTTACAAAAGTGTTGTGAGGACTTGAGAACGCAAGTATTTGAGTGGCATAAAGCATTCAGTGAGGGCCGTAAAATCCTAGAAAACTTGCCTCGTCCATCCAAAAACATTGATTTTGGCCAAACATGAAAATGAAACAAAAGTCATCGCACAACCACCTCATTCATCAGATTTGGCACCCTGTGACTTTTTTCTGTTTCCGAAACTTAAATATCCGCTTCGAAGAACGCGTCATGAGTCGATTGAGGACATAAAAAAAAAAAATTCACTGTAGGAATTAAAGGCTATCCCGGCCCAGGCGTATGACAGGTGTGTGGAAAATTGGATTAACCGTTGGCATGCTTGTATTGACCAAAAGGAGCCTATTTCGAAGACGATAATATTGATTTGTATTAAAATGCATAAAAATGTTGTTTTTTTTTTTAACCAGTCCGGGTCAATTTGCATCAGAAGTAATATATTGCTGAACTCCTATATGGGTGCATTTTTTTGTCCTAAACAAATAGAGTATCCATATCAATGTTCCACGCCCACTTTTAGGGGTATCCCTCAGGATTTTATATGCTTATTTATTACAATGGATTTCTGCTTGACCTTTGATATAGTGGATTTCTAGTATCGTATCGCTTCACATATATATCAGTAGGCAGGATTGCTCTCACACAAACTCACCACCCACTTTTGGATTTTTGTAAAAAATAATTATAGTCAACGTAAATTTAAAATTGAGTATTTTGGTTTCTTATGGAGACAATATTTTAATGGGCGTGCCCACCCAGTATTTTGGGTAGCACCACAAAAATCCATTTTCGTTCAGGGTTTCAAAAATTTATAAGTTCATAAGCCAATCAGCGAGGACCTAGTAGTAGATATTGTGGACAGGGTGTCGCTGCACCGAACAACTACGATTATTTTCCTTATAGTTATCTTAAGAAGGCAATCAACCGAAAGCCACCCTACTAACATCTAATTCGATCAAAGAAAATCGATAGTGCTGTAAATTTTACCTTACGAAACCATGCTTCGAACCATTAAAATTCTTTCATCTTCCACCAGTAGATCGATTAAACTACCAAAATGAAGCATAGTTTGAAATGACTAAACAATACATTATTGCTGTATTCAGTGATTTACATTCGATTTTATGGGCAAATATTAGACCAACAATAAAACCAACAGTCCATAAATTGTAAGTAGTAAGTATAATAATTGGAATCGGCATTGGAATCACATTTTTGTAATCCAAACCATTTCATACTAAACAAATGCTACTTGCTGCTAAAACACTTAAATCACGAACTGAAGGCTTCAAACAATCACTATAGCATTTAAATATTGAACTTAAGACCAATATTTTAGATGTTTGTGAAGTGTATTAAAGATTCGGTTTCACCAAAGATAATGTTGTTTTTTTTTTTTTTTTTTTTAAATTAGAACTTGTAAAGTTTTTCCATGTCGCAACCAAAGTTTTCCATTGTACATGACTCTTTTCCTACTTGCTTTCAGCTTTGTGGTTTTTTGCACTTTCTTGGCAACATTTTCTAATGCGACTGATTTGTTACTTGCACTCGAAATAGTATTTTATAGATACATGTTCTAATTTTTTACTTTTTTATTTTTGTTTTATTTTATTGTCAACTTTTCCAATTAGTTTACAACTCTCAGCTACCGGACAAACATTCTAGAAAACTAATTAGGTCTAAGAGCTTCGTTTTAGTATGTGTCATATTCACTTTTATATACGTAGACATATGCATATAAGTATATAGAGCAGTAGACGAACAATTGCGTCGAGCGCTTCAATCAATATTTAAAACACTTGCATTCTGACTCAGTGGGTTATTACACTTTCTACATTATTTTCTCATGTATTTCTATACTATTCACACATAGCAGAAAAGGAAGTATTATCGATTTGACGAACAGTTTGTAACGCAATGAAGGATTGAATGGTAAACATGTTACATGAACATTTGACAAACATTTGATTCAAATGAGGTTAGATAGTATGTAAAAAGCACTTAACGCTTTGACGACCACTGATACACTGGTACACCCCCTTTACCCTTGAATTTTTCCGAGCAAAAATTATTGCATCGATTTTCCTCGTAACGTATCATTTAATATGGAATGTCAGAAAGTACCTAATTTTCAAGGGCATATTCATCCTTTTGCATACCAGATCTTCCCAAAGTCGAAAAAAAACGTAGCTTTTTCTTCCCGTTCTCGCTACAATTTTTTAGGTGGATGGAGCTACAGATCCAAAGTTTTTTTTTAAAGAAAAGTTACGGGACCCATTCTTTCTCCTAATAAAAAAGTGAACACGTACTCGACTACCCAATCTGACGGGACCTCTATGTACCAATGGTCTTCAACGAAAATCAATAATATATTCTAATTTTGTTGACGAGTTGATTTATTTGGAACAAAAATAAATTTGTTTACATTTTTTATCTATTCTCGTACATTTTTTTGTTAAAATTTCGAAGCAATTACGATCATTGATGATGCAAAATGTTACTGGCTCAGCTGTTGGTGGCTTCTCATGCGAAGCAGCGCTAGTGGACGGTTGTTCACTCCCAGCAAGTACATTATCGATTTCGATTTCTGTTTGGGCTATACGACGGCAGCATTCTCTTCAAGAAGAGCAATATCTTCATCTTCTAATCCGAATGCACATTCACATTAATCGCTATGCTCGGCCTTCATCAATTGAACGATATCTATATCTGCGCGATCTCGGTTTTGTGCAATTGCAAAAATGAATTGGCAGCAATATTACGAAAGCGCGAACGAAAAAAGTCAAGAAACTCTCGAAAATTGGACAAAATTCTATACAAATCGATAGCAATTATATTTTTCACTTCCTTCGAAACGTTTGCGTGTCAACAACCATTTTTCCTGCCAAAAGTGACGATAATCTATCTTAATAAATGCGTTCGCGTACTGCCAATTTGTGACAATAGTCGCCGTTGATGACTATTGGGACATACAGGTCACACCTTTGCACGTAAAATATACTTTTCCATAGTAATTTGGGATCGCTGGATACGAATCCGGTGTCGGATTTCCTAGCGGTTCAGGAGCGGTCGTCAAGGGTTAAGTCATTTTTATTTATAATTTCAAAAACATTTTTTCAGGAGCTGTCGTCAAGGGTTAAGTCATTTTTATTTATAATTTCAAAAACATTTCTTTAAAACAACTTTATATAAAATCGCTTGTCGCTAATTTTTACCAAATGATGTACAGCCAGAAACCATTTCTTTATTGATAGTAACATACCCTATAAATTTCATAACGATCGGTCCAACAGTTTATACTACTATAAAGGAGGCAAAGATTAGACCCCAAAAAGCATATATATATATTCTTGGTCAGCATCAGAAGCTGAGTCGATTTAGCCATCTCCGTCCGGCCATCTGGATATATTAGACAACAGATCTCAGGAACTATAAGAGCTAGAGACTTCAAACTTGTAAATCTACATTATCCTTGACCATATGCTGAGTTTATTAAATTTTGCAAGTGGTATACGCCTATAACGCCTATGACAGCCACAATACGGACATATGTCCCGTATATGCTCACTTTTGAAAGCCGCATAGCCAGTGTAATTTCTATTTAGCATGATCACATGAACCATTTCTCTTATAAACAATTAAAATTGAACCGCATGCCTCATTAATGACTACTATTTTTTTAACTCGTAAAGGAAGGCACAATTTGGTACCAAAGAATTTACATTCCTGGCACCCTTGCATTATAATACCTACGAATATGTACACAAAGACTATACAGCCATTTTATAGAAGTGATTTTTGAAAATGTATGTTCTGTTTAACTGTTTAAACTGCTTAAGTAGTAAGTTCATTATTTTCTTGTAGGATCTAATGGGAATTTGATATTTGGTGCACATTTAAATAAGTAAGACTACTGCAATCATGACGTTACGACTTCGTTACGACTGTATCAATTAAAGCATATATAATCTAAATGCCTAAGACTGCATCCAGTTTCTCATCAATGGCAGCGCTGCCTAGGAACGTTCGATAATTTTTATTTTGTTTTATGCTCATTTAGTTCTAATAACTCAGTTCATCTTAACGCCTGATTGATTACAATTCAATTAAATGGTTTTTCACATTTTGAATCGTCATTGATATTCTTTCGCTTATTCGGTGCTATTTCGATGTGTCATACATACACATACACCTACGTCGACTTTTTCGAGTGGAGTGTATAACAACATTATATACTATTTGTGACGTTTGTAACACAAGTAGTACGGATTTTACAATAGTATCGAATTACAATATTGCTGTCAAAGTATGTATATGTAACATAGAATCGGTGATCCCATAAAGTATATAAATATATTCATGATCAGCACAACGATACGTGTCGATATAGCAATGTCCGTCCGCCCATCCGTCCGTATCTCTGTCTGAGAGAGAAGTTCTAGATAAGATTTAGACAACTAAACTCACGATATAGGGTCGCTAGGTAAATTTTCATAAAACAAAACAAATTAATTTGCCAATTTTTTCAAAACATTTGGTATAACCTATTTAAATGGTTATTTTTTAATATTAATATAACATTTATAATAAAATGGACGGCCATACATAAGTATTTTGTTGTTGTTGTTTTTGTTGTTGAATTTGTGGCGGTTTAGAAAAATTTTATCTCATGGACGAGCTGGCATTCGAACCACGAGAAGGCAAATGATCGCTGACCTGCAAAGTGGTATCATCTTAGTAACATCGGCTAACAGGCAATCAACAAGTCGGGCTACCGAATCACAACCAATTAATCTTCTTTACTGCGTCGCATACAGAAAATTATTTTTTGTTTTTCGTTTCTATTTTTAGATTGAACAGATTCCGTCTGTCTCCCGCATTGCTTTTTTTGTTGTCTTCGCCTCTTTCGGTTTTTCTCTTATGTTCGAAGTGGCAAATATTATGAAGTCAGATCAATATATATATTTCATATTAATTTGTAACGTTTTCATATCATATCATTTCATGATATTGATATGATAAATACTATATTGATCTTTTTTAATGTTCGAATAATATGAAAAATTGATACTTGAAAATTAATGAGACAATCGCAAATTGATATTGATATTTTTTTGCAATTTAATAATTTCTGTTTAATCCGGTCAGTAGAAGTGGTCATAAGAACAAACAGACAAACGAAAAAAGAAAACCTGTAAGTAATAAACGCTTGAAAAATGTGCGTATAAAGGATAAAATAGCCGTATGGTGGGCATGGCACCAAAATAAAAAAAAACAATGTGTTGAGTAAGAAATAGTGAGATTTGAAGCCACGACCAATGCGAAGGCAGCCAGAACGCTAGACAGCTGAGTTATCGAAGCATCTTAATAATCCACAATACTACCGTACCCGGCGTGCGTCGCTAAACCACTAATGGTTATTCTCATATAGTATAGTGGCGTGGCACCGCTCATTTTCCCCATTGATCATTTTTGGAGGTGGAGGCACATCAGTTTAAAAAACTGGTCTCATTGTGAATGTTACATGGGAGGATTTTTCTGTATTCACTCCAATATTCCATCAAATGAATCAAGTCTCTAGTAGGTGAAGCTGGTCCTGCCGAAGTCTCGACGGAGAAACCGGATTGCCGTCCGTTGCCAAGAGAGCAGTGTCGTTGGCATACTTGGCTATAATTAGCATATTGTTCCTCACTAACGGGAGGTTAGCAGTAAAAAACGTGTATAAGGGTGAGTCTGAAGCTGATGTTATAGATCGCCGTTATATACATGAGGATATTATTAGATAAAGCATGAACCGGGTGGGCATCGATCTTGTCATGTTGCCATGAGATTTTCTAGTTTTAAGAGGATTAGAGAATAAATGAAATCTAGGATATCTTCACTGAATTAGAAAACTATTATTTTATTGTGAAGAGTATAAAATTATTAAGGCAAATTAAAAAAATAATAGAGTTCTCCTATTAATCGGAGTTCGACCTATTGTCTTTAAAGTACCCAATAATAAAAATATGCACCTTCGTGTTTTCACACACATACGAAAGAACGCATGTCGAAGTCGGTTGCTTGATGCTAAAGAGAAACACAATTTTGTATTATTTACGTTGCATTGGTGTTGTATTTTGGCACTCTATAAAAATTATGACTCGGAAATGATTCACACTTTGGGTGCTCTCCATTTGGACAGGGCCGCCCAGAAAGTGAACGGCAATAAGTGAAAAATTTATTTGCAATAACTAATTCACATTTATGCAATTAATTAAAGCACAGTTATAAAAGAGTTTTGTTGGTGTATCAATTCTTTCTCTTTTTAAATAATTCCTCCTCCTTTAGTTAATATTTCCTCTGTTTTAAAATTTTACCAACTAAAATACTCTGCTCTACAACGAAAACAGAAAAATAGAGAATATTTTTTCTCTATTCTTTCAACTGAAACCAAAGGAACCGAAAGAAACAAAAAAAAGGTAGCAGCTATAGCAAATTGAGAGAGCTGAGAGAGCGATATAGATAGAGAGAGAGAGTTAGAGAGCTTTGTGAGAGCGAGTTTTTGTGATTGGCCAATGGCGTTACCTGGTTTATGCCTACCGTAGACGTACTTTAGAAAAAAAAAATTACATTCATGCGTTCTCATATTATTTTTCATATTATTCCCAAAAAAAAAAAAAAAAAAAAGAGAGTTAAATGTTCTTCGTATCCCTATTTATGTATTTAGATATTAACAAATCTTTATGTCGTCATCAAATCACTGAAAAAGCTGAAATATTGAAATATGACGAAAATCGTAGACATCTCAATTCATTTATTTACTGATTTAGATTCGAGTACAAATTTTGCACACAATTTTCACTAAACTAGCATCAAATTCATTCATATTTACAAACATTTGATTTTCACTCCTTGGTCTGCTTACTTAATTGGCATTTATACTATGTTCTACACTACATTTCATACTATTTGTTGTTGACCAGCTCTTAGGTGGACCTCTACCTATTATAGTATCCGAGATACAGAGGTATTACTATACCATTTTACCATAACAGCGCTGGGTATAACGAACAAAGATCAGTTATGAAATATAAATATAAAAGTGCTGCTCTGCTTCCACTCATAGAGAAAACGTACAAATTGCGTTGTATGATTTAGATGTATTTTTGTGATTGAGGGTACAATATAGGTGGACACTTCGACTTCGAGATTCCCACTGGCATTGGGTTCCAATACACAGCTAATATTAATAAATACTTTCCAGCTTTATTTTTGTTTTTTGTTTTTTGTTTTTTTTTTACAACAATAATTTTCCAACTTTTCGCTCCAATTCCACGCAGTTCACTTGAGCTTGACTTCTCCTTCAAGTGCTCCCATTGAAGAAAATGACACTTGTCGCTTGTTGAAGAGCTCCAATTTCAATTGTGAACGGGTCGGTACACTTTGCATCGATGATGATTGCAACAACTATGATGATGACGATGTCGAAACTGGTGAAGGCAATTACCAGCGCAATAAAAAAGCGCGACGAACGTGATTTTTGTACGAAAGGAGGGCCTTTATATATATGAGCTACTGGACTATGCTATTCTAATATACTCGTACTATACTCAATCAGATCTGAGCTGGCACATGCAGGAAACATACCAATAAATCACATGGCAACAGTTGCTATACATATACAACATCTATAGATGTTACTAGTATAGTAACACGTCCATTCCTCTGGCAGTTCTTTCTATTCTATAGAACATATTTCTATCGTGTGCAGTCATTAAAAATTATGTTTAGTTTTTATAAATGTGTAGAATAAGTTCAGCTAATATTGAGTTAATTGCAAACGAGTGAGTGCCACCATGCCAGCAGTCATTGCTGCTGTCTATTTGAAAGGATCCGTTCTGTAGATCTCAAAAACTCTGCACATAATTGCAACGAAATTGCCAATATACATTCACCAAAATACTTGCATATATGTATGTATATGTACGATATAATATCGTAGCAAGTCGAAAATGGTTTTGTAAACAAATCATAAAAGTTAATTTTACGACTTAATTCGAATGCGAGAGTGGCAAAATGATTTCATGGCATACGATTCGATTCGATACGATACAATTCCACAATGTATTTTGGAGCAGCAGTCGATGCTGCAGCAGAAGGGGCTGAAGTCAATTTTGGAAGAGAGCTGTGTTAATTTATGTGGACCAACTATTATGTGCACATTTGTTTTATGTTGCAACATTTGCGAAAGAAAAACAAAAAAAAAGAAAAAAAAAAGAAACATAAAACATGAAAAATATGAGGCAACATTTTCTTCCAAATAACCGAAACTAAAATACACTTCCCACATTATTATATGCTGGCCCATTACGATACTCGAAGCATTTGTATTAAATTATTAAAGTTAACAGGACAATAAACCAAAACAAAACAAAAAAAGTGATATAGGTATTCTAGCTGGCCCCCGAAACGTTGAATGCGAACACTTCAACAAAATGACGAGCAGCCAAAGGATCAATACCTAGTCTCGGCTTGCGCAGCTATGCCCCTTTTGTGTTTCACTTAAATGGGGGAGTGGCACCGCCCAATTTACTAGTGGTTTTGAATTGCCCTTGGTACATATCCAAATACAATCCATCTGCCTCAAATAGTTACTGAGATATAGCGAAAATTTCATTATTAAAGTCTATATTAGGTTGAAATGAAATGTGGTGCCTTTTTATGGTCAGCCGCTTAACATACATAGCTTCCATACAAACCTATGTTCCACTTTTGACTTTTTGTAATAAAAACTTTTTTATTAAAGTCAATATTAGGTTGAAATGCGATATGGTGCCTTTTAAGATACAGCCGCTAAACATACATAGACAATTGGGCATGGCCCGCCCACTTTTTGAGGTAGTCCCATATAAACCCACAGTTCACTTTTATGCATTTGTATGGAAAACGTCAATATGAACTTGAAATTCGATATGGCAGCATCTTACACATCTACTACATAGCTTCATACACATCTACTAGTGAGCGTGTGCCATCCCCTATTTAAACCCCCACTTTTATGTATTACAATACTATTTAAAGTTTCGTGTGAATAGTATTAGAGCTTCGGTTCAACCGAAGTTAACGTTTTTTCTTCGAAAAACCCCACAAAAAAAAAAGAAAAAAAAAGAATCGCACTGGGCCAAATCGGTGTAGCGGGCTGGCCAGTCCAAATCGCCATTTATTAAGATGAGATACTCTGGGAAGTGTTCCCTCAAAACAGTCATCGATGCTGTCTCCTAAGTAAAATTCATCAAGCAGTGCAAAAAAAAAAAAAAATAATAGGTTTGAACCACGCTAGTCGATTGGCATTACTCCCGCCACGCTACGATCCCTACAGCCTGAATGGCTGGAATATGGAATATGGTAGTTATGCAGTCGCACCCTGTATGAAGAAGAAAATAGGTAATATACAAAAACCGAAAATTGCGCGGTGGTCTTCTAAATTAGTGATAAGCAAAACTGCTATATTTTGATAGCTATTTCAATTTTTTAATAACTGCTATTTAAATAGCAAAAAGCAATTCATGTTGATCTTTCATGTTGTATGGTAATATTTAGTTAATGTGTACAGTGCCAAGCATCAAATATAAAATTTGCTTCAAATTCATATGATAATCTGAGATCTTATCGCACAATGCCAAATAGCAGTTTTGTAAAATAACTGGAATTTGCGAAATGTTGAAGAAGTTCCAAACTGCTTTTTTTCCTAACAGTGAAAAATAGCAGTATCGCTCACCACTGTTTTTATGCGCAATATATTTAATGCTATATTAAGTGTCCTATCTAGTATTACAATAAATCTCCATACTCAATTTCAGATCAATATAGAAAAGTAAGAAACTAGTTTGCAAAAGGGCATTGAAGCAACCAGAATTTTCTGGTTGCGCCGCTCCATGCTCCGCTCCTTAAATATTTTTTGCTTCGCGCGCCGATCCTTTCCACTCCCAAGAAAAACAATTTATTTTCGACAATTAATAACGTAAATAATACTGATTTTCGTTCGTAACTCCTTTAAAATTATATTTTGTATGCTGCAGTTATGAATTCACAACGTCAAAATACCCTGCCCTTCGTACTCGAATTCTATATTTTATTTTATTTATATTTTTTTTGTTTAACTTAAAAGAAAAATACATTTTTTTAAATTAAATAAATTTAAAAAGAAAACGCTGCGCTCCGTGCTCCAGAAAAATGTCTTGCTCAAGTGCTCCGCCTGCCCTGGTTTGAAAACATGAGTCAGATGGGCGGACTGACTCGCCTAGTCGAGCTGATTAAGATTATATTTATATATCGTCAATACCTACTTTCTGGAGACCCCAATGCTTCTATTAATGCGTTACAAACTACTTTACAAAATCATAATACTATTCATACTACGTGCGAAGTATATAAAACATTGATAACAAGAAAAATCGCCACCAACGCTTCAAGTACAGTTTCGTGCATGAAATATAATAAAGAAATACTTGCTACGCCCCAATTGCGTTTATGTGCGTACATGGAGGCCAAGTGCTAACGAGCACTCTAACCCCTTTTACCCTCAGGCCAACTCCACCCGCGACCACCTGTAGGTACTTCTGTCGCTTGCTCGATACTCGACTGTTCTATTATGCTGCGCTTCCTTCAGCTCTGCACTGTTTTGCAGTTAATTTTCATTTTTATGATCGCATCGAGATCGCTGAAACGCTCTCAGTAGATGTAAACAACTTTTATTGCGCTACACGCAGCTTCTCAAGGAGCAATTTTGTCGCCTTCCCAGTAGTCATCGAGAACATCATACACGTATGCGGCTTCCTCATCCTCATCGACGACATCGTGTTCTCGTGTATTAATTTAGCTTCATAATAAATAATTTTATGTGCACCACTTTGCGGTGATTCTCTTACAGATACATGGCCTACTACATCTCGCACATCCACATCCACATCCACATCCAGCGTAGCATGTCTCCCATGTCCCATGTCCCGTGCCCCATTTCATTATTGTGGAAGCCGTTGATAAACCATTCGCAGACATTTGGGCGTCTGTCTGTGTGCCTTGCCTGCCCCGTCTATAGTCTATCAATAGTTCTAAATTCAATTGGATTCGGATTCGAAATCAAATGTGCCCGTTTTGCGTTGTTCGCTTCGTTCATTTTGCATGCGTGCTTTATTTTTGGTGTATCTGCGTATCTTTTATTGTCTTTTTGTTATTTGCGCGCTGCTTTTTAATAGTAAATACTTAAATTTGTTAGCAAAAATACGCGGCGTAGGACGGAAATTTATCAAAATTATTACAGTTCACTATCTTCATTGGCCCTTATAATGGATCGGAGTCGTTGAATTAGCTACTACAGCTTTGTGTATTATAAATTATATAGGATAGGTTTTGAGCCAGCAATCTCGGAAACCACTATATCGATGCCAATAATAATAGAAATGGTTTAATTATGGTACTATCAGTTTGTCTGAAAGTTTGTAACACAGTAAAGTAGGCATCTTATAGCCTATAAAGTATATATAATGTTGATCAGCTTGGCGAGTCTAGACGATCTAGACCAGGGGTTCCCAACCTTTTCTTAGTCAGGGATCACTTTTAAATCATTCTTGTTAGCAGGGCACACTATGTAGGCGTAATAAAAATAAACTGTAATAATCAAACTCAATAGGAACGTACACAAAAAGAAATAATAACATTTTAGGATAAACTTCTGTAATTTTATATTAATATAATTTCTGAGCTTGCATCTTCTTCACGAGTTCGGTTATCCTAGGACTAATATTGTTACTCAAAGCTACATTAAAATCATTCGCAGACCATATTTTGGCTTCTGCGGACCACAGGTGGTCTCCGGACCACAGGTGATCTCCGGACCACAGGTGGTCTCCGGACCACAGGTGATCTCCGGACCACAGGTGGTCTCCGGACCACAGGTGGTCTCTGGACCACAGGTGGTCTCCGGACCACTCGTTGGGAACCAGTGATCTAGACGATCAGTTTGTATGTCTGTATAAATGTTTTTGGGGATCATTTTTTCATATTTTTATTGCAATCAAATAGAGAATGCATACCACTTTTTTGAGGCAGCCCCATACAAAATATCCGCCCACTTTTGACTTATGTATGAGAAGCTATATAATTGCTGTCAATATTAACTGAAAAATTGATATCGTGGTTCCTTATAGAAAGAGCACTTAACATATATATCAATGGGTAAGTTCCCCCACTTTTGGACTAGTCCCATGTACCCGCCTTTTTGTATCGAAAACATTTTTATTGCATTCAATATCGATTTGAAATTTGCTTTGCATAAGAATCAAGATGTGACCACCACTCATAGTTAGGTTCTTAGGCTTTTGCAAAAAGGAGGCGTAGTACACCTCAGAAAGTAGAATATACATATTCTTAAGTAACATCAAAATTCGAAGGGACATGGAAATGTCCCTCTGTTCGTCCATCCGTACGTTCGACCATATCGTCCAAGCGAGCGACTAATTCGATTAATTATGAATTATGATTTGAATTATGATTTAAATAAAAATTGGTCGAAAATATGACTTCAAGATTGCGCCACATCCGTGCCAGCCGTGGTGCCCACTTGCCCGAAATCATATTTAAACACTATTATCATAAAACCATCTGCCTAATCAAGTCAATTTTCAATTTGAAATTGTATAATCTCAGTATTTAAACTCAATTCAGAGATTCACACATCAAAAACAAACATCCTGCATATTTTAGAAAAGTGAATGTACCAGAAGAAATAACTTTCCTTGGAAAAATAAGCGAATAAATAATAATAATAAACAGATTATATTTCAAGAATTATTTTAAGTAGCAGAACGCTAAATATTTCGAAACCCTTTGGAGGGTACGGAACGGAACATGTTCCAATGTACAAATAGGCGGTGCCTCGCCCCAAACGTAATACATTATGCTTTTGGATTTTTTAAATTTAATTTTCACAAAATGAGCCCCCCTTTTTGAGGTAGTCCCATACAAACCCACTGCTCACTTTTATGCATTTGTATGAAAAACGTCAATATCAAATTGGAATTCGATATGATAGCATCTTATAGATGTTCGCTTGATACACATCTACTAGTGGGCGTGTACTGCCCACTTTTTGGGGTATCCCCTAACGCCCCACGTTTATGTTTTGAAATACGGTTCAAAATTTCGTGTGAATGGTATTAGAGCTTCGGTGGATCCCTAGAATTACATATACAAGATTGAATCGGTTCATTTGGAAAAGAATATATTGCATGCTACACATATAATACGCAGAAACGTATATCAATTAATTCTTATTTGCATGTATATAGATCTTGCCCATTTGTCCGTCCATCCGTCAGTCTGTCTGTCCGTTCGTCTATCTATGCGTTCTGTTGTTTGTCTAAGTAAATAGTGTGCGAGAGATTTTCATTCAAAGTTGATTGTCAATTTAGAGAAAACCCCGCGAAATGGGATGCGTTGCGCGCGCTAAGTTGTCTTTGATTACACAGCATCCGTCCGCCATCCCACCTTATTCCCACCCATTATTCCCCAGCTAGCTGTCTCTTGTGGTCTGGTCTAGTCTGGTCTATACGCTGCCATTGTCCTCCGTCGGCGGCGTTATGCGTTGCATGTGCTGCTTCGCAAGCTGAGACAACATGTGCCGTAGACGACGCCGTAGACGTGATGAACAGAAGCAGGCAACGTCGCACTCATGGAGGGGGCTTGGTAGTATTAAACGACTGCATTGATTTTCCCTGCTGGTGATGCTTTTGCTACATCTTCCACTCTTTTCGACAATATTTTTCCGTATTTTCTTTTGATTTTCACAAAAATAGAATTTTGTCTGATTTTAAGTATTTCGACTGAATCTTCTGCTGCTAGTTGTAGATATTTCTGTTACTTCTATCTATTTAGATACTACGACGTCGACTACGAAGATAATATTGTGTCTAGTGCTTCTCAATTACCCTCTGGTTCCCACTGCCTACATTTGCTTGTTTAGCTAAGTAATTTTTGGATTTTTGTTTTCCTAAACGCCATCCAATGATGTCGTCTGCTGTTTTTATTGACTCAACTTCGATTTGGTCATTTTCTTGTTTGTTGAAAGTAATTTGAAGTGATCTGCACGCTTGTTCCTTAAATTTTTCTGCAATTAAAGAACATTGCGTCGTTTTATTGGCGTAAATCGTATTTCGGGCATAACATGAACCACTTCTCCACGCTGCCGTGCCACTGCTCGGCGTCGTTGTCTCTTGACGCGTTTGGAGTTGGACTTTTTTTTATTCTTCATCTGCTTTGACTTTTTGATGTGTTTTGTAGCTCCCATTTCTGACATGCCGACAATTTTTTGCATAATTAGTGTCATGACACCCCAATGTATGATAAGTTCACCAAGAAACGCAAAACTTGCGCAGCAAACGCCCACAATGAGTATGGCAAAGGGACCCTCCAGATGCGCAGTGGTTAGTACAATGGCAGTCTCTGTAAGTAAATTTCGATTAATTATTATATTCTCTCTAGCCCCGATCAACTTACGCTCAAATTCCGGTCTCATGCGCGCTATGCGATTTAAATATGTATTGTTATAGCGAAAATCCGCCTGAATTTTTTGAAAGATACCCACATCGCGCATTTGTCGTATGATCCAGTTCATCTCGAAGAGAAACGGAAAGCCTGCTTTCATGATCATTTGCATTGGGCTTGAAAAAATATTATTTGGAAATGGAAAGATGCTATCCGACAGTTTGTTCTGCAATATGTACATGCGACTGCTCAATATTACACGCTCACCGCGCTTCACTGCCAGCAGATTCTCGGATGTTGGCTCGAAGTAGCGCGTATAGTTATAATCATGAAAGATCCACATATCCTCATCATTTTCAAACCAATCGCGACTCTCCTCATAGCCACCAAAAGGTATACCTGCCTCTACAGCTTCTTCAATTTCGTCAATCTGATGCTCATAGCCGGGATGCTGAAAGGTTTCAATCATTTTCGATGTATAAGTACTGATCACATTTAGCCCGTATAGCGAAAATATTATAAAGAACAAGCGTGAAGCATGACAAATGGGACGTTCATTGACTGCAACACAGATTGAGACTCCCAACGCATTAATTGCGGTTAATGCTAGCTCCTGATAGTGATCCGGCTCGGGTAGTGCGGTGTTGAGCGCATACCAGAATAGCCAGCAGAAGACTAATGTCACCAAAAACCCCAGCCATGTGTTAGGCTGAAAGATGGAGGCCATAGCTTTCCATGCAGGACGCTTCTCAGCTATCTTTACAAACCATGTATGGCTGTCGTCTAGGTAAGTGTCGGAGCTCCAATAGTTCTCGGCTACATCGTTGTCTGGATAGAAGCCTCCCATTACAAAGTCACATGCGCCCTCAGTGAGCTTACCTAACAGTCCAGTCCAGTTTCCCGATTTATCGATGACACCACGTGATTCGCGCTCGCAGGTTTGATTGATCTGAATACAAAGCGAAAGGTAAGGAAAAAGGAGGTAAAATTTGTGTTAAATATATTAATACAAGTATATATATACGGTTACATATAAAAATGAATGTTGTGTGTATTTATGTATGTTAGCTATAGGCACACAAACCGTAAACTCGATTGTTTTGCCATATTTTCTTAGCCTAATTTAGAATAGTAGAGTTCTGTCTTTAAATAATAAATAATAAAATAATAATAGAATCCATAATACAGGATTGTCACGGAAATACTTTTGCCTCTATATTAACGCCGTCTAGCCGTAACCCCATGGGGACGAACACCTTCGTGTTTTCATACACAGATACGAACGAACGCATGCTAAAGTCGGTTGCTTGATGTTAAAGAGAAACAAAAATTTGATTAAGTTACGTTTCATTGGTGTTGTATTTTGGCACGCTGTAAAAATTATGACTCAGAAATGATTTACACTTTGGAAGTTCTCCTTTTAGACAGCACTGCTCTAAGAGCCACCCAGAAATCTAGCAATTTATGTTCATTGTTTGTGTATCAATTCTTTCTCTTTTGTTTTAATTATTACTTTGATTTCTCTTAATTTAAAATTTTACCAGCAAAAACAGTATCAAAAATACACTCAACTGAAACTCGCCAACATTTTTGTAAGTGCGCCCGCAACAGTTTAGAGCCTAGCGTCGACATGCTCATGGTACAATAATATTACTGTAACATGGTCTACATTGTAGAATCTACAATGTGAACATGACAGAGATGAGAGAGAGGGAGGGAGAGAGAGCTTTGTGATTTGTGGTTTCTACCTACCTTAGACGCAATATTGTAAAAAAAAATTACATTCGTCCATGCTCCGCTTCACATTCTTCCCAAAAAAAAAAAAGAAAAAAAACAAGAAAAAACTTTAACTTCGGTTAAACCGAAGCTCTAATACCATTCACACAAAAATTTAAATAGTATTGTAAAACATAAAAGTGGAGGTTTAAATAGAGGCTACCCCAAAAAATGGGCGGTACTACCACTAGTAGATGTGTATGAAGCGATGTAGTAGATGTGTAAGATGTCGTCATATCTAATTTCCAGTTGATATTGACTTTTTCCATACAAATGTATAAAACTGATCTGTGGATTTGTATGGGGGATAGGTGGGAAAAGTGGGCGTGGCGGATCAATCTTGACACTTTATTAAACTGCAATAAAAAGAAGTGTATGTGCAAAATTTTAACTGGATAGCACAAAATTGGTCGCAAAAAAATGCGCAACAACATACAGACGGACAGATGGACAGACAGAAGGACAGAAGCTAAATCAACTCGTCTCGTCGAGCTGATCAAGAACTTTATGGGGTCTACGATGCCTCCTTTAATGCGTTACAAACTTTCAGACAAACTGATAATACCCTTTCACACTATGTGCGAATGGTATGAAACTGTACACCCCTTTTATGCGCTTGAATTAACTTTAAACAGACTAGTTTATTCTGTTTTTTAAAACTTAAGTTATTGGAATTATTTGTTGTTCAATAAAGAGAACAACATAACATAAATGTATAAAATTCGTTTAAATATGTAGGAAATATGTAGCTCAGTCATAATTCACTCGATCGAAACGATTTGGATACAGTTAAACGGGTAATTTAAACACCTTTCAAGCGATTTATCGGTCATCTCGATATCGATATATAAAAGTGTGGTAGAAAGTTTCTTTCGTTTTAAAATGAAATTTGTAAATTAGTGTAATTAAATAAATAAATAGAATGGCTTTTTTCATTATTTGTGTTCCAAGCATTCTGTATTTTCCCGTTCGTCGCAATGACTGTGACTGTCAGTTAATGATGAGCTCAGAAAAATGACAGGTTCAATGTTTCGAAGCGAAAAAATACTATGAATTTTTTTCTTCAACCTTTCCTGCATAAAAATCTTTTTTTAACTTTACTAGCTACAGGCTTGCAATACTCATATGCAAATATTTTACAAAGTTGTTAAAATTTTTAATATTTACAAATATTCTTCACTTTGACACCAGTGTGTTTAAAGTTAATACATGCGTTTTAAGCGCTGTAAACTGAGTTGTAAGGTTTTCTATTAACTCTAAAACTAAGTAACAAAAAAGGATTTTGAGTAGAAACTACCTCTTATAGCTGTATTGGCACTCATATTTTAAATACTCTATCTAACAAATTCTTAAAGATCAAATAGTTAAATTTGGTGGCTCTTTTTGTAACAGTATTTGAGCTCTTGGAAACGGACAAAAGGACATGACTTTATCGATTTAATTTCTTATGTTGATCAAACATATTTTATATGGTTTGTGACGGACAACTTATTTGGCTGCAATTGACTATTTCTATCTGCAACAGTATTTATTTAATGAGAATTCTCACTTTTGATTTGGCTTTTGAACTATTTTTCTGTTGCGAACAAATTGTGCAGTTTTCTTTATCTGCATTGAGTTTGCTTTCGTAAATTCTGAAACTAACTAACACCTAAAAGAGCTTGTTAATTTATAAACACAAGAAAAATTAGTTACCGTCGTGTTTGCCAGATATTTTGACTTACATTAAATTGCAGCCGATTACGTATAAAGTTGAGTATACGCAGCTCAATGCCCGTGACGCAGTCTTCCTCCACAAATGGTGCCGCCACCGATGCACATACATAGAAGGTGCAATTAAGCGGACTAAAAGCAGTTATGTAGTTTGACATGAGCACATCCACAACCTTTTCGCTTGGATAAAGTGTACCGTTGTGACAGGCGCCCACTGGCTGCACACGCAATATACGACAATCGACATTACTGTAGTAGTCATTCACTAGGAACGTATACTGAGTCGGCTCCACGGCGTAAAGTAAGGCAACACGGAACACATAGAAATTCAGCATTAACTCTGTGAAGATTTGTGAAGCCATTTCATGCGATCGATGACGTAACTCCAGATTATTGAAAAGCACAATGAAGCGTCCACCCGGATTCCAGGAACGAGTCTTACTCAGATAATTACGCATGACTGACTGCAATCGTGCAACAGTGTCCACCACAATGACGTAATAATCGGCGAGCAGCAATTCGCGACCAGTTAACTTGGGTATTTTGTCGGGTGCACGATCGGCGACAATGCGCAGTTGAAAGAGCTCTTCACGTGCTGGAGACGTTGAAGGTTCGTTGATCGCCTCGTTGATACGTTTCATATAGCCCTCCTGAATTTGCGCTGCTGGCGAAGACATATTGAAGACATTGGTCAGCACCATGTTGTAGGCACGTGTATATTGCTCCGCAAGCTTACGCCGAAAGAAGATGCGCGCAAATACATCAATGCAATCGACGCCTGCCAACCAGTTGGCAGCACCCAGATCAACGGGGCGCAGCAGATAGATGACTATATTGGCAGTATCATTATTCGGATTCACTATACCAAATACCTGCGGAAGCAGTATCAGCAACTGGAGCAGCAGAGACATCACTGCAAAATGAAACATGCCCATGTACTGCTGCTGCTGTCAATTCGATGGATGATTGAAAGGATGACATTGCGCTGCTCCGTACATGACAAATATGTCGACTTGCATGCACCTTTGTTTGTACTCTTCTGTTTGACCACGCCATGTCATATTGGCTTGCGGCTGATGCCAATCAAAGCAACTGCAACAGCAACTGAACTGCCTACCACAGAATAATTTTTGTGCAAATACGGCGCCAACATGCAAATACTTCATTAAGTATGCACGATGGATGTTACAATGCATTACGTCAGAGCGCGTTTGTCGTGTTCTATCGATTTTTAAGGACTTTGCTGGACTAGCAGCTGCAAAAATCATAAAAAAAAATGAACAAAAACAAAAATGACTGCAAACAAATCAAAAATGTGCTGACGTTGGCGGACATGGTAGCTGCTGCCGACGATGAAAACGATGCCTCTAAAAAGAGATTTTACTTCCAAAGCGCAGTTAAAAATGGCGGCAGACAGAAGTTGTCTGTTTGTCCGTCTGTCCGTCTGTCCGTCTGTCCGTCTGTCCGTATGTCTTAGTATCGAGTGCCTGGCAGAGTGGGCTTCAAGATAATGGTAATGTAATGCTGATATTTGAAGCCAAAATCGCTGCAGGCGCCGACTGCAAGTGCGTACAGCAGCCGCCGGAAGTAGCCGGTCATAAAACTTAGCTACAAGATGGCGGCGTTGACAATAGCAGCAGCCATAACAATGCCAGTTGAAATCTGTGAGCATTTCGAGTACAAGTCAATGAGTCATTTTGGACGACATCAAATGCAAGATCTCAAGAAGTATATATACACAAGTATATACCTATGTAAGTGTGTGTGTTTAAGGATATGTTGGCTGGCAGCCGAAGACAGCGCACAGACAATCGTTCATTCCGTTCCATTCCGGTTTTATTGGCAGCTTCTTCTTCTTCGTTTTCTTGAAGCAAATCCTTGTATACTTCGCGTGTGGGTGCACACATTTGTCTCTCATTGTTGTCATTATAGAAATTGCTCGTAAATTTCGAGTTTAATTACAAAAGCGCCAAGATGGCGTTTGTTTTATGACTTGCTGCAACTTGCTTTACTGCATCATCATTGCTGATCCTTCGCTAGTTCATTGAAATAGAAATGGCTTTAAGTTGCTCCACGGTGTCGTCATCGGCGGCGTCATTAGTGCACCTTCAAAATGCCTGTAGCTGTGGCGCTGCAACATTGTTGCAGTGGCATACTCGTACGTGGAGCAATGCCAACTCGTTGATGATGAGTTCATGTCAGCATTTTGACAGGCGTTGACGCCCAGACGCCTGGCAACTTCATTATGCGTGCACTATGCATATAGATACATAAGACATATTTTAATAATTTTTCATTTTTTTATTTCTCTTTGTAGATTTCTGCTGCAACTAAATCATTCAACGCCGCTGAGCATCAGCTTCTCGCAGCATGTGGCACGCAAACTTTACTTCAATCGAACAAGTAAGTCCTACAAATATCTTCTACCTTAACTACTTAAACAACATTGCAGTATTTTTTGGAGCAATAAATTTAAAATATTCTGTTTACAATAAATATATTATGTACAATATTTTCCAAAGTAAATGTTAAAAAAGATTTAGTTTATTGGGTTTTAATATACGCAGTATTCAAAGGAACAAGGGTATAATAAAGTTGGAGCAGAAGGATGAATGAAAAAAGATGTCCGAAGCTATAAGAACTAGAGCCACCAAACTTGGTATTTGTTTGATATTTTTCCATACGCAGATCCCAAAACCAACGCCCAATTTTGTGTTTTTGTTAAAAATACTTTTATATGACTATCTAATGGGTGTACAAATAAGTTTTGTGGGATTTACAAAAGACGATATAATTAGTATTAAGCCCGATCGGATCATTTTGTAGCTATATTCATGTTAAAACGTTATCATTTCCCTCTAAGAATCATGTGTTATTTCGCTAAAGTGTAAACAAACTTTCTTTGCGCTCTAACCATGTCAACCTTTCCGCCAACAAAACACAATTTGCGGGAAGCGCTATGTAAAGCGTGTGGGGACCATGCTCCTTCAATAAAAGCCTCTTGTTCCGGCTTTTTAAATGTGGCAGCAAGACATGGATTAAGCCCGGTCAATCATCAACGGCGAAGCCAAATATCCATGGATCCAAGCTTATGCTGTGTATTTTGTGAGATAAGCTGGTTGTAGCACACTATTTATTTAAACTTTTGTCAATCAATCCATCACGGAGAATTGCAACAAACAACAATTGATGTGTTTGAGCCGAGTATTGGAGAAGAAACGGACGCAATTCGGCATAAAGAGATTTTTAGCACGATAATTATCGGCCCCATGCTGAAAAACCATTTAAAATCAAATTGGAAACGCCCAAAAGGAAAGTGCTACCACACCCGACCAGATATTGCTCCCTCCGATTACTACTTGTTCCGAACGATTAACTTACGAGTCTTTACGAGTCGCTACGCAGCACTCTCGAGGACACCAAAAATTGGGTTGATTCTTGGATTGCATCTAAAGACAAGTCGTTCTTCCGATGCGGAAGCCGTATGCTGCCTGAAATATGGGGAAAAGCCGTAACTAGCAACGGATAAAAGTTTAAATAATCTTTTCATACATTTTGTTCTTAAATAAATGCATTTTTGACCACAAAAAAGGGACCGAACTAATCCCAATAGATCAACTTGAAAATGGATATGGTGAAATGGTGTCTTACTAAAGGTAGATACTTCATATAAATTTCTATGGTTGTGTAATAGCTGTTGCCCCAATACAAATCTATCGACCACGTTTGTGTTTCTGTGTGAATGAAATGTTTATGGTTACTTCTTAAGGACAGACTATTCGCATAAGTCCCGCTCTTGGGGTAGCCCCATTCAAATACACCGCCCAGTTTTGTGTTTTGTGTGTGAAACAAAATTAACTTCTATTCCAATTATGCAATAACAAAAAAACAAAACAAAAAAAAATTTTTAGTTCGGTGTCATCGAAAATATATTCTATAATTATTCTGTTGAAACATATGGTAACCCTAATAATGGGTGTTTCAAAAGAAAGTTCACATTTGATTTGCTGATTGCGTGAACGCAACTATTCCGAGGGCCGCGAGGGGTATGTCAATCGGTAGCCCAGCTTTTGGGAATTTAGTCGCTATGGAGCGGACCTTGGGAGCGGACCGTGCGTTGTGCGTACGTGAGTTTTACAAAAACGGTAATTCAGCGACTGTAGCGCGTAGAAAATTCTGCAGTATTCGACATGTTCGTCATTTAAATGATGCGCCAAGCCCTCGACTCATTGGAAAATGGGTCGAGAAGTTTGAAGAGACCGGTTCTTCGAGAACGTTCGGAAACATAGACAGTGTTACTCAGTCTGTTCGTGACAACCCGGATCTTTCCATTCGGAAGCGTGCTGTTGCTTTAAACGTGCATAGATCATCATTGTTCCGCATTTTACACAAAGATTTAAAGGTGCACCCTTAAAAAAATTCAGTTGGTGCAAGAATTAAAGCCTCAGGATGCTGGGCAGAGGCTTGAATTCATAAACCAGATGATTGAGCGCTTTCCAACGTTTACCAACCACTTGTTTTCGGATGAAGCTCATTTCCATCTTAATGGACATGTAAAAAAACAAAATTGCCGCTACTGGAGTGCAACCAATTCAAAACACAAACATCAGAAACCCCTACATTCGCCTTAAGTGACCGTATGGGCTGCCCTTATTTTTTTGAAGATGAAAGGGGACGCACAGTTACAGTGAGTTCAGAGCGTTATGACGTCTTCTTCGTACCTGAACTGCAAAACTTACCTGGTTATAACCAAAAAACATGGTTCCAGCAGGATGGATCAACTTCACATACGTCCAACAGGTCTCTACCACGATTTCATGAAATTTTTCCTGGCAAATTGATCTCCAGGAGAGGGGACATAAATTGGCCTCCACGAAGTCCCGATTTAACCCCTATGGACTTTTTCCTCTGGGGTTACGTCAAATCTAAAGTTTACGGCAACAAACCGACTTCCCTGGCACAATTAAAAGAAAATATCCGTCACGAAATGGCAGCTATCACGGACAATACCTGCCGAGCCGTCATAGGAAATTTTAGTGCTCGATTATATGAACGCCGTTTACATTTGCATAATATCATTTTTAAGAAATAAATTCCAAAAGTGTGTATTTTAATATGTAATAAATAATGTAATAACCATTTTTTCAATAAACTACTAACTTTTTTGTTTATCGATTTTTCAAATGTGAACTTTCTTTCGAGACACCTTGTACAACGTTCATGCTCTCTAAGGCTCTCTACTTATTGCTACACGTCTCTTGTATCACATATGAATATTTAGTCGTTGTTAAACCTTGAATGCGAATAGATCGGTGAGTTTCGTATTAATGTCTGGCTGCTGACATATTCTTTATAAGGACTACCGCTAAAATTCGTTGAGATTAACTCATAATTTTTTTTTTTTTTTTTGATGTTTACGCATGTTTTTATTTATGTATGGAGGCTCATTGGGAGGATAATTACCAAGTGAGGTGAAAGGCTTTACAAACCGTAATATTAATATTAATACACCAACAGGTTGAAAACTATTCCATTATATGAATGTTACCACAGCTGTGTGGAGTGGACGAACCGTCTAAAACATTGTGTGGGTTTCGAAGGAACAATGAAGTAAGAAGGAAATAATGTTGAAATTTACCTACTTATATTCAAAATATTTTCGAAACGTATATCAGTTGTATAGTTCAACTGGAGCTACTCCTAAAGTTAGAAGGTACATACACTATATATAGGTATATGTGAAGTGTCTGTTTATAATAAACCAACAAATTTATAATGAAAAGTATTTCATACTAAAACCAAAAAGTGGGTTTGTTTGCGGCACTCCCATAGGAGTGGGCGGGACCCCCATATGTGAAGCGTCTCTTGAAATTCAATATAACATATACATGTGTTTTACATACAGAACTAGATAAATGGACGGTGGGTTTGTAATCGACTACATATAAATATGGGTGTGGCACATGAATATGGATACAATTCATTTAAGAATCACATTCGCAGAGCGCTCTCCAATTTTCCGCAATAAGGATGCATAGCTTTTAAGAGCATTTCTTCTAAGTTAGACGAATAAAAGTTGATAAGGGAATATGAAAATGGTGTCACGTTGACCGACCAAGTAGCAAAAGTGTAACGGGAACTTCTATTATTGCTTCACACTGGACAAAAAGGACACTAACGAGACCGCTAACGAAAGTTTTACGTCGATTTTTCGTAATAGTGTACCATTTTCATCGACATTGTTTGACCGCATACTTTTCGTGGATTGTGATGGCAACGCCATTGTCGTACGTGGTCTTCGTTGTTCTATTTTTTTGATGCGACACAGATACGCAATCTGTTTGTTTTGTCTGTTTTGATTTAACATTGTTAAAAATAGTGAAAACAAAGTAAAAATAGTTATATTAACTACGTACTCTTTCTCTGTGCAGCTTTGATTTTCATTCCGTGCTATAGTTCTAGGATGATCGATCCATTAACTAAATTCAAGTTCACTTTGTTTAGCCAATTCTTAGTCCACAGTACATATAAAAGTTTGTGGAAACTCAGAATAAATTAAAATAACTCAATTCGAGTAGAATTTGTAGATTTGTATTGACTTTGCTTTAACTTTCAGTTGATTTTTTTATTGTTTTGAAGTAAGATTCAAAGATAAATTGCATGATTTTCTTTTTAAACTAGCACACATTGCTCCGAGCAGAGTTTCAGTTGCATCTCGGTCATGACTTTATTCTATTCAATTCCCTAGGAGACAACAAAGTCCAACACGTCAGGCTTTGTTGGGATCAGTAGGCTGATTCGTCAGCGGAGTTCGAATTATGCTCCGCATTTATTTTAAGAAGCTGATTCCTTTAGCCTCGAGCCCCACCAGGTATAGTAGGCATATAAGTCTCTGCCTGCAAGAAACGTAGAGCCGAGACTCTCAAAGACCAACTGGAAAATAAGCCAAATTCTGTTTCCTGTTTAATACCATGATTGGACCATGAAAGATTGCGTTTCTGCATACATTTTCTACATACGATGTAACAGACAATTCCATTTTAATGCGTTTTTCAGCCACTTTAAGCTGATTTGTCTTAGGATACACATAGTATCAGACACTTTAATATACCCGTACTTCTAATCACTCTGCAATGTTATTTATACAGTTGGATAGCTCGACTATAGCTCTTGTCTTTAGTATTGTTTGACGTTAATTGATTTGTGGTGTCTTTTTAGCCAATCTGATGCGCATCTCACGCGGCAATCCGACACAGTTGCGTGAACAGCAGCATCTGCTGCTCTTTCTGCCCTGTGCATTGGCCGGGCAGTACGATCTCTTCCTGCAGGCACGACAACGCGGCTCCATTAAGATTGAGGCGCATGCGGCACAGCTGGACGAGAGTTGGCCGCTTCTCAATCGCACCAATCGCATTATCATACGTAGCCAGAATCGTGTGCGTAAGCGTCAGATGATAGTCAAATGGCAGCGCAGGTATCTATTGTATATCTAATCATTCATGCCGCATATATCTAATTCTTTTGTTTTTGCACTACAGCAAATTCGACTTCTATGCCATGCATTATTGTCTCGTTGTAAACACACGCCGTCCGATGCTCAACTTCTGCGAGGCTGTCAGCGCCTATTATATACAGCAGCTACAGCAGAAATCCTCCACTTGTATTGGCCTTGGTACACAGGGTCCCATTATGGATAATATTTGGCTAAAATCCCCAGAGCGCGGAAAAAAGATCGATACACGCGGTCTGAGTATAATCTGTACCGGCAGTCGTACACAGCAACTGCTCCGTGGACTGGAACCGAACACCACCTACTATCTCGATGTGTTTGGTGTGCACCAACGTCGTCAGAATCTGACATTTCATCTGGGCAGTATGCGGACGCATTTCAGTCGGACACATCCCCCTGCACTGCGTTCTCAAACACTTTCGTTGATGCGTGTTTCTGGGTTGCACGGAAAGCAGATCTTCAGCTACAAGGTGCCAAATAATGTAGCGCACTCGCACGCGGGGGAACGCTATCTGCGCTTTCTCATACTGCCCTGCGGCGGTAGCGAAATGAATGTAAAGATCATGAAAAAGCAAACTATTATGGGCAATGGTACCGACATATATCAACCCACGTACATCAAGTTGGGTCCAGTGAAGCCAAACGAACGTTATCTGCTGCGCTTGGAGCCGAGCAATGAAGATGAGAAACTGCGCGCGAATAAAGTTGGTGTAAGTAATTGTTGTATCATGATTAAAGTTTATAACGCATTAAAGCAGGCATCGTAGATCCCATAAAGCTTGACGAATCAATCTAGCTATGTCCATCTGGATGTTGTGGCCTATTTGTTTCAAACTTTTTTAAGATATCTGGCTGAAACCAGAGACATAGACCTATTTATATTTCAACTAACATGTCAAGCCCACTTTTTGGGGTAACCCCACACAAAACATCTGCCCACTTTAAAGTTTTTGTATTAACAATTTTTTATTGCATTCACTATCGTAAAATTTGACGTGGTGGTTTCTAATGGACCGATACTTCACATACAGGCGTCGCCACTTGAATATGACACCCTGTGCACTCTCTTTGCAATTGCTCATAACTCGAAAACGGAATGATAAAATAACGGTAATTTTGCACGTTATATTTGTGCAACTATTCTTCTCTTTTTGAGACAAATTTTCTCCACTTTACATTAGCATTCGTCGAAATTTAGACAAAATTTATGCACAACGTGAATAGAACATGTATTTATTTTGATCGTTATCTTTGACACGTGGACTCATATTTTTCGTTACACGAACTTTTTTGTCAATTTCGACTATTGAATGAGTCGGATAAAAGCAGAGGCGGAAGAAGGACCAATCAATGCTAAAATATGTAAGAAAATCGAAAAGAACCGACATATTATATTCATATTTTTAAGTAATGAGTCTAAATATGGAAAAAAAATTTTAAGGCCGCACACACAGTTTGCTTCATACTCTTTTGCAAAAATCAGGGATAAATTTGGTTCAAGGCAAGTCTCATTTCGATTGATAAGCAACGTGCAACAAAGAAGTGCAACGTCCTACTTTTTGTCGCGCACATGTGACCTGGACTTTGGTGTGGAATCGTGCGATCTTCTCAGATGATACTCATCAATTGGACCGGCTGCCTAGCCGAGTTGGAGGTGTGATGATGTGTCAAAAAATTCACGTTTTCGCTAATTGGAATTCGGTAGATTGATTTTTTGTGAAAGTTTTAAGCCTAACTTGAACAATTTATCTCAAACGGGTTTTCCTTTGATAAGATTGGTCGCTAGTTTAATTAAAGTCACAAATCGAGAAACACAAATAGACCGTTAACTAGGTGAATGGTCCAAACCAATCACACGAAATTTTAAATAGTATTGCAAAACATAAAAGTGCAGGTTTAAATAGGGGCTACCCCAAAAAGTGGGTGGTACGCTCTCACTAGTAGATGTGTATGAAGCGATATAGTAGATGTGTAAGAGGGCGCCATATCTAATTTCAAGTTGATATTGACGTTTTCCATACAAATGCATAAAATTGAACTGTGGGTTTGTATGGGAGTACCTCAAAGAGTGGGTGGGACACGCCCAGTATATGAACCGGTTGTGCACAAAAATCCACCAAATCAAATTTCAAGCTAATATTGATTTCAATGAAGAATTTTTGCATGGGGGCTACCCCAAAAAGTGGGCGGGCCACGCACATCAGTGTTTGTATGTTAAGCAGCTGTCTTTAAAAAGGCACCATATCGCATTGGAACCTAATATTGACTTTAATAAAGAAGTTTTTCTTACAAAAAGTCAAAAGTGGACCACAGCTTTGTATGGGAGCTACCTCAAATAGTGGCCGGGTCCCACCTATTAATGTAAAAGTTACCATATCATTTATTAAGTTGATATTGACTACAATAAAAAAGTTTTGCATACAAAAAGTAAACAGTGGGCGTTGAGTTTGTATAAGGGCTACCCCAATAGGTGGGCGTGGCGGGTCAATCTTCAAAGAAGTGTAATTGCAAAATTTCGACCAACATAAAAATTGGTCCCCAAAAAATGAGCAACTACATACAGACAGACAGATTGGCAGACAGACAGACAGATGGACATGGCTAGATCGACTCGTTTCGTCGAGCTGATCAAGTATATATACACTTTATGGGGTCTACGATGCCTCCTTTAATGCATAACAAACTTCCAGACAAACTGATAATACCATTTCACACTATGTATGAATGGTATAACAAGTGAAAGTTTCTATCTTTTTGTTGTAAACTAGTGTTATACCCATATGTCTATTGGTTATGCAAATATAATACCATAAAAAATGGCAATACCATAGAGCCACAACTTTAATTATAACTCAAAAATTTTTTGATGTAATGTTAAGAAATCCTCCCCCCCCCCATTTATTAATTCTAGATCTGCCACTGTCAATTTGTGTGGTACATTCTTTTTAGTGTAGCTCCATAGAAACCACACACCTACTTTTGATTTTTTTAATTAAAATCTTGTTTATTAGAGTCAATATCAGTTTATAAATTGATGTTGCAGCTTCTTTTAGCCGAACACTTCACATAAATATCAATGGTTGTGATCCCTCTACTCTTTGGTGTACCTCCCATACAAACCCCACCCACTTTTGGGATTTTGTATGAAGAACTTTTCGTTACAGGAAATTTGATATCGTGGCATGCTATGGACATACTCTTCTCATAATTAATAAGGGTCTTGTTCCGCTCACTTTTAGGAGTAGCGGTACACGTCCCACATTTCGATTGTTAGGTTTTACAGTTATTTTTTATTTCTTTTTACCTAAGTACCCAACTTGAAACTTCGGTTCCATCAAAATTAACGTTTCTTCGTGTTTGTATATCAAATATCCGCTTTAGCTGGCTGTGACTTCAAGTGCGCTTTTTCAACATTTGCCACAGTTGCCCGAGAATATAACTGTTTTCGAGGTGCGTTCACGCTGCAGATCCACCACCATTGCGTGGTACAGCGCCCCGGAAGTGCGCACCATGAGGTAAGCGGTCATACACGTATTTTGCAATTTGCGCTCTCTTAATTTGGTTCAAGATTAAACAATATTTATACTGTTGCCCTCGTTTTGTGGTACTTGTGCTTTTCATGTTGCAGCTACTGCATAATTGTGTTCAATTTACCACAACGCAATCGCAGCTCCATTGATTACACAAATTATTGCCTGGATTTTGGCAAGCGTATTGTGCAGCATCCGCAATTTCACTCTATAAAATGCATGGAGAAGCATAAAAGGTAATGCATAGAACAAGAATAATGCAATATAAAGCCAACTGAATATATATACGTATAGCAAGCAGTTATTTAATGTATCTCAACTCTATTCTCCATTTCTCGTTTGTGCAGCGCGCCACCGCTGGAATCGGATACGATTTTCAATCTGACGCCAGGCGAAAGCTATCTCATCTATGTAACAGCAAATCTCAGTGATGGTCGACCGCTGCCGTATCAATCGTTACGCGTGCATCTTGCCACACAATGCCACGCTGAGCTGTACGACGCCAAAGAGCAGACTGCATACTACTGAGGCTCCTAGTATATGAGATACGCCTAGATACGGTTTTAGCTTCACTTCACGTATGCAAAACAACAAACACAAAACTATCCGTCGATGTATAAATAACAAAACACTTAACTAAACTTAAACTTAAAAAAAAAAAAGAAAAACAAAACAAAAAGAAACTTTAGTATACTCGTACGCTACAATCTCTAACTAAACGGTTCTACAAGAAGCAGTAAGATACTTAGAAGCTTATGGAACTAGGCGAAGTGCTAAAAGACTTTTCCATATTTTTCCATGCGTGCATAGATAGTACTTAAACCAATTGAAAAGCATTGAGCTCCGCACGAATCGATTCGAATTCCAAGTATTTTTTGTGCTAATAAATAGTTATAGATATAGAGTGATGAAGGCGGCTTATGCGGTTTCGGCAGCTTTAACTTTAAGCTTTAGCTATTGAATGTTTACACCTAATTGATTGATTGATTGATTGATTGATTGATTGATTGTTTGATTAGTTGGATTTGATTTGATTTTATGATTTCCTGTATTGTTTATACTTTTTTAGTATGTGTGCGTGTTTTTTTTTTTGTTTAATTTAAAGTTTTTATTTTTTATTATTATTAGTTGTATGTATTTTAATGTATTCGTATATATTTTTAAGTTATTTGTATGTTGTACATTTTTAATTAGTCAAGTCAGTCATGCAGCTAAATGCGATTAGACGCCATTTTAATTAAGTTTTATTGCATACAATTTAAAATATTTATAAAATATAAATGACAATAAAATGTTCGATATACTATGTACTCGTATGTATTAACTGAATTCTATTGACTATCTAACGTACATATGTATACATAGGTAAAAGATTATATGCATTTCCATAACTATATTTATACGAGTATATGAACGCAAATTGTATCTAAGCAGTAAAATGGTTAATAAAAATTTGCGCAAAAATAAAAACTGTGCCTTCTTCGTTTAAAAGTTTTTTTGATAAAAATAACTGCTTATAGAAAGTATCTAAGCGATACCAAACGGCTGCAAACGTTGTTGGTTAGTTGACTTAGACAAAGTACGAGAGTTCCCCCAGTGGTCGAAATTTGACGATTTGTCTTAAAGACATTCAATAATAAAAATGTTCATAATACAGAAGTGTTACGGAAAACACTTTCAACTCTAAATCAACGCTGTCCACCCATAGTTCCAGGGGGCCGAACACTTTCGTGTTTTCACATAAACACGAACGAACGCATGCCGAATGCATTTTGGCACAATCTACAAAATATGACTCAGTGCAAAGCAGATACATTGAAGACCGCCTAAGTCAGCAATTAATTAATACACAGTTATGAAAGAATTTGTATTGTATTTTTTTATTTTTATTTTTATATCCACTTTTCGCTTTTTTTTTTAAAATATTTATTTGACCTCTTCTTTTAAAACTTTATCAACAAAAACATTATCGAAACAACACACTAAACTGATGCACGCCAACATGTTGGCAAGTGCGCCCACAACAGCTTCGAGCCTATCGTCGAGCTGTTCGACCGACATGCTCTACAATGTGAATCTCCCTTTACATCACGACAGATGTAGACAATATATTTTCTCTATTCTTTCCACTGAAAGCAATGGAACCGAAAGAAACAAAATAGGGTGTAGCTATGCGGAACATGCTATATAATATTATATTATTCTAACATGGACTAAACATTAAACTGCATAGAAATATGTAAATAGGGAAATGGACAAATCAAATTTCTCTTTTTTATTGTATGTATACAGCGGCCCCAAGCCAAAACAACACATTTTCGTCTGTGGTTTATTCCTATGACGACATTCACATTGCCTTTTTTTTTTTTTTTAGCAAATTGAGTGACCTGAGAGCTGGAGAGAGCTCAAGTCTTTGTGATTGGTCAATTGTAATTCATTTACCTACCTTACCTACGCAATACTTATTATTCTTATTCAGTAGTTTACGTTTGAGATTCAATACAATTGAAATATTCAAGAACAGCCATATCCGACTATTCCAACTTATGTGCATGACTTCATTTACCAATTTCACAGGTTTATCGCTCATGTTCGGAGAAATGACGGACGGATCATCCTCCACCACGACATCGACTCATGCAAGAAAGTTTTTGAGCACTGAAAACGTCGAATTGAGGGGTCATATGCCTTACAGCACATCAAAACTAAACTGCGTTGTCGACGTTTTTCGACGCCTGAAAAAGCTGTTCAGCAGCTCGTTTTAGTAGATGTACCCATTTCTGTGTGGCAAAATTTGTACTCAAGTTAAATACAAAACTCTCAATATATAAAATAAGTCCTTCTTGACTTGAAGTAAGAAGAAAATTCTTGAGCCAATCTCTGAGAAAAGGAAAAAACCTGAGAGCAAGATCAAATTTGCTCTCTCAGCTCCAATTTCTACGTACCGACATCAATGGATTATGGTTCGGCAACTCGGTTTGTCAAGTCCCTGAGGTAGTTAATAAGACTATAACACTTCGATACCTTCGATACTAGTTTTCTACACGAAAGAACAACTTTATAAATCGTGTAAGTACAACAATATTAAATCAGAATTTTCTAAAACTACAAAGAAAATTAGAAAAAAAACACAACAAAAGAAATATAAAAAAATAATTCTTTTTTTACCTTTTTGTAATCATTTTTCTCTTAACTGAGATCGATGAAAATTTTGGATACAGAAAAAACTTCATATAAAATCTGTCAAACATCAATCAAACATTTTCGTTACGAACTTTTTTTCAGCGAGTACTCAGCTAGCAATAATGTTTTTTACCAAAAATACGCCATATACTCAAAAAACAGCTGACAAAGAGTGTGACCTTCTGCACTTCCTTCAGAAAAAAACCAAAGAAAAATCAATATGTGTGGGCTTTTTACCTAATAAATATATAATTTTAGTATTTCATTTTGATTAGAAAACACTGTTTTCTGTTTGTTTGACATAGCAGTAATAATTTAGAATTTCGGTAGCAAAAATGTTCATTGATCTCAGTATTGGACTTTACAATCGAGCTCAGTAGAGTTTGAAGAAGTCTAAATTTAAGAATTTCAAGTATTTCAAGATCAATTCAAGTACGGAAATCCTGATTTTTTAGTAGTCTTCGAAGCTTCGTTTTATTCTTTGCGAACCTTGTAACAAAACTAAAATACTATTCAAACTATTTATGAAAAGTATAATAAACGGAATGAAGCACAATGTAGAACGCATTTGCTAATCTACAACCAAAAACTTCAATGAGGGTCTATAAATAGGTAAGAGCATAAAACCCAAACATACAAATTAATTGCATATAGTAGTACGATATGTAGTTACATCGAAATCAGATAGATAAGCTAAAGCATTGTTTTTACATATCTACATATGTATCGCATATATGTATGTAGATAATGTTTCATTAATAAATAAAACGGCGCCGTATTATATGAACGTAATTTAGTCGCTACGGCGGAATCAAAGCGAACGGAAGCAAAACGCGCAGATATACAAAAAAAAGTCAAAAATCTTTGTAGCATACTTTGCGGCTGCCATCGATTTGTGGCTAAATGGCTTTTTTGGTGCCGAATACAAAAGATTTTCTACACACACACAGTGCAGGAGGCGCTGGTGGCGGCTTCTTCGACTATGACGAGTATCCTAGCATAATTGAGAGTCAACTCTGCACAATGAGTGGCACGCAGCGCACCATTTTGATCTGCTGTATCAGCATGCTCTGTCTGATCTCCGTGGTGGCCAATGCCAGTACAATTGTTGTCAACTTTCGTCGTCAACTGCGGCCACTATTCCGCTCCTGTCTCATTTCGCTTGCCTGCAGCGATCTACTGTCCTCGACTTTTCTGTCTATCGCCTATGCAGCGCAAGTCAGTGCAGCGTATCTGCAGGAATGGGTAAAATGAACTTAGCTACTGAACTGATTATATCTTATATCGTATATATATCTGAATACGCTTGCAGCTACTTGGCCCTGTTATGTGTAAAGTTGTGCCGTATGCCACTACGTTTGCAATACTCGCGAGCAGCATGGCACTGGTGGCCATTGCGCTGGATCGCAATTTTGCTTTAAAAAAAGCTGCAATTAGTAGCTGGAATCCAGGCACTGCTCGCTGCGCTTTTGTCATGTTGGGTATATGGTTGGCATCGATTGCCTCCTCCACACCCCTGCTCTATATCTATGCAATGCACTGGGTCAAAGTGTACAAATACAACATATGGCAGCAAGATAAATTGCATTCAGAGAATATGACGACCACACTAAGAGCGCCGCCGGAGTCGACAGCAGAGATTCCGGTCTGCTTATCATTTGACGTAAGTGCTTGGCCACTGGAACTGAAGTCGTTCGACAAACAATTATTTTGTTGGCCACAACCCAAATTTTATCTAATCACAGTTGTTTTTTTATTTTCGGTTTATCTCTCTATCTCTACACTATTACACATACAGGAAGATGTTGAAATCTACTACATAATACTATTCGTGATAACCTTCTTGCCCTGCATTGTTGGATTTCTCTGGCTAAACACAATTATTGCACGCAAACTTTGGAAGCGTCGCCATCACATCTCCTCTATAACAGCAACCAATGTAGAAAAGAAGACCACACCGGCACAAAAGAAGAAGCGCATGCCTACACACCTGTGGCCTACCATTTCGCTTGATGCACCGCCAGTTCGGGACAGCAGTACATCACGTGAGGCGCGTCATGTACGTATGTTTATTGTTATCGTGCTTATGATGGCTGTATTCATATTTCTACGCCTGCCCGCATGTATCTTTGTCGTAATGCGCATGTACGGATCATATTCTAAGCCGCTGCACTGGTCACTCTACTTTTGTTTTGGCGTACTAAATCTCATCAGCTGCGTGCTCAATCCGATTTTCTATACATATCTGACCGAAACGCTAATTATTATTTCGCGGCTGAAACGATATCTCTCGAAGTGTTTCTGCTGCAGCCACGTGAATGGAGGTGTGGTGCATAATCAATGCATCTGTTGTGGCCTGTTGAATGCCACTTTGCGTTGTGCGCAGCCAGCAACGCCGTCGCAGAGTACAAATGTACCTAGCAGCGGTACGTGGATGAATCAATTTATGGATGGAGCGGACGACTCAAAACCAGATCGACCGAATTTAGACCAACAAATCAGCTATGAGAAGGATGAAGGCGTCGACTGCAGCGATGATATAGACAGTGTGAGAGATTTGTATGATTACAATCAGCGCATTTATACAATATTTCCACCTACGCTCGTCTCTTCGTCGTTTTCATCGCATCAGTAATGTATCGTAAATTGGTTGCCGCCAACGTAAACAAAAGTGTAGCGGTTGTATAGATCATTGTCACACGGTGTTTTATCTATCTCAATATTAATTAGCCTTTAATCAGAATTTTATTGAGTATCGTGTGAACTTTAGACTGGATGGTAAAGAAGAAAATTATACAAATAAAAAAATATTAACCGCTCAAAACGGCGAAACCGAAAATAACTTTACTTGTACTTTGTTTAAATAGTTTTTGGGTTAGTAAGAATTATTCAGTAGAACCTTGAATCACACGGTACTAGTAGTATTATTTTTTCTGGTTACGAACTAGATAAGGATCGAATAATAATAATAATCGAATAATAATGCTAAAGTTTTCAAAGGCATTAATAAACAGAATCTTCGCGTTTTTTTTTTTTTTTTTTTTGGATTTTTCAATATCAAAAAACAATAAAGTTATGTTTTTCTCCATGTCCAGATATTATTCCTAGCTGTGTACTGAAATATTATGCTCAAACATTGCTTAAGACATTATACAAATCGTTCTCCTTTTCTTTAACATCTGCTAATCCACCTCCTTTTTGGAAGAAATCTTTCATAATTCCTCTTCATAAGAAAGGTAGTAAGTCCGATATAGAGAATTATAGGGGTATTGCTAAACTTTCTGCGATCCCCAAGCTACTCGAAAAAATTATTACATCTCAGTTACAACATCAATGTAGCTTCATAAAATCATCTTCACAGCATCTCTTTGTCAAACGCCGTTAGACGTCTACAAAACTTTTAGAGTTTACCTCTTCGATCACTCATGGATTTTGTCAAAAGATGCAAACTGATGTGATTTTTACTGATTTCAGTAATGTGTTTGATTATGTTAACTATGAACTTCTTTATTATAAACTACAGATTCGTCCTAACTAGCTTAACTGGATGTCGGACTATTTAAAACAACTGTTGCTACGACTGTTAATGTCTCATCTGGTGTGCCACAGGGCAGCCACGTAGGACATTTACTATTTATTCTTTTTATTAACCATCTTCCTCTTGTTTTGTCTTCATCCAAGGAACTTACAAGTATGTACGCCAATGAGGTTAATCTTTACTTGACGTTTTCCGATTCTAATAGGTAGTTGCGTTTGTAGTGTGATCAGAGTGGTTGAAAAGTTGCATTTCTGGTGTTTTCAGAATTGTTTCTTTCTGAATTATTAAAAATGCAAGGTTATGACATTTCACCGTGTTAAGCCACATTTCGATTTTTATTCCTTAAGTAATTAAATATTAGAGCGTATCTCAACTGTGAATGATCTTGGCATGCTTTTTGATACTAAACTCAGTTTCAATTCACACATCTTATGTGTTGTAAATAAAGCAAAAGAAACTCTTTGTTTTATAAACTGTTAGTTGAAGGAGTTCGGAGATCAATACAAGATTACAAAACTGCTCTACGTTACTCTTGTTCGTCCTATTCTTGAGTACTTTTTATGCGTTCGGTCCCCTTAGTACAGAACGTATCAATATAGAATTCAATTAGTTCAGAAATAATTTTTACTATTTGCTTTTCGTAACCTAAACTGGGCACCCACCTACCGTCTGCCTTCCTGTGGTGTTAGACTTCGCCTTATTAATCTACCATCACTAAAAGATCGTAGGAAATGTCCATCTGTGATTTTTCGCGAAAAACTTATGTTAGGAAATATTGATTTTTGGAATCTGTTGCAGTTTGTTGTGACTTATATGAGAACACTGTAGTCCAATTCAATTACAGCAATGCACTATTTATCAACTCCATGAACCTTTTCGAGTTATATGCGCAGAATAAAATAAATGAACTGTCTTCATATCGATCAATTAGTCTGTTGAGGTTATTCTCGAAAATATTTTAAAGAATACTTTCTCGACGAATGCTTCCACTACTTAATGTCGTCATACTTTATCAGTTTTGATTATCGATAGTGTTTGGCACAAGGGACTTCTTTATAAGTTAAAATAGACCTCGACTCAGTTTCATTTCCTTCGATCATTTTATTTTCTATAAGATGTGAAGCTACCTTCTCTTCTTTCAAAGCCATAAAGTACAGATTAGATAGTGTACTAAGGAATAAGCAAATTCTAACAACACTTCAATAAATCGATTAAAACATCAGTTACATCCTAACGAAAGGAGAATAAAAAAATGCAACATAGCAGTAAATTCAGAAATGTCAGCACATATAGTCTTTACTCTCAGAAAAGGGTCTAAGTAGTTCCCAAATTCGGATTAGCAATGCAATTATATCAAAGCGCAATGCTCTTAAATATTTGGGCATGACATTACACAAAATACTTGCTTTTACTGAACTGGGGAATGTTACACCCCTCCCCTCTTCCACCAAACAGGTTTCTTATTCAGTACACAAATAATTCTTTTTGCTTCATTTTCATAAAATAATGGAAAAAAGAAAGTCTTGCTTACAAATTTCAAGTTTAAAACAATAAAAACGTTCTCTTAAGCTTTTTTAGAGTAATTTTGGTACGCTGAACATGAAAAAAAAACACTGATTTTTTTTTAGGTGAACCATTCACCAAAATAACGGTATATTTGTGCTTTTTGATGTATGATTTTACTTAAACCAGCGTCCAGTGTGAATAGCAAAAGCCCGATCGGGCTTATTCATTACTTTTTTTAACCACAAATAATTCCAATATCCCAAAATCAAAAGATTTATCAATTCTAAAAACTTTAAAGCTAACTATCGTATGAAAAATGAAAATGTGTCAGGAGAATGAAGGAAAAATTAGCAGTTTATTTTGCTGTATTCATTCCGATCGGCTTGCCATTCGGACCGGACACTAGTTTAAGTAAAATCGTGCATCGAAAAACACGAATATACCGTTATCTAAGGGAATGACCCAAAGAAAACCAAAAAATCAGTACGTTTTAAGTGTTCAGCGTACCCAAATTACTCTGAAAAAGTGTAAGAGAATGTTACTACTTTTTTTTTTTTTTTTGATGTAAACTTTTGAAATTGTTTGTAAGAAGCAGAATTTGGGACCATATCAAGTTTGGAACATATTTTGGACCCACAATACTGCTATATCCTTAAAATTCACATTTTTCAAGGCAAACCAGTTGAAAAATTTATTACTACGAAAAAAATATGGCCTGTACAGGGTATAATATAGTCGCAATTCTCGACGAG
This sequence comes from Leucophenga montana, assembly GCA_035044765.1. Lineage (NCBI taxonomy): Eukaryota > Metazoa > Arthropoda > Insecta > Diptera > Drosophilidae > Leucophenga > Leucophenga montana. The sequence goes on from JAWNNQ010000775.1 coordinate 1,416,837, forward strand.
AGCTCTTTCTTGTTTTTAATTTATATTGTATTGTATTTCAAGTATTATAAAAATGTATTATAGTTCCTAGCAGGGAATTAACCCGTAACGTATCTCTGTTTCGCTTCGCGAGTTTCGGTATAAGGTCCTGTACCGGTTCCAATTTATATCGTTATTCGGTTACGGTACAATTCTTGGATTTTAATTTCGGTATACCGGTACGATACCGGTACCAAAAAAAAAAGAATAATTACTATTGCCAACGTTCCAAGGACCGTATATCAAATTAATAACATGATATTTAAATTTTATGAAATAAACTATTCTCTATTCAAGCATAATGGCAATCAGAGTTTTTGCGTCCAGCCGATTCCTAAGAGGGTTCATAATAAACTTCACTCCTGAAAACAACCGCTCTACGCTTACTTGCGTTGCTGGAACTGCGAGAATAACTTTTGACAATTCGTATAGTTCTGGTAAATTTGTGGAATTTTCTAGCCACCATTTCAGTACATTTTCTTTGTTGTTTAAACGTTTTAGTTTAGGAAAAACCTTAATTGAAGCAAATAGATTAGATAGATTTTTTGATAGTACATTACTTTTTGTATCTTCGCGGTTCTTGTTAAACAAATCCATGTGTGCATCGAGTTCGTCTTCAGTTTAAGATAAATTACTTGAGTTACTACTACTTTCTTCAAGTTGTGACGCTTTTTCAGCACGGATACAACTCTGTCAAAGCTGCTATACAAATACTTTCCTGTTCAGAAGTCAGCTTTACATTGTATCGTGGGTCTAAAAATATGGCACACAAAAAGGCACTATTCTCAAATAAAGTAGACAAAATAGGCTCACGTTTTTCAAATTCGGAGACTAAACATTTAGCTCAAGCAGTACCGTTTATACCAATTTGAATTTTACAATGAAGGCAAATAGCGTAAAAGTCGCGCAAAACTAACTGCTCACTTTGTAGTTTAATCGTTGAAATTTTAACTTTTTGCTACCGCAAAGTTGGCGTAGAAGTCATACACGTTCTTATCCAGCAGATACTCCAGCATCATATAGGTCGAGCTCCAACGAGTATGGCAATCAATTGGTGGCTTATTTAACTTCTGGCAGCAAAAATGGCTTTTGAACTGGAATTTTTTAACACCGCATTCACAGCCGCACAACGCACTTCTGAAAGTACATTGTTTTTTTTTTTTTTTTGAAATCATGTCTCTTTGTAGCAGTGTGACCTAATCTAACAATGAATGTGCCGATACAAATGACATGAAAGCAAAAATCGTTGCGTTTGAATTGAAAGGAATATAGTGTGTTTACACAGAGATCATATGGCAAAAAAGTGTTTACACTGCGCAAATATATCCAATATGCACAGTGTCGGTACATGGTAACAGCTGTTTTTTATTTTCCTTTGAACATTATGCATAAGTAAACATTGTTCTAAGAAAAAAAAAAAAATTGAGAACCGAAACTTTACCGGTAAAAATGTTTTGGTTCCGATACGGTTCTCTGATTTTATTTCGGTAAAAGGTTTCGGTTTTAAAAAAATTATAATATCGGTTCCGGTTTCGGTTCTCAATTTGAATCGGTTAATTTCGGTTAACGGTTAACGGTTCCGATTCCGGTTTATTCCCTGGTTTCTATTAATCGATTAAACTTTTTAAACTGATTACTTTTCACGAAATTAAATAAATCACAAATATAGGCTACACATCTTAGCTCAAAATAGATTTGACATGTTGGATTTGTATTCTGTAAGATTTTAGTGAAAATATGTTAGGTGATCCAATTGGAATTGTGTTTTGTTGTTTTAAAATTTTTCAGAAACTGAAGGTAAACAATTATTGGAAATTTATAGATACTTAGCTTTGATAAACCAAATGTGTACCATACTGGTATAAATGCCGTCTTAAATAAACATTGTATTTGCCAAATATGCTGTAGTAGTAAAATGATATTTAATATCTTTCAACTGATTCAATTATTTTACAAGCCTATCATGTTTATCACAATTTGTTCATATTAAAATTATTATTAAGTGATTTCTAAACACGTGAAATCAATCATAAATAATAAGCTGGCATAGAGATATTCTTAGAATGGACTAACATCTGTGAACAATATCGTTTACACTTTCTAGCTTAGTTAAAAAAAGAAAAAATCATTAAATATATTTGTTTACCTTATAATTACTAACATATTATTACGATTGGACCTTGGTGCAAAGCCAATATGATCGAAGGGGTTAACAAATGAACGGTAAGTTTAGTAAAAAACAAAATAAAATGTTAACTTCGATAGAACCAAAGTTTCAACGCCTTCATTTCATTTTTAAAGTGGTTAGCTCATGACTATGTAAAGTTTCCGTAAATTCGAGGCCATAACATCGAGTTACATCTAACTGTAATGAGAAAGCTTTTCATATAAAATCCGAAAAGAGGTGACAGATACTTTAATTTAAATTTAAGAATGCGTTAGTATACAAATACAACATTTTTATGTCCCTATTGTAAAAGACTATATATTCTTTATGGCTTCTGCCTTCTGCTCGTTCCATATATTACCATAAACTTAGTATACCCTTGCTCTTGAGGGTAGTGTATAAAAATTATCGATACTGCCATTGATTGGTTTGCAACTCTACTGCATGGAAATAGTTCTTAGAGATCGTTAAACATTCTCATCATTATTTCTGCCGACCTTGCTGAAAGCAGGGCATTTAAGCAACCAGAATTTTCCCCTCCGTTCTCCGCTCCTTAAATATAAAACACTATGAACTTTAATTCTGCTAATGTTTCAAGAAAGAATGCTGCAGTCGTGAATCACAACTTCGAAAACTCTGCCGCATTTCGTACTCTAATAATTCATTTTTATTTTTTTAATATTTTTTTTTTTTATTTTCGATCTGTCCTAATTTACAATTAGCAATTTTTTGAAAACTAAAATCACATAAATTAATCAAATAAAGAAAAATGAAGTGAAGAAATTAATAAAAATATCATGTGCAGCCCGTTGTCCAGCAGATTCACCATTGAATCTGCTGAATTTCTGAGCTTGTGCTGAATCTTACAATTTCCTCCTTGACAGTTTGGATCAGTAAGTCACGATGGATAACTGAGTTGCTGACATAGAATGGTGTACCAACGAATCTCCGCAGGAGCTTTGACTAAAACCTTTGCAGGATATGCACATTAGAATTAGAAGCCGTGTCCCTTTAATGGCTGTATGCCATTAATGTCCATACCGACTTTGTTATTGTCTTGCACAACATGATCTTGTTCCTCAAACTCAGCTGCGAAGTTAAGTTTAGCAGCAAACTTAACTTAACAAGATCCTGTTGTACAGGACAATACTAAAGCCGGTATTGACATAAAAACAATAATATTTTTATACATTAAAAAAATTACTAAAATAAAAAAAAAACATTTTTTTTTTTATTATAAATAAAAACCAAATCTAAAAAAATTTAATTATAAAAAAAAAAAATATGTATGTTCGGCTGCTTTACCTTGAAAGTCGTGATTGTTAAGAATAAACCTACAGCTCAATTGTGGACTTGGACAAAATTTTAAACAGACTTGCCTGCGTACCACACGCATCTGAAAACCACGTTCTAAAGTTGTATCTTTTATAGTTTCCGAAATGTTGTTCAAACATACGAAGGAAGGGTTGACAGACGGACATGGCTCAGCTTTCGACGATGAACAAGAATATATATACGTTATGGGGTCTGTCACGTCTCCTTCTGCCTGTTACATACATTTGCACCAACTTAGTATACCCTTGGCCTCAAGGGCAGGGTATAAAGCCCACAAAATTCTAACACATAAAAAACAATTAAATATCAAACTTTTATGTACTAAAGAGTTCAAATTTTTTTTTGAAGTATGGAATATTTAATAGCGCTCCACCTCGTGCTGCAGCAAAACTTGCCTGCTCCAGTGTTCTGCTCTGGCTGAAAGCAACAAATTTTGCACTTCGAAATACCTCGCAAATATCACCAACTTACCGAACTTTTGATTGGCGCATCGTATCTTTAAATGCTGAAATATTTCGCAGTTATTGGGCAAACGATACACATATACATAACAAGTATCTATATACTCGTATGTAGTTGTTATTGCTTTTTTTGCACTGCGTAAATTGAGCTTAAGACAAACTTAAAAACGACAAATGAAAAAAATATCTGAAGCACAGCTGATTCATCTTTGTTAGCATCCAACGAGAGAGCATCAATATGCTGCAGCCGGCTGAGAAAGTTGCAGAGAAACAAAGAGAATTTCTGAGTAAGAAAGAGAACGCCCAAGGTGTATTTATACATAGCGCCTAGCGCTGAGCAAAGCTTTGAAAAGCTTCGCTAATACGATCGCTCATCGAAACGCAACGAATTTACTACACTTCACATGAGATCGGCGTCTCGTGGCTAGCGGAGGTGCGTGCGCATGAGTAAATTTTTAAATTTCGTTTTACATTTTTTCGTTATCGTTGTGGCTTAAGTGAAATCTACATAAATAAATTAATTCAAAGCAAATATACAATACATACATATATAAATATATATATATATATATATATATATGTAGATGTGTATGAGTTTATGTGCTACTAAATTATTGCAAGTTAAATTTAAAAGTATATCATAAATGTATACTATACAAAATAAAATATAATACAAACTGTGAATGAAATACGTACATACATATGTATCTACATACATAAATCTACATACTTAAATAAAACTAAATCTAAAACAAAGCTGCTTATTGTTCAACTCTGAACAAATAAAACAAAAAATAATAATAATATAAATATAAATAAAAACAAAAACAAAAACAAAATAAATAAAATGTAGAAATCGAAATTGAGCCAAAAAAGTTAAAAAAAAAAAAACGAAAGCCGCTGCAAGTTCCAAAAAAGAATCTGTAAAAAAAAGAAATTCTTTTGTTTTAATTTGGTTTCATTTGGTTAAAACACAAAAAAAAAAAGGTAAAATAAAAGTAATACATACATACATACATACATATATAAATAATTTTTTAGCAAAGTGAAACAGTTAAAAAAAAATCATTAAATAAAAACAGCTACGTGCATGGCACAAGCAAGATAGAAAGAGATGCAGTATATACAATAGTTGTAAATAGAGAATGAAAGAAAGAAGAAGAAGAAGAAGAAAAAAAACATGTTTTTGCATTTCACTTGCGCGCATATTTCGAAATGTGCGCATGCGCTCCAGCTCGCCTCGCTTTCGTATAATTCATATAACTGTATTTGAACGTATTGAGTATACATGTATGTATGTATGTACTATCTTGTATCTTGTATCTGCAAGTGTATACTAAATAAGTATATTTTAGCGCATTTCGCGGACTCTTTCTCTCTCTCTCTCTCTCTCTCTCGCTCATTCCACGCGTTTTGCTAAATATATAAAAATTTTTTCTTTTTGTGCGTGAGGATTTTATGCTGTTTCACTTTTCAATACTTGATTGACAAGTGTTGTTGAATGACTAGACTGGACGGACATTGAATTCACTTAATTTAAAATTCATTGCTGCTGCTAATTTATTTAACTTATTTTGTCATTCATGCCGCACAATGAAATTGCAGACTATTTCTACTTCTACAATACTTTACGCTTATCGAATATGAAGATGGCGCGCCTAGAAACCGCTTTCTATATTGGTTTTGTTATCGAATATATTAATGGCCGTATGACACACGAATACAATCAGCAAATTGTTTTCCCCTTCATTGCTTTTAGAGCAGATCAGAACATAGACAAAGCAAAAATTCTACAGGTGCGAGAGGTTCAAATAGTATAGTTTAATTAAAAAGTGAAACGAAAAAAAAAAACCATATTAAAATGAAAATCTATGCGAAAGATAAGGCAACGCTGTACTCAAAAATAACAAAGTTACAAACGTCCGGCAGAAAAATGTATCTATATTTTTATGGTGTTTTGGATTATTTCTTCATTCGGTCACTCTTTACACAAAATAATAATTAGTGCCTAATATAACTAGAAAAAAGAGCAACGATGCGTAATACAAAGACAATTACTTTGGCATGTCATGCGCAAATGGTGAATATACGCACTGCATGCATTTTTAAAGTGGTTTCCTCTATTGATTCTGTATATTTTAATAGAAACATAAACAAAAGTCAATAAGTCACACGAATAATAATCAGCAAATTGTTTTTCCCTTCAATGCTCTGGTATTTCAAACACAACAGAGACATGCGAAAGGTATAGCTATATACATACAGCAACATTTTTCACATCGACTCGTATAGGTCACACTTGACTTTTGTTTATGTTTCTATTAAAATATACAGAATCAATAGAGAAAAGTATTTTAAAAATGCATGCATTGAGTGTATTCACCATTTGCGCGTGACATGCTAAAGCAACTGTCTTTGCATCATTCAATATTGTTATTATTTTTTAGTTTTATTGTGCACTAATACTGGGTGTCTCAAATGAAAGTTCACATTTGATTTGCTGATTGCGTAAACGCTATTTGCTATTCCGAGGGGCGCGGGGAGTATGCCTAGCTTTTGGGAATTTAGTCGCTGTGGAGCGTTTCTGGGGAGCAGACTGTGCGTTGTGCGTACGTGAGTTTTACAAAAACGGTAATTCAGCGACTGCAGCGAATCGATTCATTGGAAAATGGGTCGAGAAGTTTGAAGAGACCGGTTCAAATCAAAATCCGAGCGTCCAAGGTCTTCGAGAAAGTTCGAAAACGTAGACAGTGTTACTCAGTCTGTTCGTGAGAACCCGGACCTTTCGATTCGGAAGCGCGCTGTTGCTTTAAACGGGCGTAGATCATCATTGTTCCGCATTTTACACAAAGATTTAAGGCTGCACCCCTACAAAATTCAGTTGGTGCAAGAATTAAAGCCTTATGATGCTGGGCAGAGGCTTGAATTCATAAACCATGAGAGGTGACATAAATTGGCCTCTACGAAGTCCCGATTTAACCCCTATGGACTTTTTCGTATGGGGTTATGTCAAATCTAAATTTTACGGTAACAAACCGACTTCCCTAACACAATTAAAAGGAAATATCCGTCACGAAATGGCAGCCATCACGGAGAATACCTGCCGAGCCGTCATAGGAAATTTTATTGCTCGATTAATTGATTGCCGTGAACGTAACGGTTTATATTTGAATAATATCATTTTTAAGAAATAAATTCCCAAAGTGTGTATTTTAATATGTAATAAACATTTTGTTAATAAACTACTTACTTTTTTTTAATCGACTTTTTAAATGTAAACTTTCTTTTGAGACACCTTGTACAATTTTTGTGTAAAGAGTGACCGAACGAAGAAATAATTCAAAACACCATAAAAATATAGATAAATACAATACGCTTTTTCGCTGATAATTAGGAAATTCCTTTGTCCGCTAGTTTTATGATCTGGCGAAGCAAGCGATATCTTTACTATAGATATGCCATGCAATCTTTGTTTCGTTTTATCAGCCGTAGGCAGAACACCCAATAGTAGCAAGAACACCGGTTGTACTACTTTTGTAATACACATATACATATAACTAAAGAATTAAGGTTTTTCTGCACTTTTACCCTAATGATTTGATCAAGCGTTATTCCCTAATCACCTAGGATTTCCAAAATTTTTTCCTTCATATACATCCCAGTATGCGAATAGGCGATCTCTCTTCACAACCGGCGTCACACTCGCATATACGTATACATTCGCAAGACTTTTTGCTTAATTTCACTCAACCAAACAGTCCGGGAATAACCAGACCAAAAGACAACAAAGAGAAAAGGTTGTTTGTTGAGCGCAAACCGTTTTTCTACAGAACCGATGCGAACGGTTTCCCTCTGACTCTTTGCTGAAAGTGTCAGTAAAAGACACTTATTTTCTTACAACGAGAAAAGGTCAACTGTTATTTGCGAGCTCTGCTTTTTAATGAAACTATATTTAAACCTCTCGCACCTGTAGAATTTTTGCTTTGTCTATGTTCTGATCTGCTCTAACAGCAATGAAGGGGAAAACAATTTGCTGATTGTATTCGTGTGTCATACGGCCATTTGACAAAGTCTGGCATGCAGGTCTTCTGTAAAAAATTAAGAAATGGCTACCCGCAACATACTACCTGATTATAAAATTGTATCTGAAAAACAGATTTTTTTATGTCCATGAACATGACGAATCGTCCAGTATATATACTGCTCACGCTATAGTCCCACAAGGGAGTGTTTTAGGCCCAGTGCTGTACACAATTTTTAGCTGCATACGCTGATGACACTGCAGTCACTGCTGGTAGCAATGTTGCATCCGACCTACTGTGTGCTCGTTGGTATATGTCCAATTATTTTATCCACAAAGATCTGAAAGTACACCTGGTTAAAGGCGAAATAATAGGCTACATGACCATGACAACGTTTTAGCACTAGGTCTATTAGACAACACATACTCTCGAAGACTCAAACCATCGGGCTAGTTAATTTTAATTGTTAATAAATTTGTTTATTGTTTTGTATAAGACAGATTGCAAATAAAAATGAATAATAAAAAAAAAAAAAAAGTGTGACCTATACGACTCAATGTGAAAACTGTTGCTGTATGTATATAGCTATCCCTTTCGCAAAGTCTATTTCGTGTTTAAAATACCAGAGCAACGAAAAAGAAAGCAATTTGCTGATTAATATTCGTGTGTCATAAGGCTATAACATACTTACCAAAAAAAAAAAAACTATATCTCTTCAACGTTGCGTTTTAAATCAAACATTTTTGAAGTTTTATACCCATAAAGAAATAATTTTATAAATATATACATTGTGACGAATGACAATAAGCTCAAAATATAAAATCTATAATCAGTCGGTAATATCGATTAGACTGTTCCGAGCGAATTTATGTCAGCGCGCGCATGAGACGCATAGCCGCCTCGATCACTGCAAACAGTTTTCTGCATGCAGAATCTGATATAGTAATAACATACGCAAACGAGCGAAGAATCATAGGCTGCACGTTGCAACGACCGAAACCGCTATGTACGACGTTACGAAACGCGTGTTCGCCGCTATGCAGACACTGGACATACAGGCATTGGCCACGTACCCGGAGTGCGAGATACGGCCAGTGTTGCCATCGTTGGTGCGTATGAGTCTGTCATCGCCGTTGGATAATACCGAAACCTCAATCGAGTCACGCAAACAAATTCTGGCCGTGCTCATTGGCATTGAAGTGGTCAATAGCATCACGTCGTATCTGCAAGTAAACTATCACGAACTTGAAACCGAGCTGATAGAAGAACTTCAAACAAGTCAAAAGTCCATATGCTATGAGGCGCCTCAATCCGAATATGTTCTACAGTCGGGCATAGCGTTGGGTTTCGAGCGAGCCAATAAGGCACGTAAAGTGCGTGTAGTGCTCTCGGAAATATTCAGTTTACATAAACAACAAGTAGCCGAACAGAAATCGGCAACAACAGCGGCAGCACTTGCTCCTGCAACAAGACAGGCAGAGATACTGGACGATGGCATCTATCTGGAGGAGGTGGTGGATATACTGTGTATTGCGCTGGCAGAACTACCGTCGCTGTTAAATATACTAGATGTTACGGATGCGCTAGTCTGTATACCGAATGGGCATCGTATTATTTGTGCTTTGGTAGCGAATTTTCCGGATTGCTATCGCGATGTAATTGTGCATATCATACACAACTGTGACGAGGAGAGTGACGACAGCAAACAGAAATTGACTTTATTAATGGCACTTAACAATATGAATCCATCACAGACACTGGATACACGCGCAATTTGCATGGAGCTAATGAAGGTACCATCATTTATGCTCAAGCTGTGTCTTAGTTCCAAAACGATGGCAGATAATTTGGTTGCCTTTCTCACTGGTTTGCTGTTGGGCGACGATCAGAGTCTGCGTTCATGGTTTGCTGTCTATGTGCGCTCTAGTCAGAAACTGAAGGGTGAAGTGTTAAGCTTGGTGCGCGCCGAATTGCTATCAAATATACATAAACTAGGTACCGTGATGCAAAAGGATTTCACTGTGCAAGGTGCTGTGCTCTTACGTTTATATTGTGCTTTGCGTAGCATTGCCGGACTTAAATTCAATGACCAGGAGATTAATGCTATCTCTCAACTGGTTACGAGCCGTCCACAGCCAACACCATCCGGTGTGCGTTTTGTTACGCTAGCACTTTGTATGCTTATCGCCCGTCCTTCGCTTCTTTCAAATACAGCACTCGAAAAAAAAGCTATCGAGTGGCTGCAGTGGCTTATAAAAGAGGAAACCTTTTTTGGCAAGCGTTGCGACTCGGGCTCTTCGCTCGGTGAAATGTTGTTACTGCTTGCAATGCACTTTCACAGTAATCAAATCAATGCCATTAGAGAAATGATCTGTTCCACACTAGGAATGAAAATTTCTATCAGAGCAAACAGCATCAATCTCATAAAGCAAGTATTTACACAGGATCTTTTCACCGAGCAAGTGGTGGCCTCCCATGCTGTGCGTGTGCCGGTAACGTCAAATCTGAATGGTACCAAGCCCGGCTATTTGCCAGTACATTGCATACACCAACTACTTAAATCGCGCACGTTTCTCAAGCATAATGTACCCATTAAGTCATGGATATATAAACAAATTTGCAGCTCGGTGCGTCCTGTACATCCAGTTATGACCGCGCTTGTTGAAGTATTTGTCAATTCTTTAATCGTACCGAATCCGCTGGGCAAGGTCAATGTTGATCGACCGTTCACCGAAAGCGAAATTATGCATATATTTTGCAAGTCGCAGCTACCGTATCTCAATAGGACATCGACGGCGACCGTTGAGAATGAAGAGTTGTCAGATATTGAGTTGCTTTGTCCGTTGACGGCGCAGCTATTAATGCTCTACTATTTGTTGTTCTACGAAGATACACGCCTATCGAACCTTACATCACTTAATGGTGTCCGCAAACCAAAGGAGTACACGTACAATTTTCTATCCCATTTGCCGATAAAGTATCTGATGCAAAAAGTGCATCAATGTGACAGTGATTATATGTCGCTCTTTCATCCTTTACTGCGTCTAATCATATCCAACTATCCACATCTCAGCATGGTCGATGATTGGCTGGAAGAGCACTTTGTGGTACCTGCAACGCTGCCGGTACATATAAAGTCATTGAGCACAGATATGTTAACATTGGCACTGCGTGAGGTGGGCACACGTCCGCCGATAGCAATACGCGCTTTTAAGCACTTATTACAGCTGCCGCCGGAGCAATTGGCACAATATGCCGAGACACTGGTAAAGCATTTGCCACAGGTATTCGAAAAGCGTGTACCGCGTCAGGCGAAGGATCTTTACTATGACATTTGGCTGCGATTGAATGCAGTGATGCCGACAACGTTCTTGATTATGTCACTAAATGCAGTCAGCAGTATTTACGGCAGTACAAATCGCTTGGACCTAACGAATGAGACACTGCTTGATCCATTGGAAGTTATGCGTTGCCCGGTAGATGTTTTGTGTTCGCCCTATTTACTTAATGTAATGCTACGCATACTGAAGGGCAGCCTGGCTGCATCCAAAGCCTATTTCAATGTACAAATGCAAATGAAACAGGTGCTTGACCAGAACGGTCTTGTGCAAACCGACACGGATCGTGAGGAACTAAAAACTGCGCTTATTGCGGGACAGGAGAGTGCTGCCGTGCAGATACTACTCGAGCTGTTGGCCTACATGAAAGCCAAGGTCAAAGATCGTGTTACACAATTGGAGTTGCATGAAATTCAGGGCATTGTCGGTACCTATGTGCATCAAGTATTTATATCGGAGCCATTACTTGCTAAGCTTGTGCACTGTCAGACCTATCAGCGTTCCGTGATACCAATGGTTGTTGCCAGTGTGCCCTCAATGCATATTTGCATTGATTTAATAAGCGAATTTCTTAATGTAACCGAAATGGAAAAACAAATCTTTGCAATCGAGCTGGCATCACATCTCGTCTACAACTATTCGCTTCCAAAGTGCCTTAGTATATCAAAATTCTGCGTCAATAATATAGAAACAGCGCTTTTGCGATTATCCGCAACTGCCAAGTGTAAATTCTTGCGGCAAGTGCTACCGGCTTTGATACGTTTTGTAGAAACGTTTCCCATATTATTGGACGATTGCATCAATATTCTGATGGTCACTGGACGCAGTCTGCACGCACAGCACACAGTACAAACTTCGCTGAACAAACGTTCTACATCGCTTTGCTGCCGTAGAACGCAACAAAATATTGTAATGATCGAGGATGCTTTCGATAATCTCATTACCAAAATTATGCGAAAGGCGGAATTGTACTAATCCATGTTCTTTTTTCTGTAATTTTTTATTATTTTTCTTTAATATTATAATAATCTATTACTTAAGAACTATTTTTATTATATTACTATAGCATCTAAATGTGCATATGTACATAGAAATATAGTTTTGCAGAATAGAGTAATATTTAATAGAGGGTTTCAAAATTCGTGATTAATTAAATTGTCGGCAGTATTGTTTTGTTGTATTTTGGTTTTGACGCTACATACAATAAAATAGACATATTCTTGTTAGATGCCAATTTGCATCTGAAGAGTGTACATACAGGGTGATTGAATCTTATGAATAAAATCCGAACATGGTGTAATTCAGTTGTGATCTGGAAAGGTGATAGACATGATTTTGACTTAAATTTGAAATTCTTTGCTAAATTTTTATGAAATTATTGTACTCTTCACTCGCAATGTGTAATAAATTTTTTATTTATTTTTTTTCTAAATGTAGAAATGAATATGTATTCTTGATCATCTCGAGGCGATATAGCTTCATCCCTTTGTGCACAGAAACGTTTTCCAGATATGCTTCGTAAACTTCACACATATATTTGTATGCCACTGGCACTATAATTACTTTATATGGAAAAATTTATTAATACATAAGCTTTAAATTTGGATCTTAGTATTCTAATTTCGTATGTCGTAATCAGATGCCATCCAAATTTTTCATCAATACCCAAGGCCAAATTGAGATTTGTGGTGGCCGGGGACTAAAGAAATTGGAGAAATTCGCATGAAATAGTATTGTAAAACATAACTAGGGTTTGAATAGGGGCTACCCCAAAAAGTGGGTGGGTCACGTCCACTAGTAGATGTGTATGAAGCGATGTAGTAGATGTGTAAGATGCCGCCATATCGAATTTAAAGTTGATATTGACGAGTACCTCAAAAAGTGGGCGGGACACGCCAATTTGTATATGGACATGAAGCGGTTGAAAAAAATCCACCAAATCGAGTTTCAAGCTAATATTAATTTAAATAAAAACACAAAAATATGCAGTAGGTTTGTATGGGGGCTACCCCAAAAAGTGGATGGGCCACGCCCATCAGTCTATGTATGTTAAGCGGCTGTCGATAAAAAGCATTTCAATCTAATATTGACTTTAATAAAGAAGTTTTTCTTACAAAAAGTCACAAGTGGATCATAGGTTTGTATGGGAGCTACCCCTAATAGTGGGCAGAACCCACCCATTAATGTATATGTTAAGCATCCGTCCACTCAAAGTTACCATATCAATTATTAAGTTGATATTGACTACAATAAAAAAGTTTTTCATACAAAAAGTCAAAAGTGGGCGGTGGGTTTGTATGGGGGCTACCCCAAAAAGTTAAACTGCAATAATTAGAAGTGTGTGTGCAAATTTCAAATATTGGTCCCCAAAAATGCGCAACAACATACAGACAGACGGACAGACAGACGGACGGACGGACAGGCGGACAGACAGACAGACAGACGCACATGGCTAGATCGACTCGTCTCGTCGAGCTGATCAAGAATATATATACTTTACGATGCCTCCTTTAATTTGTTTCAAACTTTCAGACAGACTGATAATACCATTTCACACTATGTGTGAAAAAACTTAATATATAAAAACGAAAAACATAAAATTTTATTTAAAATACAATAATACTTTTAACGCTAGTCAGTTAGTATTAATACTAAATTACTAACCCTTTGCACTGGTGAAGATTAGTAAAGCGAGCATGTCTTATACATTTGTGAGAACGATTTTTCTCCACTGCAATTACTCTCCATCATGGCCAAGTAAATTCGAAGTAAGAACTACCATTTCTGTATTGAGTGAATTTCAGCTCAAATCTTTATAAAGAAATTATTCCATTAGTTCATAGCCAAGCCGTTCATAAAGCTTTGATATTTCGGCAAACTGTAACAATTCGTAACCAAAAGTCGCTTCCAATTTTATGCTGTTGCATCCAAGTCTTCAGGCGGAAACCAGATAAAAATCAAATATTTCGTAAATAACCATTTATGCTAAGAATCGTTATGATAGCGACGTTACTATGGAGTCCACAGTTATGTGTGTATGGGAGAAAAGTTTCTTCTGGCGACAACTGGATAGCAAATACTTTTCCGTAATGAGCTGGCCACAGTGTCACGTTAGGTTTCCCAATTCTCGATTTTGTGTCGCACTTTGCGACATTTTTCTCTTATTTTCATATATATTCAAATTTGATGTTTTTTCAGCAACTGAAATCACTCCAATTCTTCGATCCCATATAGAATATATTTTCTTTATCAGCTCGACGTGACGAGTCGAACTGTTTACTTATTTATCCGTCTTTCTGTTCCCTGTCTCTATGCATCAAAACTAGCCGTAGACTTCTTATGACATACATCCCAACTAACAAGCCACGCCTATTTTTAGAGGTAGACCCATACAAACCCATCTAACACTTTTCGTATTTTGTATGAAACGCTTTTTCATTACAGTTAAATTGTAACGCGATATTATGACCTCTAACAGGCATCAGTTTCACATAGTGTGAGCTAACCACCTTAAAAATGGATTGAAGGCGTGTGAAGAGTGCTTAAGCTGCGGCTCTACCGAATGAATTGTTGATCGTATTTAAAAAATGTTTCTTTAATTTTTGAGTTTTTTTAATTATTCTCAAATCTAAATCTGGACTAAATTTGTCTTAAGCGATAATCACATAATATATATTTCAAAGGCAGAGTGTATCTTTATAATAATCTCTATTGTACTTTTTACGAACGAGGTTTATACTCCAAAATTATAACCTCTTTCGTTGAGTTCCACCTTAATGCCATATATAATGTGATAGAAGACAAGTGGTTTTCAGCATGAACAAAGAAGGTATCAATTGCAGCTAAAATCTCAATCGTAAAATACCGCTTGGGGTTGCGTTGAACCCCAGCTGTACTTTGATCATTCATAAGACTTTTATTATCGGTTTATTCGTCCTCAGTACCATCAAGTCAAGTCGCAACATGTCGAGCCCAACATGGAGGTCATACTTATCGCTGTACTTTCAATAATTTTTCAAATCTGAAACGCATTATATTTTATTAAATAATACTGACCAGTTTGACTATCGAACTTCAAGGCGTTTTGTTTGTGATTAAAAAGTGTTAAATCTACGTCAATGGCTATACTGTACTCGAATTATAAAAAAAAAAAATAAATCAAAAGTTTATGCAATGATTTGCCTATTTGATTTTAGTGAATAAAATACACACTGTAAAAATACAGAATATACATACATATATAGGTGTATACTCGCAAATCCATTGATAAGCAACGTATCTACACACTCGAGTACTTGTATCAACAAATATTGCATTTATGTAAATCTCAGATAGAGCCAACTCGACACTGATTCGCCTGGGATGCTGCATCGGTGTGGCTTATGTAAACTTGTTGCTCTTGTGTTTTATGAGCAACAAATCAACTCAACTCACTTTTCATGATGATGTGGATGACGATGACGATGAGGATGATGATGATGATGTTGAAGGCTTTTGTCAGCTGCTGGACGTTGTTCTAAATGAATAGTTTGCTCTTATCGCTGCACATGATGACATTGCTTGTTGAACAAATATAAATGTAAACAAAAACACGATGAACTCTCACCTCATCGCTCCATGCTCTAGGCATCTGTAGGTAGATGCAGTTGAAGCCAAAAACTGCTCTTGTGTATCTACTGCTACAGATGATGCCATGGCATGGCTTATGCATGGATTTTCAGAATTTTGTATTTAACTACAACAAACTGCATGCGGGTAGTTAAAACAACAGCAACAACAACACCAACAACAAGAACAAGAACAACTTTTGCTCCAAATCCAATCAGCGTTGTTTATGATTCACCTGAATTTTATATGAAGCTAAAGCTGCGCTGTAGCAAACTCAATTTTGTAAGCATCAGTTGAATTTTGAAGTGCACTAGTTTGAATAGGCGACAACCCAAATTCGTAGATACAAATATAAACATGCACTTATACTCGTATGTACCATAGATACATATATTGAAGTTGCTCTTGTTGGCATGATTTTCATTATGCCATGAAAAATAAAGCTGAGCAAATTTGTTAGTTTTGACCGTGTATCTGGCCGACGGTCTGTCTATACTTTTTTACCGTCGGTTAGAGTAGTTTTTTGGAAAAATATTCATTCAAATTTACGACAGCTACTACTTCAAAGTTACTGAAACGCATTTTCGCAGTCATTGACTTATCATGTGAGGTTGTTTTTGTTAGTGCAGCTTATATTTTTGTTTTTTTGATAACCAAATTATCTTCTTATCACGTGCGCAATAAATTTTTGGTCAATTTTCTAAATAACACAACTGTTCTGAATACCAATTTCTACTAATTAGTTTGTGAAATAATGTAAAATGTCAGTTAAAATCACATTCCAGGGGTTTCGTCTCTCAGATCAAGTCTATATATACTAGAGTCGTATAGGCATATATATGACAGGGCCTGATTCACATAAGATCAATGAGTATCACAGTTTAGATTAAATGCATTATGATGAGACACAATATTGGTTCATAAAACCAACGAGTGCCGTTTCTCTGCTAAGAAACTTGTATACATAGGTCTGTCGTTTGGACTTCAAATGCAAGATCACCGAAAAGAATGATATTAGAAAACAGTCAGATTCCCAGTATTTTCAAGAAAAATTTTACGATATTAGCATATTACAGGTGCAAGTTAATTTTTACGTAGTTTTTTGTAAAATTGTGGCACAATGGCTTCCAATTTTAGTTGCCAATTTAGTACGGAAGCGGTTTTCAGCTAAAAAAGAAATCTTTAAGCTTGAGCATAATTTTTCATAATTTTTAATTATATGAAGTTTTTGTATACTTCAGCATTTCTGATCGGCTCCCTACTTAGCCTTAAGATTGAACTGCAGACTTTCGTTAAGATTGTGAAGAATTATTTAGCTTTTATATAATATAGTATAACCCTAAGCTAAAATTTGTTTGTGATACATTGTTTACTTCACTTGGGAGCTCAGAGCATCCACGAGAACATTTCAATGAATTCTAATTGGTGCTACTGCACATGCTTGTTTCCATGAACTGTTGATTCGGAATACATCTCTTGGTATGGACCGACGCCAGGTTGCTTTTAATGTTCCGTGGCATAAATGGAGCCTTGACGGTGATAAAGGATTGCGAACAATTTTGTCGTGTATGAAATAATAAAAAAAAAAAATAGCTTATTATAGGGTGACCAGATTTATCAAAACAAAAACCCGTACACAACTAATCATTATTTTTGGATAACCAAAAAAAAAAACTTTTTTTGTAGGGACAGCTTACATGTTTTTTCGTAAAAACGTGGCATGACAAGCAACAAAACAGAACATAAGAAATATTGCTTAAATTAAAATATTTTTTAATATACCAAAATAAGAGTCACACATCTTGCTGATTCACATACGGTTAGAGTTATAGTTTTCGTGGTTTTAAAACCGTAGCGCTGTCATCCATACAAGCATCATGTTATTGGTTTATTGTCTAACATTCTGACACGATAATATATAGTTAAAAAGCTATTACAAATGTGGTGATTGAAGCGTGGCCACTTTTCGAAAAAAAATTTCTTCAGCGAAGAGCTCCATTTCTAAGTAAAAAATAAATAATCGAAATTATTTGGTGTGCAATATGATCTGGAGATATCATTGGGTCGTATTTTTTCCAATATGATGCTAGGAGAATGGTTACCGTCAGTGCGGAGCGCTATGTCCGTACGATAACCGAGTGTTTTTTTTTTCGTGGAATTGAAGATTTTGGCATGAACCATATATAGTTTCAACAAGATGCGGTATTATTATGCGAGAAATGTCCAGAACAAGTAATTTCATGTTTTGCCGACGTTTGATCGTTCGATTTGACGTCGTTGTACTTTTATGGACTATGATCCTAAAACTGAATGTTTCACTTAAAAACCAACAATGGCAAGTAGTCGAAAATTATATCCAAAGGATCGACTACTGCAATATATCCCAAGGCGGATGTTAAGAATCAAACATTATATTGCAAAAACTAAAAAAAAAATCATTTAAATTGATTTTATTTTTATTTATTTACACTCAGTTTTAAAACCACAAAATGGATGACACTATACTTTATGGGATCTACGTCGAAGCTTTTATGCAGTTGGAAATATTGTGACTAAATTATAATAAGCACTATTCACATTTTGTGAGAACTGTATAAAAGTAGATTACTTGAATGTAGAAAATTTAGATTAGATTAAAATCTTGAAAACCAAAGACTCTTAGACCGCAAAAAAATAATTATCGTATTTAGTAAACCAAAGCTTTTCCTTCTACAATAAACAAGTAGAAACGTTTTATCTATGAGTCAAAATACGGGTATGTACATTGGTTGTACTCATTTGGTTGACATTCTATTTATATGTACAATATTATTTGTACATAGTCTCTTCTTGATACACTATAGTTGAATTTAATCGACTGATTTTTGCCAAAGAAACATAATTGATTCTTATCATTTCATTGCATTATTATTTTTATTAGCCAATAAACTTCATTTCTCTTTTCTTATTCTAAATATCTGCATACTATTATCTTAACTAAATATTTTAATATGTAGTGAACATTATTGTAGGATTGAAAAGCAGGGTATGCAGTTATTTCAAAATACGCTTACTACATACCCTCACTCCACTCGATTGAAGCACTTGTTTTTACGCACACCAGGGAACATCCATTCGTGCATTATGTACGATGAATGGGAATATTTTTATCACCCAATAGTATGCAATCCATTAATCAATCCTGCAGACGATATTATCCTACTAATATTATAAACGGGAAAGTTTGTATGGATGTGTGGATGTTTGTTACTCTTTCAGGCAAAACCTACTGAATGGATTTTATTGAAACTTTACAATAATGTAGCTCATATATCAGAATAACACATAGGCTATAATCTATCTCTATAAGATTCAATTAACGCATTTATTTAATTAATTTAAAACAAATACAGCGCAAACATTTTAACCACTTCGACTTACTGTCATACGTCATAAAGTTCTAAAAAACGGCAAAGAAATTGTAGCGCAGATGCTCTGAGTAGACGATAAAAAGCTGATAGCTACATAATCGTCGAGCGATCTTGTGTTTGCCTTAAATGGTCATGTGTGCGGGATGATATTAGAGAGGCAGAGAATGAAAGAAAACCGTTGGCTTTTTGAAAGTTAAAATTTTTAAATCAATTTTTGTTAATAGAATTTGGATTTTAATGTAATTCAAAAATAAACATTTGTTTAAAAAAGTATGGCTGTATATGCCGCTTATCGGAATAAGTTCCAAACATTTTTCTATATTTTTTATATATAAAATGGAAATTTATATATACACATACATATGAGAATAGGTTGTTAACTATTTTTCACCCTCCTACCCCCACCCGCTATTTTTTAATGGCGATTTTAATATTTTTGTATGAACAATTTTATTACCCGAGGGGTCATGAAGAAGGGCGAATGGAAGAAGTGGGTCAGGGAGAAGGACAGCAACGCGCCAGGTACTAACTAGTACTATCTTTATATTTGACACTTTTATCATATTGCATTGAAAATAGTTACACATATGTATATAGACACCTATTAATTAAAACTAGAGTTCTTTAAGTGGTCGAAATTTGACCTTTTGTCTTAAAAGTACCCAATAATAAAAATATGATTAAAACTGAAAATGAACGCGGTCCAGCCATAGCCCCAAAGGGGACGAACACCTTCGTGTTTTCATAAACAAAGATTTTAATTAGTTACGTTGCATTGGTGTTGTATTTTGGTACACACCGTACAAAATATGACTCAGAAAGATTCACATGAAATATTGCGCAGTGCAAAGCAGATGGACAGCCCTACTCGAAATCAGGGTATCCCAGAAAGAGAGCGGCAACAAGTGAGCAATTCACTTGCAATTAATTAATGCACAGTTACAAAAGAATTTCTGTTTGTTTTATATCCACTCTTTCACTTTTCTGTTCTAATAATTTGATAGTATTAATTTGATTCCTCTTCTTTTAAATTTGTATCAACAAAAACACTATCAAAAACATGCTCGCCAGCATGTTGGCAAATTTCAACTAATAGTGAATAGTCAATTTAACGATATTTGTTAAAAATTCACATTCTTTCCGGTTATACAGGGCGCTTTTTTCAAAACGCAATGAAACCCATTCCACAAATCAGATTTTGTTTTAGTTTTTTATAATGTAGAACCAATATCGCCCATTGTCCATATACTGAATAAGCCGATTTCTAGCATATCAGCGTGTATCTTGGAAATATCTGCCGGGATGTGGACATCAGGTCTAGCCATGTCCGTCTGTCTGGTAGTTATTGCGTATTTTTACATGCTGTATAGGGTAAAATTGTATACTACATTATATATATTCCTAATCAGCATCAAAGTTGAGTCGATACAGACCGACTGTCTGTTTGAACAAAGAGATCGCGGAGACTATTAGATGTAGTGTCTTAAATTTTTCATATTTAGCCGATCTTAATCCCTCTTCAGATACAGTGTATTAAATGTGTTAATTGTTGTATGGAAATTTTGTATTATTTGTTAATTAACATCAATCCTATTAAAATATACTACGCAGATCCAGATTGACTACTATAAGGCGTAGCCTCTACGCAAATTTATAGTTGAAATAAGGAGCTTTGTACAAACTACAGGGCATTTCGAAATCAAACAACGTTTTTCGCTGATTGAGGATAAATTTGTAAAAGAAAAACAAAACTCGTCATATCTCAATGATAATTGCTACATACTTCTATGTAAAGGGCAACGGCGGAAATAATAACAACTGAAAAAATAAGTAGTGCCACACTCACATATAAGGGAAAAACAGAAGGGGCGTTGCTACGCCCACTGATTACGCTATATATTGACTCTTTTTCTGTTCGTCATATTGCGGCCGAGGGTGCGTAAAACGTTGCGAGGTCAACCAGCTAGTCTAGAATATTAATTTAAAAAAAAATTTCCACAAATGCACAAACTCTAGTCTTTGTAGCATTCATCTTCTACACACTACCATGAATCAGACACATGTTTTCATACATTGTTGTAGAATAAACAATTAATGATAATAAAAAAATAAAAAAATTAAAAGAGTAGTTCTTTTTTTTTTTCAAATCGGTAACGAAAATTATATGCCAAATTCAACGAGATATCGAGAATAGGCAGCCATATTCGTGTATAAATTTGAACATCAGCATCGGCGTTCAATATCTATTCTATAAAATCGATCTCAATTGAGCAAATTAAATTGTTTTTCTGGGAATAAGATACTCATGTGGCACAAACGAAATGTATCTGAGTATACAGCGCAGCTGGCGAATGCCAATTGACTCATTTCGCGTTCTACAAAACGCAAAATTGTCACAATTTTCGCTCAATATCAACCTAGACAATATATATATATATATATATATATATATATATATATATATATATATATAATATATATATATATATATATATATATATATATATATATATATATATATATATATATATATATATATATATATATATATATATATATATATATATATATATATATATATATATATATATATATATATATATATATATATATATATATATATATATATATATATATATATATATATATATATATATAATACATACACGTAATGATTTTATTGCTGGCCGAATAATAGTTCTCTATGGATTTGCGTTTTATAATTTCAGTCATATAAATTGAGTTAATTTAGCGGCGGAATTAAGACGCGTTTATATAATTTATCGTATGGTACGCGATGAGTCGCTGAATGGTTTATGCATATAAGCACGGCTAGTTCAGCTCAGCTCAGCTCAGCTCGAAATAAAACTCATTTGAGGTCTGCGCGCCTGACATTGGGGCACAGCAATTGTTTTGTTTTGCAGCGTCGAGACCAGCTTGAAGGAGCGTTGGCCTTAAGATTCATTAACCGTCGTCGGCGGGCAATGAATCTTTTATTTTTTGTTTTTGTATACAAGAGTGAAATCGACACAAACAGCGAAAAATTAAAGAAAAAAATAGAAGAAAACAGTAGCCGTAATGACAAAAGGTTCACAATTTGCAATTTAACTTCTTTTTTTTTTTTGTTCACTTGTTTACTTTTCATGCTATTCAGATACAATTCAACTATTTTCGGTTCGAAAGCAAAATCGAAAGTGTAAAGCATGCAAAAGGCGCTAAGTAATGAGAGAGTTCAGTTCGTTCGTATTGAGAAAGCAGTTCGATTATTTCATTTTTTGTATCTTTGGTCGACTGGCAGCAGAAAATATTTCTGAAGCGTGCGAAAATTTAAGCTTATAAATGCATCATTGGGCTTTACGTGGATAGAGTACATGTATCTTTTTTATATATATGTATATATATATATATATATATATGTGCGCAGTGTCATCATAATCACCTGCAGCGCACTATTTTTTACACTGTTTTATTTTTTTTATTTATTTTTTTATTGCTACTCAAAACAAATTTAACCGACATCCATAAAAAATAGTTACAAGGTTATTGTGCCTAACGCTTAACAAAAAAAAAAACAAAAAAATGAATAAAAATATTTAAATTTTTTATAATACAATATTTTTTTCGTGTAAAAAGTCGCGCGCAATTTTTTAAACGATTTGTGTCACGCGAATAATAATATACGAGAGTCTCGTGCACTTCAATGGGTTTTTTTTGTTTATCACAAACCACTCGATAGCAGTCTCATGTTGACAACTGAAAGTTAAATGCTAGAAGCAACATGAAAAACAATTGAGATTTGATAGTGCCCAGGCGCCGAGATATAGTTTTTTTTATATAGAATCTTCATAGCCATACTTGTATAATAATTAACTCCAACGATTTAATTTGACATGTACTCGCAGCTATATATTATTAATCGTGATTTACTCTAATATCCGAGATGAAATAGACTACTACTCTGTAATTTCAATAGCCGTACTAACATAAACTCTCATTACTTTTTCTTGTATTTTAGTCTGTGCAGTTAAATACAAAACAACAAAAACAAGTTCGGTGAAACTGAAGTTTTAATACCTGGGTATATAACTGCAACAGTTAATGAAATTAACCGAAAAAACCGCAACATTTACCGAACTAAGATAAAATATAAGAGCAGTACTGGAACCAAACATTTGTACCAGTATAGTCTCGGCTCTCACTTTTTTTTTTTAAGAAAAATATTTACTAATGCATAGTATACTTATGCACTAATGTTCAAAGGCCACATATGCTTAGAAAAATTCAACAAATTATCTGAAAGACTAGTCTTGATCCATACGGACAGAGAGACGGACAGACGGATAGACAGACAGACATACGGACAGACAGATAGACGGACAACAGATCAATTCGATTCGTCCCATCAAGCTGATCAAGAACAAGAATAGTACATTATGGAATCTCCAATGCTGCATTTAATGCATTACAAACTCCCTGACAATATTATAATACGACTCTTACGTGTGAAGAGTATACAAATTTAAGCATGACTGTACTGTTCTTACTCCTGAATAAAGAGCAGTTTTATTTCAAAAACATTAATTAAAATGTAATTCATTTGATGTGTTCCTAAAGATTCAAATTTCCCGGGCTACGTACATTCCATTTTTCGATTCACAGTTTCTCAAAAGGATGACGCAACATGGCATCGACAGCACGCCAAATTCGGTCAATAAAGTTCAAAGAAAAGAAAAAAAACTGCTACATTTTTACAAGGAAATAGCTAAAGAACAGAAATCAATTGTATCAAACAACTCAATTTATTAAACTGCTGAAAAATATTATATACACACTATATACGCGATCGGCATATTGTTAATCAAACCTTTTAATTATAAAAATAAAAAAAAAATAAAAAAGTATGAAAAATAAAATCTTAATCTATATTTTCCCAGCAGTTTTTTGTCTTTATTTTACATAGAACAAGAGAAAACTTATTGTGAATATATAACCTGTTTTAAGAGTTTGAGACGTAAATTCATAATTCACATCTACTTTATTTGTCAAACAACCCAGTTGATCAACTGCCAATTTAGACTATGCGAACTCAGCCTGCGTGTTTTTTTTTCGCATGACTTAATAATTGCTTAGGTGCGAAGCCTGCTACTTCAAATAACAAAAAATTGTTGGCTGAATCGTAAAAAATTCCCTAGATATGTTTTTGAAATTGCAAGACTGCTCAGAGTGTTTAACAAAAACAAACGCAACGTCTAAATTGGCACTAAGAGTACAAATAAGTGAACATTTGACTTAGGTAAACAATGAGCGAAACAAGTTTCATGCCAGTCCACGGTGGCCGGAATAGCCCATATTTTGCCAGAGACTCCAAAAAGAAAATTTTGGAATATTTGATTAAACCTTGATTAACTTAATAGAATAATAGAACTGAGCTTCAGATGTGCAGTACCAAATTTTTTTATGCAACCCTGGTTCTTTACATCATTACCTGAAAAACAGCTGTTTTTTTCGACCAAAGTTTCATCGCTCTGTTCTTGCCGAAATAGGTAAACTTTACAGCAAAGAAACTTGTGTATTTTCCGAAAAATATTGATTTCTTTGCTGTAAAGTTTACCTATTTTGCAATGGAGAATACGCCGCAGGTTATGTAGAATACAGGGTATAAGAAATAGCTTATAATTTTTTGTGTTGTGTATTCTTTTTACGTGTTATTGTTGTGTTTGTTTTTTAGAAGTCCCTAATCTAAATGTCACGAGTTTTGTGGAGTAAAAGTTGGTATTTTTCTCGCTCCTTCTTGCGACTAATGATGCAGTTTTGTTTATTGAATGGTTTTATTATGTTTTATTTTACTTGCTCGTTTGCGAAACTTCTTATATTATTGCAGTTAACTTAGAGTTTAGTCACTCAGAACTGCTTGAGCAATGGACTGATGGTAGGCGCAAAACTAGTGCTGTATCTGATTGGATTATCCAACAATTTAATAGTACGCTAAATCCATCGAAGAAAAAGCAAATTAAGAAGCAAATTAGCAATTACACGAGTTATATTAATATATTATTTCCAGATTTAAAGTAGAGCATAAAATGTGGTTTTCTTCCAATTTAGATGAACAATTCCGAAAATTGACGCCCTAAAGCTTTGATGATTTTGACAACAGGTTTCTCAGTGTTTGCTTTTAACTGAACATGACTCTTATTGACGGTAAAGTTTTAAACATTCTGCCGGGAGCGAAATCTTCCCAGTCATGCCCAATATGTGGTGCAACTCCAAAACTCTTCTTGATGA
Source organism: Leucophenga montana (assembly GCA_035044765.1). NCBI lineage: Eukaryota > Metazoa > Arthropoda > Insecta > Diptera > Drosophilidae > Leucophenga > Leucophenga montana. The sequence goes on from JAWNNQ010000775.1 coordinate 1,442,478, forward strand.
CAAGGGATATGAATGCGAAAATATTTAAGCCGAGGCCTGAAACGCTGCAATATGGAGTAAGCCCGTTACATTCTTGGATACGATTCTTTGAATTTGTTCTCCACATTTTCTATCGAATTGGTCTTAACAAATGGCAAATAAGAGACACAAATGATAAAACAGTTATCCTTTTACGTTAAAAAAATATTCAGAAAAGATTGTGGAAAGAAATGGGGCTTCATGTTGCTAGACCAAAACAAACGGAAGGCCTTATTGAACATCATTTCATTTGCGTCCATATTAGAGTTTGATGCTAGTATTCTTCAAAGCTTCCATACAATCTTAGTCGCCATTTCGTGTGAATTTCAAATAAATTAACGTAAATTTCAAGAATTCTGCACTAAAACTGGTTCTCTATACATGACTAAGTATCCGTGTTATCCGAAGTCGCCGACTGTTCATAAAATTTTGGTCCATGGAACTCAAATAATTTCGACCTCAACAATTCCTGTTGGATGCTTAGGAGAAAATGGATCCGAGGAAACAAATATTACAAACGCGATAAACTGTTGCATGCGAGACAAAACAATCGGATTAACAATTTTACTGATATTTTTAACCGAGCAATAGATTCTTCGGATCCACTTCTATCAAGTCTCTATATGAATAAACGATTAAACAGACGTGCTGGCGCTTTTAGAGCAACCGATCGTTATTGCTCAGGAAGAAAGTGAGTGTTCTGATGAAGAATTCGACTCTGATTTGGACAATAATCCGTTGGAATTAGAAGTAGAAGAGGAATTATTAATAAAAAGATACATTCTTAAAATTGGGTTATATGGACAGTAAATGAGGGCGTGGTCGGATCGGTCTGAAACTTTTATCGTTTCTAATATATACCGTAAGTATTAAATATGCCAAGTTACAGCGCTCTAACTATGTCAGTTTAGTTTATGTGCAAATTTTGGCTATTCCGGCCGCAGTGCAGTCAGGAGAAGATTTTGTGGCTACATAACATTTGGAAAAAAGTGGCGTTGAATAAATATTAAATATTTTGGGAATGGAAGATTTTAGATTTATATTAATATTAATTTTAATAAAAACGAATAAAATTTCTAAAATAAAAGTAGCCTAAGTTAATCCTTATTACATCAGCTATCTGCTAGTGAAAGTCCCGTCAAAATCGGTCCACCCGTTTCAGAGATTAGCCGGAACAAACAGATAGACAGACAGAAAAAAAAAATTATTTTGGTATATGTACCGTGTATACATCCATATGCATTTATTAAAAAGCGGTTATTTTAATATTACAAACAGACACTCCAATTTTATTTATCTGTATAGATATGTGTAGATATACGGGAACGAAAAAAAGTCGTTGGGAGTCAAGTCAGGGATGTAAGGCGGATGACCCATCAATTCAATGAATAAATTTTGGAGTACCATTTGAAGGTACTTAAGAAAGTAAAAATAGTGAATATTTTTATATAGTGTTGTAGGAATTAATGAGTAGACCAAAAAAAAAAATTGTCCCATTTTCGGCAATTTTGGTTTTAAACTTAGTAGCATATAATTCACAGATAGTTTTTATATATTCTCTGTTAAGTGCGTGGCTTTGGTAGCGAAATGATAAATAATTAATAATAATAAATGATGGTGGAATTTCGACCAAGAGTCGAACCTAGTATGCATAGATCCATGATTCGTCATATACGTGTTTTGAACCACTGCAGATGTGTTTTTGCCATATTTCTTTGAACTAATTAATACAAGCGTTTATTTTTCTGGCCAATATGCTGGTCCCACTTATGCCCAAGGATACTTTAATCTTACGTTATGTCAATTGTGATCTTGTCAGTTTACGCACATCATCGATGTTTTCTAGGACAACAGCTGTTTTGGACGACCTTCTCTAGACTCGACTTTAAACGAACGGCGGTGACCATGTTTGAATTCAGCACACAATAGTAATTTTTAATGACATTTCATAGCAAATACTCGAAGTAGGTGAATGGACGTACTTTTTTTGAGATAATCCACGTCGAAAGTCATAGTAAATCATCGCACGAACAATTTTAATTCAATTTTTACCCGAGATGAATTTTTCGTGTCATTATGAACAACGCAAATAGTGCTCGTACATTAAAACGTTCTGAGTACACGTATGCTAAGAAATGTCAAAGCTTCCAAGAAAATATTAGCTGGCACCTAACAAGACTTAGGCTTGCCAAGGCGCACAATATACAAGACAACCCTCGTATAATATAGTAGCTTGGCTTGACTTTAGCAGTTTTCCTTTTGCAAAAAAAGAGTACAAACGAATTATGCAAAATATTGTCAATCGTTAGCCCAAAACTTTTCACTTTTCGAAGAGCCTTCGGATTCTACGTCGATATAACGACTCTTCTTGAGATGCTATTCTTCGTAACTACGATCCGATTCCTCATGATGGATTCATTGAGCTTGAAAAGCTTAAAGTGCACTACACTCAGCTGAACCCAGCAAATACAGAGATGAGTTTGGATATACGGCTTCGTCGTCGATGCGTGACCGAAGTAAGCCCACGTTTTGAAGCTTGGGTTCAATATATCATCGTCAGTCACAATACAATGCTAAAATCACTTCCGTTTGTTAAGCTACAAAGCTGTTCACACGCTTCAATCAAATGTTGCTATTTTAACACAAATTTGGATATTTTCCATGTAGTAAAAAAATTATTTGTGTTCACTTTCAAATACGAGTATAATACATTTTTTGTCGCTCTTCAAGATAAAATAGCTGTCACTCTCTTACAAATCCCTCGAAAATTTTTTGCGCACCCAATATATAGATGTCTACAGTTCTTACATTATATGGAGAGTATTAAAACGAAATGTGGAAGACATGTTTTACGCATAAAGTATCTGCTCTTTTATTGCAGCATAAATTGTTCAACCGGTTTAGGCAGCCTTCATGCACTTGGCCTCTACTGTGATGGCTGACACAATCTTAAGCATATTTTAAAGTACAGATCTGCATTTTGTTTTTATTTTTAATACGAATAACCATATTTAGGTTATAAATTGTATATTATGCCTAAAAATTCTGTACACACCCAAAAAAGAAAAACGAAAAACGAAAATCCGAAGCGAAGTAACAAAATTGTTCCATAAATGTAGTTAAAACTTTCACTTTCTTTTGGGCTTCGAATCGCTTAATTTTGTTATGAAATGCACAGAGGGAGCGACAGAAGCTCAAGAAAACCAAACTGGCTCGAGGCGAAACGCCTGAAAATGTGCTAAAAGCATTTAATGCTTCACAGATACAGATACAATAATAGATAGACAGACAGACAGACAGGCAGACAGACGTACAAATATCTACAACCTACACTGATTGATATCCGCTGATAAGGCTCAACTTCACTTTCGTTGAATGTCGATCGCCAAGGGCGTCACAGTTGGAGTCGTTTCTAAAGATTTTCTCATATGCGATGCGATGCGTTGCAATCTTAATGGATTTTTAATAGAGGCAACTCCAGCTCAAGTTTGACACGGAGTTTTCTTTAAGTGCTTTTTAATAGATAGAAAATGAAAGTGCATGTGGAATGTTGATACATGCTGGAATCGTTTTAGTTCTTGGGGGCGTGTATGCGGCTTTGCTCGGTGATTTTTCCTTTGGTCTGCAACCGCAACCGCAAACAAAACAAATTTTATTTGTTTTTACGCTTGAGCGGCTTTCGATGAAATGCGATAAATTGCTAACACAATGAAACATATTAAATACATTGGATAATTAGCTGAGTAATTAAGTGCAGTAATTGGTTAAATAAATAACGTATATGAAAGCGAAAAATATCTCATTACTTTCGAGAACTTTTTGAAAGCGAATAATGAGCTGAACGAAATTGCAACGAACTGCAAAATGCAATTTATCTCCGCAGGCACTGATTGAATTCAATGAGCTTAGAGCTGCAAAGCCAACAGGTCAGATCAAAGTGTGCAGTCTGAAGGGCTTGAGTTTGTAATTAAACTTTTGTAATTAAGTCGAAGAAGGCAGAATGCAGAAAAGTTCTTTCAAGACTGTAGCGAAATTTAGCTGACAAATGTATAAAAAGCAAAAGCTGTTCAGGGCAAAGGTATTCGTATAAATACGTGGTGTTTTCTTTAAAGGTGTATAACGTTCAATTGAATTAAATTACTGAGATTACATAATTTCAAAACGAAAATTGGCTATATATGAAATATAATTTCATGCCGTTAGTATTTTAACAACAAATCGGGCTTACGCGATTGTGACGCATGCTGGAAGTTAAATTTTCGATCACTTTTTCAAGTAATGGGGCCGTATCTCGGCAATGGTTCGCCCAATGTTGCCTTTAAAGCCGTGTAAAGTTGCTGGTTTGTTCCCATAAACTAATGGCTATACGAAACCCCAGAGAAAATCATCCAAATGCATTATATTCGATAAATAACGCATTCAGCAAATGTTTCCTTCAGTAAATCGATTGTTTGCCGCGTGCTGTTCAAAAAACATGGCTTCAATAAACATCCGATTTAATTTGGAACCGAAATGACTCTTGCCACTGATGGTAATGTTCCCGCCGGACTCTTTTTAAAAGAAGAAAGGACCACCGACTCATAAAGCACCCTAAACTGTGATTTTTTGTGAATGTAACGGTATCTCGCATGCATTTTTTGCACTCCAAATGCTTATTGATATGTCCATTGAGGCAAAAATGAGCCTAATCACTGAACAGAATATTGCAACAAGGCAGACCTCCAGTTAATTTTCACCGCATTGACCAAACGTACGGTGCAAACGATGGTCATTCGGTTTATAAAGTTGTAGGCTGAGAACTTTACGTACATTTTTCCATTTTCCATAAAGTGGATGTACACAGCTTCAATTGGTGTACGACGTCTTTGAGGATGTCAATCGTAAAATGGACATAGCGCATGGTAACATTCCCGAACAGAACCGCGATTTTCGAAAAAAATATCATTAGTATATTAGTGATAAAATGTCAAACCAAACTGAGCACAATTGACAATAGCTTATCCATTTATGAGAGTTTAATCCATGCCAGAAAATGGAAACTACAAAAGAAAAACAAACAAAAAGAAACACCCTTTACTTATATATTACATGCAGCTTATGTAATGATTATCCATTTCTATATATATAGATATACATAACTTTTTCTTTATTTATTTTTTTGTTGCCCAAATTATTTAGGTCATATAACAGTGAACAGGCAGGCATGCAACAAAGTTTTACCTGCAACAGAGACTTACTACAGCCAGACAGACGGACAAAGCAGCCGACTGTAACTGGATTTACACTCAACTACAACACTGAAGGCTCATCAACAACTTCACTTTTCGCTGCTGCTGCTGCCCACTTGATACGCGTTGCCTCGCCTCGTCTTGACGCTCAGCATAATTATGACGCGGCACTGTTTCAGCTACAGAATCTGCATGCTCATCTGGCTTAGCTTTGGTGCTGCAGCAAAAGGTAAATCAATGAATGATGATTTTACAAAATCAGTAAATCTTAGTAAATCATTGCTTCGTTTTAATGCACAGCATTTCCCTTCATCTATACAAATGCGCGCGCACCCATCAATTGGACAACACCGGAGGACAACTGGGAGGTGTCAGCGCAGCCGCGCAGCATATTGCCGCATGTGGAGCTGCGACATTTTCCCAATCGCACAAATAGCGAGCCCAGTGATAGCGATGAGGAGTTTCTGGAGCGACTGCGCCAGCTGAAGCGCAATAGAACCTCAGCGCGTATGCTCTGGTATGATTCGGCATCGATTGGCGATGGTCTGACATATCCGCCGTTTGTGGATAAGGCGCTGAAGCTTTTCAATCTGAAGCAAGTTGCCTATGAAATCGAAAATAGTGTCATGTCAAAGGTTTCGTGTACCGCTTGCAAAGCCGGTGCTGGGCTGCTGCAGCACTACATCAAGGCGGGCAAAACCGAAGCGGAGATTATGAAGATGATCTTTCAGTTCTGTGTCAATCTGAATATACAAAGCGCGCGTGTCTGTGAGGGCGTTTCGAATCTGTTCGGCAGCGAGGTCATCTATGTGCTGCAACGTGTTAATCTTGGGCCGGATGAGATTTGCAGTTTTGTCATTGGTGATGGCTGCGGCGATGTCTATAATCCATATCACGAATGGGAGGTCATCTTTCCGCCCGTGGCAAAGCCACCAATGTTAGAGCTGGCAGTGCCAAAGGAGGCAGCGCCATTCTTTAAGGTGTTACACATTTCCGACACGCACTACGATCCACACTATGTAGAGGGCTCCAATGCCGATTGCAATGAGCCGTTGTGCTGCCGGCTGAGCAGTGGACGGCCGGCTAATCCGAATGCTGCAGCAGGTAAGTGGGGTGATTATCGTAAGTGCGATACGCCCAAGCGTACTGTGGATAATATGCTGGCGCATATAGCCGATACGCACAAGGATATCGATTATATACTCTGGACGGGAGATCTGCCACCGCACGATGTCTGGAATCAAACGAAGGAGGAAAATTTGGAGATTATTAAGGAGACTGTAAAACAAATGACTGAGAAATTTCCCGGTGTGCCCATATTTCCGGCACTTGGTAATCATGAAAGCGCGCCGGTCAATAGTTTTCCTCCGCCTTATGTCAATCAGGTGGATATCTCCATTAATTGGCTGTACGATGAGCTCGATGTGCAATGGCGTCGCTGGCTGCCGCAGAGTGTTTCGCATACAGTGCGTCGTGGTGCCTTCTATTCGGTGCTGGTGCGTCCTGGCTTTCGTATTATCTCATTGAATATGAATTACTGCAACAACAAGAATTGGTGGCTGCTGCTCAACTCAACCGATCCTGCAACGGAATTGCAATGGTTTATCTATGAACTGCAGAGCGCTGAGTTCTCCAATGAGAAGGTACATGTTATCGGACACATACCACCCGGACACTCGGATTGTTTGAAAGTTTGGTCACGTAATTTCTACAAGATCATCTCACGCTATGAGAGCACAATCACCGCACAGTTCTACGGGCATACGCATTTCGATGAGTTTGAGATGTTCTACGATCCACATGATTTGGGTAATGAAATTAGTTTTATTTGTATATGCAAAAGTTTAAAAACTATTAAAATTATTAAAATGTTTTGCAGGACATCCGAATAGCATTGCTTATATTGGACCCTCTGTCTCACCGTACTACGATCTGAATCCGGGCTATCGCATATACTATATCGATGGTGATCATGATACAACGACACGACTTGTCGTCGATCATGAATCATGGATTATGAATCTGAAGGAAGCGAATCTCTATGATTATCCCATCTGGTATAAACTATACACAGCGCGTGCTGCATACAATATGAAAGCGTTACGTCCTGCTGACTGGGATAATCTGATCAATGAAATGACAAACAATCAAGAATTATTCGATCTATACTATAAGTGAGTTTAGTTTTGAAATATATGCATGTGGCATATCTTTAACAGTTGCTATTTTTTTTTTTATTATTTTTTATAGAAACTACTGGAAAAACTCACCTGCACGACCCACCTGCGATGCAGAGTGTCGCAAGCGATTGCTGTGCGATTGTAAAAGTGGACGCTCGCACGATCGGAAACACTTCTGTCAGGATGTTGAGTCCAAGATAGATGAGGGCTCATCGAAATCATGGAAGTCATGGTTCTATCGCGGTCTTACAAATTCGTACGTACTGCTGACAACATAAATTCCATATTATATTATTTAGTTACTGTGGCTGTTGTTGTAGTTGTTGTTCTTGTTCTTGTTCTTGTTGTTATCATTGTCGTTGGTATTTGTCAGTATTAATTTGTAGCGTGCATTTACATACGATATATGTACAAATATAATGTACAAATCCTTTTAAATTGTCTGCCATTTACATGCTTATAAGTAAACATTCTAAACGATCTAATAATTTAATTTGCAGCATTTTCACTGTGGAGCAAACAATCGATTTTGTGCAAAATGTAGTCTAGATGCTTTAACCATATTAATATATGTACATATGTATTATGTAGAAATAACATAAAATAACATAAACCTTTGTAAATACTTTATTCTGCCTCGTGCTCCCGTTTTCGAATCCGCATTGGTTTCGTTAAAATGCACGGCGCAATCACTTTCAGCAGACTCTTTCAAGATTTAAACGGATTCGAAAACCGAAGTACGGCGTTATTGGGTTATTTCGGTGTTTGGCATGTTGTAATGTAAATACTTTTTCGTTTATTAAAAAATTCAAAATTCAAAATAAATAAATAAAAATCAAAAAAAAACTATTCGCACAGCTTTGATGTGCTGCTGCTTGAAAGCTCTAATTCGAATGAGGAGAAGTTGAAGGAAGCAGCTACAACTGAGAAATGGCAGCTGCCGGATGTGATTTATGCCTCTGTTGGATGATGTGTTGATGAGAATGATGAAATGGAATTTGGTTTTGGTGCAATGGATTACTAGAATTAAGCTATATACACACACACACACACACACACACACACCTTTGTACATACATAGACAAAGAATTTGTACAAATCACTTGGTAAAAGGTTTTAAAACATTTAAAACAAAACAAAAAAAAAATTAAATAAAATACTATTTTAATTTTAAACATTTTGTTTGTCAATTGCTCTAAAATTTAGTTACAGTCTGCTATCATCGATTACCTATCTGCCAAAGTATCTGCTGGGCTATGGCTGACGTTGTCTCTGATCTAGCATATATAATACAACGGAGCCTTTAGCGCTCTGGAAATACTCATGCAAACAGTTCAAAGTAAAAACAAAATTCACGCATCACAAATCTTCCATTGAAATAAGTTATTTATGTGATAATTAATTATAAGCTGTTTATTAAGTCAACTCGATTTATATATTGTTTAAATACTTGCATATATGTATAGAAATATGACACAATTCACAAATAAGTCACGAAATAACTAAATAAATAAATAGAAAACAGTCATAAAATTAGTCAAGCAAAGCGCAGCAAGCTAAGCGAAAAACTAAAACTAAAGCGAAAGCGAAAGCGAAGCGTCGTGAAAAGTGTCTGCAGTAGTTGTTAAAAATATGTTTAGTCTAGCATTTAGTTACATAATAAAGTGCAATTATACATTTTTTCTTGAATTAAGTTTGTCTTTTGTGTTTTGCTTTTAACAAATTATTTTGAGTTATAAAATTCGTTAAATTTTCTTTAACTTGGTAGCACTTTTCATGCTGCAGCACATGACCGTGGGTGACTGTCAATGGAAGCTGATTTGATTGCTACCAGGCGGCAGTTATTGGCCGAAATACATAAAATTGACAAGAGAGGGCGTTCGCGGTTTAAAGCAGCCGCGAGTGTCATCTGCCGGCGAGTATCGTTACATTATTTCGTTAAAATTTTTTTTTTTTATGAAATTTGAATTAAAGAATTTTGTAAGGTTTTACCTTATTTACCCTACTACTTACCTTATTTCCCCTACTACTATGCTTTTTTTTTTATAAAACAAGCCTACTATAAACACATGCTCTAAAAACTCTGCATAAACCATAAAAAATTTGAAATTTTAACTTTAATAGCAAATATCGCAGCTAATGTTTTATGTATAGAATCAAACATTGTTTTATTAAATAATTTATTAACTTTTTTAACTAATAACAGTTTTACATCTTTTTAATACTTAAAATTCAAGTTTTAATTCATTTTATGGTACAACATGTCAGAAAAGCGCCACCGCAAAAGTCTGCGTACACCTACATACGAGATGCGTGGAATGAGCGAATATGCGATTACCGCTACCTAAAAATATTCTAAGAAATATTTCATTCGTTTTTAATCAATTAGAGTATAAAAAAAATGTTAGCGCCTGGGACAGAAATTATACGGATGGGCGAAAATTATTTTAAAGCTATGTATGTACATATATCTTCAGTGAAAATCCTATAGAAAAATTGAAGAAGTAGTGTATAGATCTCATCAATACAAAGCCTTGTAACTAAATGCACTTCAACGTATTCCATCCTGCCAAAACCGCGATCTCTCTTAAAAATACGACAGAATCTACAGCTTACCAACTGAAACTAGAAGTAATAGGAGAAAGGTATATTCAAAAATAATTTCCGATGTTACAGCCCTGAAATTAAAAAAAAAAAAAAGGCTGGGTATCATGGTCGAGTTGCCCGTAAGAAGCCCCAATAATGGACCAAACTAGTTATATCCAAGTTTTGAAAGATAATTTGCAGCAAAGTTCTCATAATTTGGGACTGCAAGGAGAGTTCTGTTTTCAGCAAGCCACCAACGACCACAAGCACAGTTGGCATAAATTAAAGCTCTGGCTTCTTTATAATATAAAAAATCAGTTGAGGACACATCCCCAATGTCCGGACCGGCTTCCCATAGAGCATTTGTGGGACTTACTCGAACACAGAATTCGTCAACACACCATTACCTCCAAAAATATAAAAAAGGCATCATAATGGAGGAATGGGAAAAAATTACAACTGAAGATACAAAAAAAATTGTGGACCTCAGAAATCTGTACGCAGACTTTTTCGAGCAAGTGTATATGTAATAAAATTTATTCATATTAGTCTTTGGCACGAAATTCGTTCGAAATTTCGTTTAAATTTTAGGAAGCACGCTAGACACACTATATCGATGACTCAAATGAATACTGATACAAATCTATAATTAATATAATATCAACATTATTAATTGGCTTCAGCCTTTTTTTGTATGTAGTTGACCTTGGGGGTGCAACCCGAAGAACATGCTTTGGCTCTATAACATGGTAGTGAAAGCAATGTTACTATATGGCACAGTCGCTTGGGTAGAGCGAACGAGCCAAGTGACAGCCACAAAAGCGCTAAACTCCCTAGAAAGACTAGCGTGTCTTTGCATCACAGGGGCAATGCGCACGAGCCCAACATTAGCGTTTGAAGCTATTCTGGATTTGACACCACTTCATCTGGAAATTGAACACAGAATAAAAGAAACGCTCCTAAGACTATCAGTCGATGGAAACAAAGCTACTTGGGAGATCTGTCAGAAACGTCTCCATACATGGACGGAGGGTGCATCCCTAATGTTCATGTTTAATCAGAGTTTTATCATCAAATGGTCCGACAAAAAATCGTGGACTTCAGAAGTTCATACGTACTACAGGCACAAACCATCAAATGGTATACGGATAGATCATTCAGAGTAGATGCTAAAGGCCTAGGAGTTGTAGGCAGTAGGACTCACTATTGGGAGTTAATGGGAAAACACACCAGTATCATCCAAGCAGAAATGTGTGCGATAATCAGATGTGCGCAATTTAACCTAGATAGAGGCTATCACAACTGTAATATTGCTATCCTCTCAGACTGCGTTGAAGGCACTTAACTCCAACGTAACTAGGACGAAGCTATTGTACTACTTGAAGAATATGGACTATTGGAAAAACTTGGCAAACATAACAGAGTCTCTCTGCTGTGGCTGCCTGGTCATAAAAATATTCCAGGTAATGAGAAGCTTGCCAGACAAGTAGCGGCAACGCCATTGATAGGACCTGAGCCGTATTGTGGCATCGGGAGACATACTATATCAGAAGTAATCCGCAAGGAGAAGGATATAGGAAAAGAACAACACTCTGGGCTACAAGCCACGGACTAAGACAAGCAAAGTTACTTCTAGGATGCTACAACGGGAACAGCTCGAAAACTATGCTTCAATTAGGTAGGAACCAACTAATAATGTTAACAGGACTGCGAACAGGCCACTGTGGACTAAAACACACATTTATATGTTTTCGGAATACATAACTCATGTTTAGATTCTGTGACCACGAAGAGGAGCTAGAAGCAGACTGCAGATGCTAGATAATCACTTTACTTATTAGAAAGGAGCAAGTGAGTAGTTTGGACCATAGGAAAGTAATAAGATTCATTCAGCATATAGGCTTAGGGCAGGTCTTCTAACTTAGTGGGACAAACAATAGACCTTTTAGGTTGCGGTTTTTATTTTTCCCCATCATATACTCGTATAAGTAAATGCATTCAAACAGGTTCATTAAAACAAAGTATTAAAATCGGAACTGAAACCGTAAACCAAAACAAACCAATGCAAATTGAGAACAGAAAATATTTACTCATGCATAGTGTACTTATGCACAATGATGAAAGTCAAAAAAAAAAATCTCATATACCATATACCGACAATAGTAGTGGGAATATTTGCGTAGTTTTTCAAAATCCATTTTAGTTGCCAGGGTACTTGTCAAAAACTCGCACGCCGTTCATAAGCTACCAAATGCTACATAAGAAGTTATAGAAGATACCAATTGATTCTCCAACTCGGAGACAAATATAATGCTGGAGTATCTTTTGGGGATGAACGTTTATGACTTCTGCGCCAACTTTGCGCTATCAAATACTGATTTTTTTTATAGAAAGAAAAGTCTGGGATACTAGTAATGATATTGTTAGCGTACTCGAACCAGCCAAAGTTGCAACGACTTGTTATGTAAGCCTGTGAAGTCGTTCGGTTCTAAGGGCTTATTGCGGTAGGTCGGATTTCATATGCTGACAACTAGTTTTAATTAAATGTTTGCCTTTTGCGAAGACCGCTGTTCGTTAATTCCAAAACAGCCTGAACTGAATTAGATAAAAAAGTTCGCATAAAAATAATAAACTGTTGTTGTTGTTGTTGGTTTCAATTAGATATAGGAATGTATCTTAATTTTGTATTTCTCCAAATAGGTGTATCGTTCAATCTTTTTTTTATTTATTTTCAATAAAGGGCAGCCACCTCACATTTTGTATATACAATCATTGCAATTAAACAACTTCGGTTGAACCGAGGCATCAATACTCTTCGCACGCATTAAACAAATTACTGCCAAGACCGTTGGGCGGATGAAGGCTTTCTGTAAAATTAGGCGAACACGCCTAGTGCTTGCCCTGTGGTTGAAATTCAACCATTGTAGCGACAATACAAAAGAGTTCAGGGCGATTTGATAATACTGAGAACGTTAAGTATGACGAACAAGTTGCATCAAGAATTATTCGTTCCTCTTCTTTTAAAATTTTCTCAACAACACTATGAAGCCACGCTCTAAACTGATGCTCGCCAACATGTTGGCAATTACGCCTGTTGCTTATTTTAAATTGAGAGAACTGACACAGCGAGAGCTCAGCTCAGCTCAGGTCTTTGTAATTGTAATAATACATTTGGGTTTTATTCCCTGCTTTTAGTTACGCACAGACAGATAGATCGACAAACAGACAGACAGACAGACAAAGAGACATGGCCAGATCAACTCCTTTCGTCGTGCTCATCACCAATAAGTACACTTCATTGGGTCTTCGAGGATTCCTTTAAGACATTGACTGAATGATTGATTATGACTGAATTACAATTCTACTACTACTACTTCCTTGACCATGTGATTTATTGATTGTCATGGCGAATACAAGGCGAACTGGAAATTGAATGTGTTTGAATTCAAAAGGTAAATCGGTTGAAATTATTGGAACTCTTGGAATAAGCACTTCCTCGTCCTTGAATTTGCCTTTGAGTATCGTTCTTTGAATGCCATTATTCATGAATTGCTTCACGGCCAATCTTCCATGGCACAATCACGGCTCATTGAGGTTCCAAAGCATGATGATAACATATCCAAACTTCAGTCGTAAATTATATGGTGGTAATCCTAGCAAATCCAAGGAACTTAGTTGGATAATTGTTAAGAATCAACAATTTGAAATTCAAAACATTATCAGACCGTCCGACCGTCTGTTTTAACGAACGGCTCTCGGAGGCTATAAGAGATAGAATATTCAAATTTGTGGATTTTTACACTTTAGTAACTCATATTAAATAAGTATACCAACTCCACTTTGAAGGAGAGACCCCATACAAAGCTGTTCCCATTTTTAAGTTTTTGTGTGCAATTTTGTTTGTTTTGCTGTTATTCACATAAGAAATGCCATATCTCTACCTCTACATCTATCGGAACACTTTAAGTGGTAGTCCCATGCATACTTGCCCCCAGATTGGACTACTAAGTAATATATTCCATGGTTTATATAGGAAGCCTTAAACAAGATACAGAGCATCTCGAAGTCGAGTACACTCGGCTGCAGCGTTTTTTCTTGTTATTTTTAACTATTGAACTGCTAATCGCTGCAGAGTTTTGAAATTGGTTCCGAGACTGCGATTATTTATTTTGTCACAAACTAAGAAATAATGACAAACACCCTTGGTGGGGATCTAGGTTAGCAAATCCCAAAGGAAAGGAGCTATATAAATGCATAAATACCAACAATTTTGCAACACTGTCTACGGGAAAACCAACGTATTGGCCATCAGACCCCCGCAAAATACCGGATCTTTTGGATTTTGAAAATATCGGACAACTACGACCTAAGTTCAGACCATTCGCCAATTATAATTACATATGGCACTGCTCTTCCAGCACTATCAAATTAATATAAAATAGTCACATCTAGGACAGATATTTTAGCATTTCAAGATTGGATAGATGCGAAACTAAATACTAATATATCTGTCAAAACTGGTTTAGAATTGGATACGGCTGTGGAATCATTTACAAATATTATACATGAAGCAGGTCTGTTGTGTACTGCACCAGCCAAAAGTTCTATAGCGAATACTGTTTTATATCAGCTGAGCTTAGGAACCTTATAAATAATAAGCGAAAGCTCCGGAAAAATTGGCAAACTAGTAGATGTCCAGCAGATAAAACTAGGTACAATACAGTATCATTCCAACTTAAAAAACGCTTGCACGAAGTAAGAAATGAAGCAACTGCAGAGTTTTTCAAAAGTCTGGATCCTAACACGAAAGACTATGAATACAGCCTTTGGAGAGCTACCAAATATTTAAAACGACCTGCAAAACGAAATGTTGCTATACGTAATCATAATGGAGAATGGTGTAAAACCGCCAAAGCTAAGGTTGAGGCATTTGCACAACATTTACACGCAACATTTCAACCAAATTCAAATCTTGCGCCTGAAGATACTGAAATAATAGAGTTTCTGGATGTACCTTGTCATATGTGCATGCCAATTCGTAGAATTACTGTGTCCGAAATCAAAGAAGAATTCGCAAAACTGAATCAAAAAAGGTCATCAGGCTATGATAAAATAGACGGAAGAGTATTAAAAGAGTATTAAATTTTTAGCACTAATTTACAATGCGATTTTAGGCTGGATCACTTTCCTATACAATGGAAATGTGCGGAGGTGATAATGATTCCAAAACCAAACAAGCCTGAAAATATTCTCTCGTCCTACCGTCCTATTAGCTTGCTGGTGACATTCTCCAAAGTATTCGAAAGAATACTTATGAGTAGATTGTTACCAATTTTGGATGAATACAATATAATACCGGAACATCAGTTTGGGTTTAGGAGAGGTCATGGGACTCCAGAGCAATGTCATCGTATAGTGGATATAATTACAAGTGGATTCGAGAAGAAACTGTATTCTGCGGCAGTATTTCTTGATATACAACAAGCATTTGACCGAGTGTGGCATCCAGGCATGTTATATAAAATGAAAAAACTGCTTCCTGCTCCATTTGTCCTCTTATTGAAATCGTATCTAAGCAATCGACACTTTTATGTTCAAATGGAAGGAAAAACATCGAAACTATATAGTATCAGTGATGTTCAAGTAGCCACTTATGCTGATGATACAGCTATAATTGCATCTAAAGACACTGCGGCAGAAGTATCTCAAGATATTCAAAATGAAATAGTTGAAATAGAGCGATGGCTTAAGAAATGGAAAATAAAGGTTAATACTGAGAAGTCGAAACATGTCACATTTGCTCTGAGAAGAGACAAAGAAACTCAACATAAAAACAAAAAAATGTATTGGCTGCTTGGGAGAAAATCGCAGCTTAGTTTGGAGAACAAAGTTCGGCTTTACAAGGCTATTTTAAAGCCTGTGTGGACATATGCTATCCAATTATGGGGAACTGCAAGCCAATAAAATATTGAAATTCTTCAACGATATCAGTCCAAAACGCTTTGACTTATTGTTGACGCCCCCTGGTTTGTGGCTAATGACCAAATTCACAAAGATTTAAATATTCCATACATTAAAGATGAAATACGTAGGTATGTTGAGAGACTACGTGATCATTTAAATGTTTTGGCAATAGGCCTACTAGATAATAGCGATACAACTCGAAGACTTAAAAGAAATCATGTGTTAGATTTACCTTTTAGAGATTAAATTTTGTATATATTGTAAATAAACTCTTAATTATGGAATTTTGAATATAATAGCTGTTCTCACTGGAGTACAGCTATTTCTGTTATGTTATGAACTTTCAACTAACTTACTTATTGTCTTATTGATAGATTGTAAATTAATAATAATAAAAAAAAAACTAAGAATAATTAAACCTCTGTTTTAGTTATCAGAAGTCATTTATACTCATGGGAATTATTTCACAGTGTACTCCAAAAAAACTTACAACTAATCCCAATTGCGGTCAAAGAACCCATTCGAACTCTCAGCTGTCGTCGTCTTCGATGACTTGGACTTCGGTGTCTGGCAGTGGTTCTTCCTCGGAAAGAAAAGAAAGCACGCCGCACTTCTTGCTGATGACAACAGTTTTGATCATTTTTCTGTTGTTGTTTTCCAACGACGCTCTGCAGTTTCCGCTGATCCTGCAAATTATTATTCAACTTTAACTACAACACGAGCAAGCAACTGAAGCCAACGACCAAAAAATAGCAGTAAGCACTCTGACTCTTAAACAAACAATTCGCTGATGGTTTTCCCAGAAAATTCATAGCGCGAGCGATTCTCTTCTTTTGGCAAACTCATATTCGGTATTTTCAATTGAAAATCTTGTAATAGAATTAAACATCGATCGAAAGAGCGGCGACAGCGCCAATTCCACCTAATGTAGCATTTTTCACTAGAAAGTAGCATAGAAAGACCAACAACCGCTCGGGTTTACATCATTTTATTCTTTTTGGTCTTCAGCAGAAATTGACCGATAAAAATTAAGAAAAAAAAAAGAAATATTAAAAATATCAATATAGCAGCTCGGGTTCAAATTTAAGGAAGTAAACGCTCATAATGACGAAAGCTGAGTAATATCGGCCAATTTTGATCTAACAATTGGCGTTGTCGGTCTCGGTTGCCTCTTTTTAATTACGCTGCACTTTACACGAAACGTTCTAGGTCTTTTTTGTTTCGTTTTTTTAGCAGTTTCGTTTTTTACCAGTTTCGTTTAGGTTTTCTTGTGGTTCATGTGTCAGCCAACTTAATGTGCGACTTTGGTGTTGTTGTTGTTGGGTGCAATGATCGGACGCCGTCGCACAGTGGTTTAGAAGCTGATTTAAAATGTACATAATCGAATTTTTATAACGTTTTAAGCCTATTCACAATGTTGTCTTATTGTCTTAACGAATAAAAATTTCAAAACAAGCAGGCTGTCTCTACTTTTATCGTCTTAAAGTATTAAAATCATATTTTTTGGTAGTATTGGAAAAAAAGAATAAGAAGTGTTACATCAATTTAACTATTTCCTCAGCCTTAGCAAAAGTTTTGGTATTTTTGTGATTTATTGAGTACGATGGCACAGATTTCATATATGACAAACAATTTGAGAACTCTTTATGAATTCTATTGATCTGAAATACCTGACCAGACGCCGCGCTGACGATGGCGCTTGTAGTTTTCGATTCTTTTTTTTTCAAAGAGAAGATGTATAATTGGATTGTGGTCAAATATTGAACAAACTCCATCATTAAGTTTGTGCTTGATAGTTATTGAAAGCAGACATTATAGGCACTCTTTCCACCTTATATAAATTAAATAAAAACAATAAACAAAGCGTGGAGAATTTTATTTACTTAATTTGACTAAGAAATTAAAATTCGATCAAATTCGTCTCAACTATGTATAAAAAAGCTTAAGAAAGTTTGAAACACATGCAGTAACTAATAAATTCGTAACAATTGTACCCTTACCCAAAGGATTCAAGGTACAATAGTACAATATGTTTCAGCAAATGTATGTAACAAGCAGAAGGAGATTTGGTACAATTTTTGTTCAGCATCGAAAACTGACTAGACATAGCAATGTCTATCTGTCGGTCTGTCCGTCCGCCAGTATGAATCAATACATCGCAGAAACTATAAATGCTAGATGGACGAAACTTGGACATGTAAACTCCTCTTGTTCATTCATATTCAGTTCGAGTTTACTAAATTTTGTTTAAGCCACGCCTACAACACGGCTTTTTGCAATATGTATACATTTCAAAACTGCTTAGCCAGTTCGTTTTTAGTGTTCCGTACGAAAGGGTAAAACGCAACCCTATTACTAAGACTCCGCCGTCCGTCCGTCAGTATATCCGCATGTCACCAGGCTGTATCTCATGAACCGTCATAGTTAGACAGTTGAAATTTTCACAGATGATGTATTTCTGTTGATGCTATAACAACAAATACTAAAAAAAGATAATAAAATAAATATTTAAAGGGGCTCTAATACAACAAACGTGATCTTCGGATATTTCGCTCTCTCTCTCTCCCTCTCTCTCTCTTTCTCTCTCTCTCTCTCGCACATACCAATCAAGGTCTGTATGTGCGATAGTGATAAATGCAATGCTGCATATTTATAGGAGCCTTCTGTATTTAGTGTCTACTTTTAGGCTTGAAGTAATATCAAATATTGTTTCGCTTAAACCCATGTTTATTGCATACATGCACATTTCTTATGCTATGCTAAAACCTATCTGAGTTAAATGACGAAAAATGAAACGCTGATTTGAGAAATGTGGAAAAAGTTAAAATAATAAACCGGCCAAGTGCGAGTCGGACTCGCGCACGAAGGGTTCCGTACCATTATCTATAAAAAAAATCATGTCTGTTGTATGGGAGCCCCACTTAAATATTTATTTTCTTTTTAAATAACGCTAGACGAACGGCATAAATGCCTTTGGCTAAAACATACTTTATCCGGTGAATTTAGGGTCACTAACAAGGTCTAGCTCGGTTTTGGCTGTATAGCCAATTCATACAAATTTCATTTTTGAGAGTCATGTACTCGGTAACTTGAGTATAGCTCGCGAACAGTAAGTCCGGCTAGGCATTACGTTAGACAGTTGAGTTATTGATGCCTCAAATATTGACTAATACAAATGTACAATTTATACAAACATCACTATTATTAATTGGATTAACAATTATTATTTTAACATTTATAATCGCTCGTATAAAGAAAGCAGTTGGATCTCAAACTCATCAAGATGAACTGGCAGCTGAACATAAGTTCGCAGCTGAGATTGAGGAACAAGATTCTGTTATACAAGGCAATAATAAAGCCGGTATGGACATATTGGACAGCTGTGGGGCACGGCTTTCAACTCCAATGTGAATATCCTGCAAAGGTTTCAGTCAGTGATCCTACAGAAACTCGTTGCGGCACCATATTATGTCAGCAACTCAGTTATTAATCGTGACTTACTGATCCAAACTGTCAAGGAGGAAATTGTAAGGTTTTTTTTTTATATTTTTATTAATTTGTTCATGATATTTTGCTTAATTTATTTAATTTATGTGATTTTATTTTTAAAATATTAGGACAGATCGCAAAAAAAAAAACAAATGCTTTAATTCAAACACGTTCGATACAACAAAATAAACACTTTTTATATGGAAATCCTACCTTATACTGAATAAATTGCGATAATTTTTGAAAGTGTGCTGCTTTTGTTTATAAAAAGTCTTCCAAACTAATATTTCAAAGATTGAGAGAATATGGAGGACGGTAACGCCCATGCAAACCGACAGATAGACAGACGGACGGACATGGCTTTATCGACTTATTGCTTACTTATTTTTTGTGCACTATAAATAAACTTGTTGTCCCGGTCCGCGTCGCTGGTCCCAGAAATGATCATTCCAGTGGATCGAATTGTGAATCTAAACCATTCTCAAATCCACTGGAGGCCCTTGTTCTAAGTGTAATGTATGTTGGATTGTGAAAGTCGGTGAAATCCTTTCATTGATACAATGTTATCCGCCCCAAAAGATGTCATATGAAAGCATGTATTGTATTTTCTTATGTGTTTTAAAAAACGGCGTTGAGCGTTCTGTTGACGCCGAGTATGGGATTGTTCTGATGTCTCAGCAGCCCGTTGAGATGCCAGATATTCAGCATGCTGTTGACGCCGGGCTTGGGACTGTTCTGGTGTCTCATCAGCTCTATGTGCTGCCTCACGCGATGCCTGTTTAAGCCTTCGCAGTTCAGCTTGTGGAAATGTCTCGTCACGTCTAGCAACTCTCATAGCTCGAGCTTTATTAGAACTTTGGGAAAGACTTTAGACTTTAGACTTACGCTTTTCCGGCATAATTCTTAGTATAGTTGCTTTTTATTATTCAGTGTGCGGATAATAAAATTAAAATCAAGATTATATGAACAAAGCACAAATCGTTTATAAAACAAATAATCCAATGTCTCCCTATTTATAAATTAAATAATTTAATAAAAATTTAAATAAAAATGGAATAACTTGTTTTAGGTGTATCTAACCACAAAAAGAGCTTCCAATTAACCATAAGTTATAGCCTATGTGTTATTCTGATATATGAGCTATATTATTGTAGTTTCATTAAAATTCATTCAGTAGTTTTTGCGTGAAGGAGTAACAAACATCCACATTAATACAAACTTTCTCGTTTATAATATCGTATTAGTAGGATATATGTATACCCGAACAAGTATTTGTAAGTGAAATTCGACTAAAATGTGCAAATTGAAGGATACATTTTGTTCGTGTAATAAATTCATCAATAGATTGCGTGCTTGCGCTATTTTGGATTTGTTATTGCCAATAACAAGGATTGGACCCACAGCTTTTGTGTGTCACTTTCAAGTGTAGGTTAAATGGATGGTCTGCTACTTCTGTAAATTATAAATGCTCAGCACTGCAAAGTACAGAACGCGAATGTGTCATTAGTGGTACATCCAGTAGAACATGGCCCACTATATCGATGAAGACCAGCTGTAAAACTACTTGGTCCTAGAAATGACACATACAGAATATGGCACGAGTCTCTAGTCAACCAAAATAATGTTTTGCTGTACCCACTTCATATTTAACACAGACTAGTAAAAAATTTCATGTTGCAGAAAGATGGATAACCAATCCAAAACTTGATAATTTTATTTCCCAAACTGCCATGTGCCAAAATCATTGACGTTGGGCCCTGTCTAAAAAAAACTTGTATATCCGAAATCTGCAACAATATTTCTGATGACAAAAAATTAACCTAGAAAACAATTATTTTGATTGAATCTTGTCTAAATTACATTCTACCACACACACGCAGCAAATGTCGTCGAATTGTATATCAATAAATACAATAACTCCATTAAAAGCACACTTACTTCGACGTAATAAGCCATGTATTAAGGTCCTCTGTTTATTGTTGCTTAAGTATTATTGTATTTGTCGCCAGTTGAGTACATCAAAGTTTCATTGTACTGTTTGTGTTTCCAAATACAAGACAATTGAAATATATTTGCCGCTCTTTCTTCTAATCTAAGTTATTGTTGCTCAGTAGTTTCCTTACTACATCTGTCTCTATATCGTTGCATCTTTCCTTCGGTATTCACTCTATTCTATCGAGCTATCGTTTCTTGGTAAAAAAGAAAAAAAAATACCAAACCAAGCTCGAACAATGTTTCAATAAAAATTTCCTGAATTTGAGAATTTTATTTTTCAAAACAATTTATCTTTAAAAAACTCTGTATCGAAAAATAGTATCTAATAACTGTCAGACGATTTATTTAACTCTATGCTAGTAAATGACTTCAGTGCCTGCTTTCAGACAACTTAAGCCACTGTGCACCGTGGTCGCTGCAAAACACAATAAACAAAACAAAAAGAAGAGTTTTGTTTTGATTCGCTTATCAGTCGTTGCCAAAATTTGCCCGTGCTGTTGTATTTGTTTTTGTTGTTGTTGTTGTTGTTTTGATTATATTGTAGATACATATTGTAGGTGTTTGGCTATAAACGCGCTGATTATATTGTATAAATGAATGAATCTCAGATAGGTGTGAACTTTTTCACTTAATTTTATCAAAGCTGATTTTATCTGTTGCTGTATTTTTAGGAATTATAAATTTTATTTATAAAGCGATCTCGGATCATTCGTTCAATTTGTATTTAAACGACGTTTGTACATGCATTTTCGTATTTTTCTTCTTTTCGATATTGAATGGCTCCAATTTTGCTGCATTTGAATTTGCTGCAAATTACAAACGAGCAATGATTAATTGCATTAAGTGTTTATGAAATTGTATTACAAATTTCAACATCGATCGATAAGATACGTATTTGCCAATATGCAGATTGCATTATGAATATGCACCGGAACGCTCCTTTGTTTTTTATTGAATTTACAACATCTTTTTTTATGTAGAAATGCGGAAAAGTACGCTGCGCATAACGTTCAACGGCAATATTCTAGATACAGAAGCTACAACAATTTATGAACTTCGAAAACAAAGTTGTGTGTATCGATAATATATTGAATGATAAGCCTTATAATAAAATAATTATATAAAAAAAAAAATGAAACAACGAATGATATTGTATTTGTTCTTTATCGGTCAAACATTTTGCGAATTTGTAGACTGTATGGCATATGAGTAATATGCGCAATAACTGCATGGATAAAGCATTTCCTTTTTTTTTATAACTTATAATTATTTATTGTATCCTCTCGCTAGAGACTAACAATAATATTAAAACTCAATCCTAAGCACTTAAGCTAAGCCTCTGTTCACAGGTTTATACAGATTCTAGGTCCCTAAAACTTATTGCTGGGCTGGAAGGTCGTTTCTCCTTAGTCGTGACTGGTAACATAAATGGGTGAGCGATTTGGCCAACTGGTTGGGGTGGCAATTAAGTTTAGCTACGTAAATGCGCTGGAAGCGAGCTATTTCATTTTTTGCAAATGGAATATTGAGATCATTGTGAATATTCTCATTTCGAACATACCAGGGGGCACCGGTTATAGTTCTAAGAATTTTCGATTGGGGCTCTTTGTATAATTTCCACATTACTTTTACTCGCGTTGCCCCACAGCTGGCAGCCGTATGTCCATATTGGTTTTATTACTGTGTTATATAGTAAGACCTTTTAATCTAGACTTAGTGGTGAGCGTGAATTTATGAGCCAGTGTAAGGAATTAGTTTTGATTTTCATTTGGGATTTTTTTGCTTCAATATGCACGTCTACGTCTTTCCGAGGTGAAGAACATCATTTGCCTGTGGAACCACTACGTTATTCAAAGTTAACGGAGGGCAAGTACTTCTATTAAGTGTAAATGTTACTTGCTTGCATTTTTGCTCATTCACTTTTAAGCGCCAAGGAGGCCAACCACTGCTCAAGGAGGGAAATATAATCTGCAAGGCGTCTTGTTGCCTGTACAGGGCATCGAGTTCCGCTAAAATTGCAGTGTCATCGGCGAACGTTGAAAGTGTGACTCTGTTATCAGTTGGTATATCAGGACATATAATGTTGGTCCGAGAACGCTGCCTTGGGATACGCCAGCGTTTATTTTTGATTCTTGTGTGATAAAATTATTATGCCGTACAGCGAATACCCTATTGCTGATATAGGGCTCCAGTACTTTATGTGTATTTTGAGGTAGCAGTAGTTTTATTTTGTACTTTAGTCCCTCGAGCCATACGCGGTCAAACGCTTGAGCAATATCAATGAAAATTGAAGAGCAGTTTCTCGGTGTTCAAACGCAGTCCGAATCTCTGAAGTGATACGGTTTACTTGCTCAATAGTGCCGTGGTTTACACGAAACCCAAATTGATGTGAGGAAATAGCTTCGCTTATGTGTTGTTTGATTCGAGAGAGAAAAATCTTTTCGAAGAGTTTAGATGGGCAAGAAAGTAAACTTATGGGTCTGTACGATGCCGCCTGAGTTTTATCTTTTCCAGGTTTCGGTATCATTAGAATAATCGACTTCTTCCATTGAGTTGGAAAGTGACCATATTTGAGTATACCATTGAAAAGTACTGAAATATACATTACTGCTGGAGTAGGGAGTTCAATGATCATTTTAGGAGTAATTAGGTCTTAACCTGCTGCCTTCTTTGGGTTGAGTTTCTGTTTTATAACTTTCTTAACTTCATCAACATCAACTCTTAGAGTTTCAATTTGAGTTGGGTTAGGGAGGGGGGGGGGATGAAAGCACATTTGCCTACAGTATCTCTAATGGGTGAGGCTACGACAGCGGGTGGGTGTATATTTGGATGAGCCCTCCATAATGTTCAATGTATCGCTTTAGTGCAAGCTTTTCTTTATTTTTCAGGGTTTTGCCAAGCTTGCGCGTTGCTTTTGCGGCAGGGGACCTTAGACATAGCCATTCTCTGCGTAGTCGGCGTTTTTCCACTACTAGCTGCTCTATTTGGGTGTTACTTGCAACATAGTTCATGGAAGAAGGTGTACTTCTTAGTGGTGTTGAGTGTTGAGCTGCAGCTACAAGTACTGAGTTTAGGACACTGACAAAGTTCTCAATATCCATTTCATTGCTTATTGACGGATTTAGTTCAATGTGGCTGCTTACATATTTTTTATATTTAAGCCAATTCGTTTTTCTTGTTGTGAGTTTACGAGGGTTTATTTCCTGTTCGGGGTACTCCAGTAAATTAAATATAATTGGCGAGTGGTCCGATTAAAGATCTGCAAGTGACTCTTCAGATGTGAGGTTTCGAGATATTCTACTTGTAACGGCAAAGTATATTAAGTCGGGTATTTTTGTTGGATCAGCTGGCCAATATGTGGGCATACATGGTATAGAGTTGCTTTCCTTTTGGATTTGATAGCCCAGAACCCCAGTGCGCATGTTTGGCATTATAATCGCCTGCTGCTAAAAATCGGTCACCAAGCAGATTAAAGACGTCCGTAAACTGTTTTTCAGATATTGTAAAACGTGGTGGCAATAGACTGCCGATAAAGAGAGATTACCACATTTTGTTTGCACACTTATTGAGGTAGCCTGAAGATAATTAGTTGAGAACGCTTGCATTTCCTGAATATAAAAATAATAATAAATATAAATTTACTTTTAACATAAGAAACAATTTAATTCTAAAAGAATGTATTTATATTTTATGTACAAAGAACCGACTTTTATGAAGAAAATGAGATGCACACGAACAAAATTTATGGATCTAATTTTTGATTTCTTTTGGTTGCTGTTTTTTGAGTTTTACCTTATAGTATAGTAGATAGCCACAGTCCTCGTTTGTGCGGCCCGCCTCAAACACAAAACAAGATCTGAAAAACAAGTCCAAGCGCGCAAGGACATATTTTTTGAAAAGCCCCGCCCAGCACGAAACTATCATATCTTAAAAAATGTACGAAATATACAAGTATGTATATAGTATTAGATTTGATTACCGATTTAGTAGCTGAAGCATCATAAACATGGCACACAGGAAAGCCTACTGCAATATCCATAGCCATAATTACCCGATTGGTACTTTACCGATTCTTACTATTCCCGAACCGAGCAACCATATTATTTTTATTTTTGTCGCAAACATTAAATTTAACAGAAGCTTGACTTATCGGTGCAGGAGACACAACAAAAAATAACTATAGCTAATTTTGATATTAATCTATCTATCTATCTATGCATATATGAATGGAATTTGCCTGCCGTTCAAGTTTGTATGTTACCTCGAATCTTAGAAACTACTGCGGGGATTTTATGGATTTTACCGCCTAATGTATATACAAGCATACATTAGGCGGTACCATCCACTAAAAAAAATATAAATAAAAAATATAAGATGGTGGTGGCGAAAAGATGGATCAGATATCTACATTTTTAAAAGACACCGTAAAAAATAAGATATACTGAAAAAATGTTTATAAAAGCAAGAGAGAACGTACATACATACATTCTGTGAGTACCGGGAATTGATCATTTGAAAATCCCGTTTAAAAGCATTTTCAAAAGTCTTTTTGTCACTAAGTCATCTTTAGTTTAGTTTGTTTACAGTGCTCGTTTTTGTCAGATTTTCAGTAAGAATTTTTGTGAATTTTCTTCAAAAACTCAATCGGGCATATGTCTCTGAATACATGATAGAGCGAGTCAATTACGACTCCACATTTATAAAACGCATTGTAACTAGTGATGAGACATAGGTTTTAGACTTTGACATGCAAAACATTCAACAAGCTTCGGAATGACGCCTTCCAATTGAGGCGAAACCGAGAAAAACACGTCAAAGTCAATCAAAATTAAAGTTATTGCTGACTGTTTTCTTTAATCATCGCAGTGTTTCGCACTCGAAATGTTTGCCAAAAGATCAGACGGAAAATCAAGAATATTATCTGAGCGTTATGTGTGCGTTTGAGAAAGTAAATTCGCCGAAAAAGGCCAGATTTGTGAAAAGAAAAATGTTGAAATTTGCGCAAGCCTATCATTGTGAATGAATTTCAGACCAAAAACTCAACAAATATCATCGAAAAACCACGGTATTCACTTGATATAGATCCGGGCGCCATTTTTCTATTGTATTCTATTGTACGGGTACTTTCTTCGGTTTTCTAATATAGATCAATATACTGGCAAAATCAGTATACAGGGCGAGTACCTGACTTTGTAGGTAAACACGAGCACGACGTTGCTATTTACAAACAGGCACGCGCAGACATGATAAAAGCGCAATAAAATATAAAAATGCCCTTCATATTTTGTAAACATTGAGTAAACGAGTATACTCAGTTTATAGAAATATATGTAACTGCAAAAGTGTAACAGACACAACTGTTACTATTGACATAAGAACCTGCGACTGAGAAATATCTATTGCTTGTCCTCTACATTCCGCTAGCATATGAAGAGGGGCCTCCACTTCATAACCACAGAATCTACATTCGGGTGAGTTTTGTATACCCAAAACATGCATGAGTTAGTCTACAGTAGCTTGTTTGCAGTCCTGTAAGTATTCTTAAGTAAGTATTTTTCGATCTGCTCGGATTGTAACCTCCTAAAAGTAGGTTAGTCCTTGGCCTACAGCCCAGTTTAGTTCATTCACTATATTCGTCTACTTGCGGATTACGTCCGATATAGTGTGTCTCCCAAAGCTACAAATAGTTTCACAGATACAATAGAGTACATATATTCATCAGCATTAAAAGTAATAGGTGAGCCATTTAAATCTTCGGCATCTGTCAACTCTATAACTTTCACATCTGCTTTCAGATGGGCTTATGTCAGCACGCGTTCCAAGCATTAATCTAATTAGATTTTTACCATTAAACAGTTCATGCAACCCGAACGCGAAATGTGAAAATGAAAATGGCGGATTGATGCAAACGACCAATTTTAAGCGAGTCACGGTACTCTTGACTTGTACCTACGATACACGCACGAAACTTGTTTACACGGTGTGTTACGACAGAAAGCAGAGCACGCGCCCACCCCTAGTATACACTTTCCTAGAATCTAGCTAATTCTTAATTAATTTCTAGCTAACTGAGGCAGGATTAAAATTTTGCTCGGGATTTAAACCTCTAGGTATGACTTTTTTTGGCTAAGTCTATATCATTTTCTCCATCTCTCTCTCTCTCTCTCTCTCTCTCTCTCTCTCTCTCTCTTCAACAATTCTCGCTTGAGTAAGATCCGCCTGACCTCATTTTGAATGATTTAATGCGCATAAAATGTAAATCAACAAATCCAGTTTTCACTTTTACTTTAGATTTTCAAGCGCTTTTTGATTTCGAGCCCATTAAATAATTAAAAACGCACACAACATGCCATATGAATGAAAGAGAAGAAATGTTAGAGTGCAAGCAAGAAAGAAAATACGGCGTTTAAATAACAAAACTATGAGCCGTGCTAATTTTATGATTTCATAACAATATTTTAATTTTAATAATATACATTCAACCTAAAAAGCAAACTAAGAGAAAAATAAAAAAAATAAAATATATAGTAAACGAGCTGCAGCAAAAGATTACGTGAAAGCTTTGACCGACTGAGCGTGTGAGTGACTAGACAAGCTAGATACTTTTAGCATGCTGCCTGGCTGCTTAACTCAGTTAGTGACTAAGTAAGCGTTTGCTGCCAAAGAAAATAAAAGAAAAAAAAAATACATAAGGCAACGATCCAATACAAAGCATAATAAATAAAAACAGCGTCTAAGATACTCGTAGACAACTGGCTTAGGTAGATGATGAATGAAGCTCAGCTCAGTTCAGTTCAGTTCCAGTTGACGAAGAGCAACTCAAGTTCGTACAGCGATCGGTTAACGTCACGCATCGCATGCCCGCAAACTGCAACTTCGTTGTGAGCAAAAAGAAGTTTGCTATGGAAAATCTTAGCGCTTGTGCGTGCGATGAAGTCATAGAGATACATTTTGAGATACTCACACTTACACAAACAAACACGAACATTAATTCACTAAAAGAACAGCTGATGTCACTGAAAACGAAAGCGAGAGTGTGAGAGAGCAAGAGCGAGAGCAAGAGTGAAATGCAATCGTGCATCAAAGCGTGCAGTCGCTGTGACGTCATAGGTATATTGTATGAACAGGAGCACATCAAGTAGTCGAATTGGGGCGCATATTTATATCTCTACTATATACTCCTCCTATATACATTTTTAAAAGTGCTGGAAAAGTACAATAATTAGTTACTTCAAAATGCATATGATTATATAGTGAGGGTACTCTCTGCTAAATTTTGGCCTGTGTGGTACACCGGGAAAAAAGATTACCAAAATCATCCATCAAAATTACAAATATTTTTGTCTTAGATTGTGTGAAATAGTTATCGAAAAAATTTCAAAATAATGCTAAATGAGGTACTAAAACGAAAAACGTTTTGTCAAATTTATTGAGTATAATGTTGGAATTATGTAAAGAGTAAGCACATGTCTGCATCTTTTTTCATATTATGAAATTTCAATTACTCGTAATATAAATAAGGTAAGGTATGGTTATTACATTAATACATATGTGAATTATTTGTCCAGTAGAAAACACGATATTAAATATCAAGTAGAAATAAACAAGTGGATCCTTTTCGACTTCGAGATACTCTGTGCCTTGTCTAAGTCGGCTTATTTAAACTAGAGACGTGTATAGTGGTTTGATCTGGACGTATGTGGGTCATTTTTGGGTTGACATAGCACCAAATTTGGCGTCTCTTGCTTAATTAACAACAAACATCATAAAAAACTCTGTGGGGTTACACCTTATAGTGGGTTTGGCTGGCCCTTTTACCCTACATGGTAAATTAAAAATATAAAATAAGCGAAAAGGTTAACTTCGGTAAAACCGAAGCTTCAATATTCTTCAGAAGCATCTAACAAATTACTGTCAAGTCGTTCGATGCTATCGTGATAATTCATTACATTTTTCCAGAACATTTTTCCTAAAAAACCACAAAAAGGGCGGTTGGCTTTCAAGGAGACTAATTGTAAAAGTGGACGGGAAACGCCAATAATATATATATATATATATATATATATATATATATATATATATATATATATATATATATATATATATATATATATATATATATATATATATATATATATATATATATATATATATATATATATATATATATATATGAGAAGCTTCCGTCCATAAAAAGCCATCATATCGATTTTAAAGTTGATGTTAACTGTATTAAAAAAGTTTTTCTTGAAAAATCCGAAAGGTGAACGGTCAGTTTGTGTAGAGGATATGCCGATAAGTAAGCGGCACACGCTCATTAATGTATATGTGAAGTTTCCCTTCATAAAAAGCTACCATATCGAATTTCAAGTTGATACAGATTGTAATAAAAAAATCTTAAAGTTTATACATAAACCGAAAAAAAGGCGGTGGATTTGTATGGGGGCTACACATGTAATTGGGCGTTTTGATTCACACGGGCAGGGTACAGATGGAGATACCGACAGACATGGCTAGTTCGATTCGTCTGGTCGAGTTGATCAAGAATATATATACTTTGTCTCCTTCAATGCGTTACAAACTCTGTCAAAAAATTATAATACTATTCACACTACGCGTGAAGAGTATAAAAAACTCCCTCCAGTTGATTGTATAAATAATTTCTGAATGTTTGCCTCCCACGACATAAGAACGTCCCTGCTTTACTTGTTCGTACATTCGACGTCTGTCGTTTCGTTGGTTCGATTGAGAGTAAAAGTGATTGGGAAAAACTTTTGCTTTTTTTTTCGTCGCTCGGGCACTCTTTCGCTGCACTCTCTCTGTCTCTCTGGTTGGCTATATTCACAGGTAGTTGGCTGATTGCGCGCGGTACAATAAATACTGTTATGGTAAGGGTACAGGTGGAGGGATATTTAGTTAGACTGAGCTGAGTAACAGTCAAAAGTTAAGCAAATAATAAGAAAAATAAGTTGAAGTTGTTCGGGTCGGGTCGGGTCTTTGTGGCAGCAACGACTGCGCCGCCAAAGCAGATACATATCTGAATGTGTGTGCATATGTGTGCGTTATGTATCTATGTGAGCGGTCTGTCGCTGTATGAGTGTTACATGCGCGTGCTTTTGCTTTTCTGCTTCACTTTTTCGGCTAATTTTCTTCGGCGTCTTCGTTTGAATTTCGTACGCTGCGCCGTCGTCGTCGCCGATTGCGCTAAAGACTTTTATGTTTTTGTAGCAACAAAGCTTGTCACAGTTACAATTTACCAATTGTAAAGTTCGGACGGAACGCGCAATCGGCTTAGCTCTCAGCTCAGCTCAACTCCAGCACCACTCCAGCTCAGGAGATCGAATCGAATCGACTCGTAATAGTATTTTCGTTCGTACATTCATTCATTCATATGTAATGTAATTTGTCAGTAGTCGAATCGGTCGAGTCGTCTTCGTGTAATAACGGTTCTTCAGGAGCAAAGCTCTCTCGTGCGCGCTTTTTTCTCTCTCTTTTGCATACATGTTGATAAAAAGTATCTTCTAAGCAAAAAAAAAAAAAAAAAAAACTCTCTTGCTTCCGTTTCTCTTCATCACTTCTGACGACGACGTCATATCTGTTGTTGTCGTTGGGTTGTCTCTGGCGGCTCCCAAGCGGCTCCCCTACTCGCTATCTCACTCTTGTGCACCGTCTGCTGGCGCTGTGCTGCAGTCAAACGCGCAGCGAAGAGCAACGGATGCGGCGGACGGACAGACGACGACAGCGACGACGCATGTCTTGTAAATGAAAAATATAAAATCTGTTGCATCATTTGTGAAACACTTCAGTCGAACGAAGGTTGTTGAGCTAAGCGCGGCCGGAGTATCTTTTTGTTGTTGTTAGTGTAAACGTTGCATCCCCTACATGCGAGCGCAAAAAAACTAAATAAATCCGGAGAAATGCAAAACAACACAAAATGTTAGAACAGAAGTTAA
This sequence comes from Leucophenga montana, assembly GCA_035044765.1. Classification (NCBI taxonomy): domain Eukaryota; kingdom Metazoa; phylum Arthropoda; class Insecta; order Diptera; family Drosophilidae; genus Leucophenga; species Leucophenga montana. Next base: position 1,473,891 of record JAWNNQ010000775.1, read on the forward strand.
CTATACGGAAATTGTTAGGAAATAAAAAATTTCCGCAATAAAAAAAAAAAACAAAAACAAAAACAACAACAAAAATAAAAATAAAAATAAATGAACCGTGAAATAAATACAAAAAATATGAACTTTTGTGACAGTGAAAAATTAAAACATAAATAATCGCATTCAAATAAATTTCAATAAATTTGAAAAAAAAAAAAAAAAAAATCTAATTGGACTTGTTACCAAAAAGGACTATTGTGCAAATAAAAAATAATATTTTTTTATAAAAATAATCCAAAGATCTTACCTCAATCAATAAATAAAGCTTAAAGTGTGACAAGTGCCGTCAAGGATTTTGCGTTTTCGAAATAGATTCGAGAAATTTCGCGATCGTTCCGCGAAATTAAAAATCTGTAAAAAAAAAACAAATACGGTATCTAAAACGCATCGATCCAATGCTTTAAAAACAGCAATTACTGCAACGATATTAAAAAAACACAAAACAAAAAAGTAAAATTTATATACACAAGGATTACCTCAAAAGGCATCAAGATTTTACCCTCATTTGCACAATTAAAGATGCTCAACATGGAATCGCCACAGATGTACGACGCCGTGCAGACGCTCGCGCAGCTCGATCTGAAGAAGCAGCCGCCACCGCAGCAGGCGACCATCGGTCAAATAACACTGACGGCGATGTCCAGTGCACAGAGCCAAAATCAGAATCAAAATCCGAATACGGATGCAAACAACAACAACAACAACAACAATAATAATAACAGCAACAATGTTGGCGGTAACAATATGAACGGCGGCATCAATCTTCACCAGCAGCAGCAGCAGCAGCAACAACAACAGCAGCAACAACAACAACAACAGCAACAACAGAATGGTGGCAATATTGGCCTGGTGGTCAAGCAACAGGCTATGAACCAAATGCAACACGCTGCTGCAGCACTTAACAACAACAACAATGCCGCTGCACTAAATGCCAACATGAACAGCGTCAACAATTTGCTGCAAAAACAAATGCTGCAACAATACACAACACAAACGGACCTCGATGAGCTGACAACGCAAGAGATAACACTCGATCTGCAGCATCTGATTGACGATCAGTTTCGTGATCCTGAAACGTTAGGCATTTTCAGTGACATGGTGGCAAGTCCTGGCGGTCTATCAGCCACGCTGCCGCCCAATGGCATGGTCAGCGCAGCAGCCAAAGTGTTGCAACAACATCAACTGCAACAACAAACGCTGCGCACACAGCAACATGCTGGCTACGGACGTGGGCCATTGGCATATATGCCACAGGCGGTACACTCGGGCGCTGCCTATAGCCAACATTCGAGCGATGAGAATTCCTCGGTGGGCTCCGATTCGTCAACGATCAAAGAGGAACCCATCGATCCAGAATATCGACGTCATTTGCAGGAGGCGAATGCCAATGCAAATGCAGCAGCGGCAGCAGCGTTCATTACCGGCAATGGCAACGGCATGTACAATCCTTATCAGACAACAAATGGCGGCGGCGGCAATATGAGTTTGGGCAATATTGGCAACAACAACAACAGCGGTGTCAATGGAAATGGCATGAATAACAACAACAACAACGTCGCTGCCAATTTTACCACGCTCACATCCGCCAATGTGCTGGCGCATCACAATCTGCCGCATTTAGCAGCGGGCGCACATCTACTGAAGCATCACAACAAACAGTTGCATCATCAGCGTAAAAACTCGCTGAAGCATGTGGACAAGGGCACCGAGGAGTATCGGCGGCGTCGCGAACGTAACAATATTGCCGTGCGTAAGTCGCGCGAGAAGGCCAAGGTGCGCTCGCGCGAAGTCGAGGAACGTGTCAAATCGCTGCTCAAGGAAAAGGATACGCTGATGCGTCAGCTGCAGGAGCTGAACAATGAATTGCAGCTACACAAACAGATCTATATGCAACTGATGAATCACACAAATCCCGAAGTGAGTCGCGTCTGTCGCAGCTTTCTGAACACTAACAACGATCACGGCTTGTAGGCGTGCAGTGCAGGCACAAGTAGAGGCGGAAGAGGTTTAGCTGCTGCCGCTGCCGTTGCCGCTGCGGTGTGTGGTTGTGATAGTGTTAGCTGACTGAAAGAGCGCTTCTTCATCTACGCTAGTATCAAAGATTCAATAAACGCTGTGTGGGTAGTTACTAAGTTAAATTTTCATTTGCTCAACGAATCAGAGGCATTCCTCGATTTTTCTATAGTATCTAGTACTCTACTGCTGCACTTACTATACTCTATACTACTTGTATCTAAACATATTTATTCACATTTCTCAGTGCATTCGAAAGCGCTTTATTTTGTAAACTACTTTTTAAAGTTTTTCCTATGCTTCTCATTAGCGCTTCTCTCATTTACATCAACAAAAAAAAAAATAAATAAAAAAAATAAAACTTCTTTTTGTACTTAAATTCAAAAGCAGCAAAATTGCGAGTTAAAAAAATTGATACAATTTTTAGTTTAATTAATTGTAATATATAAAATAATATATATAAAATTTAGCAAATATAAGATAAGCCAAAGAAGTTAAAAATAAACAAAAAGAAATATAAAATATATTTACATATGTAGAACATAAATCAATATATATTTGTATTTGTATTTGTATTTGTATCTGTAAATCAATCTTCAAGCGCAACACTTTTTTACCTAAACTGATTTATTTTAAGTTCTGCAAAACATATGCAACAAAAGAAAAAGCAAATAAATAAATTTAAATGTAATTCTTGTTATTTTTTTTTATATTACAACTTATATATATATATATATATATATATATATATATATATATATATATATATATATATATATATATATATATATATATATATATATATATATATATGCCTATATATAGTATATGTCTATTTTATTCTAAATAGTTAAATGCTGCGAATGACTTAGCGAAATTCTTATTTAGCATCTAAGCAAAAGATACTACAAAATGCTTTTACAAAACTATTCTTAGCCATAATTTAAAAAAAATGTATAAACTAAATAAAAAAAACAAATATATCAACGCGCTATATTTATAAGGCAAACGCATTGTTCTCATTTAATTTATAAATAAAAAGAAAGATGAAAATATTTGTATAAATTGAAATTTAAATAATATTGAATAAAATAAAAATAAAAAAAATCAGCTTTCAAATAGAAATTTAATCTTTCAATTTCAATAATAAGCCTCAAAGAATTCAAGGAAAATTTTTCATTTCGATGAGCCTGAAATGTGAATACTCTTCACACACAACAAAGAAGAAAAAACACCTAAAAATGTAAACAAAAATACCAAACATTCACTCAAGATTTAAAGCTTTAAGTTATAGAGCCAAATTTAGCTTAATACGAGGGGTACTGATTATATTTCGGGAATAGCAAATAATAACAAACACTTTTAAATGAAAATAGTTTTATTGTTTTTCAAAATACTATTCCCCTTGATCATCAATACACTTTTGCATTCGTTCAAACCATTTGTCATAGCAATATTTCCATTGTTCTTGAGACACCTCCAAAACATGGTTTTTGAACGCTTCAACTGCTTCTTCGACGCAGTTTACCTTTGATACTTGGGAACAAGAAGAAGTCATTGGGTGCCAAATCAGGACTGTACGAAGGATGCGTCATTAACTTTTGACTGCTCAAAATGCACTTGTTTGGCGAGATGTGTGACGGCTGTTGGTTTTACGAACTTCTCCGAAGACTTCCGGCAAACAAATGGTCGTGTACCACTCAAAATTGACCGTACTACGTTGCTCAAGCGGAACAGTGGCCACATGATACATTCGGCCGAAGAAACACGCGATCATTTGCTTTGCTGTGCTTCTTCCACGAACAATTTTTGTTGGAAATGGCTCGTCTTGGAATACCCACACGGTCGATTGCTGTTTTGTTTCCGGCTCATACGCATATAACCATGATTCGTGACCTGTTACAATTTTAAACACTTCTTTTGAAGCTCCACGATCGAACTTTTTAATCATTTCCTTACACCAATTGACGCGAGCCTTTTTTTGAGCGATTGATAAATTATGCGGTATCCAACGAGAGCAGATTTTTCTTACAACTAACTGTTCATGCAAAATCGAATGTATTACAGTGGAACTAATGTGCAAGGATGCCTCTATCTCACGATATGTCACATGACGATCTTGCATTATCAGTTCACGCACTGCATCGATGTTTTTGGGCACAACAACCGATTTTGGACGACCTCAACGGAATTCGTCGGCGACCGAACTACGATCGCGATTGAATTCACAATACCAGCGATATACTGTGATTTTTAATGGTGCTTTATCGCCATACAGAGAACTCATTGACACATTCTTGTTGAGATAATCCACGTCGAAAGTTGTGAAAAATAATCCAACGAAACCCTTCTCTTGAAATTTCCATTTTTTGGAAAATTGCTTTTCTTAACTCCCTGTAAACAAAACAAATAGCAATTGTACATCAAAACTTTGTGAGTACGTTTATGCCAAAAAATTTCAAATTTATTATGGTGTTGCCAGATTTTGGCTTTTAACATTAGTGTTGCCAGTTCCCGAAATATAAATAGCAGCCCTCGTAGTATATCCTACATCATCCCTACCGTAATTAAATCGAATCTAACGACACATATGCCAAAAAGCATCAAGCCGTTTAGGCTACAGAGCCTGCTAAACAACATACACGCACACATACATTTAGTCACAAGAAAAAAAAAAAAAAAAAAACCCGTTCTAAATTGTTAAAAGATAGAAATATTTTTAAAATTTTTTTATTTTAAATCTTCATTATATTTTATTTCAATACATTTCTTTAGTCTGTAGATCATACTGTCAAAATATTACTGAAAATCGTGCTTTTGTGGCTTCTTAATTTCTACATTAATTGCATCAATTATCTCCGCATTGCTACTGAAGACTTTTAAACATAATTTTTTATTTTAATTTTTGGAAATAACCAGAAATCAGCAGAAAACACAACACGGGCATACAAACGGACGGACGGACATGGCTAGATCGGCTCCTCTTGTCACGGTGATCACGATTAACTTTCTGCTCAAAAAGTATCAGGAAATTGTCAATAAAACGAAAACGATTTAATTATTCTTTCATATTTATTTTGACTCCTTCAAAATGAATATGAAACAACAGATCCTTACAATATGGTGCTGAGCGAATTTCCTCCTTGCCAGAGACCACTACAAAGTTACCATGTACTTCGTACAGCAATATGAACTGGCGCACTATCGGACTAGATGTAAAATGTAGCGAAGCAGTTCCAGTTTTGCGGAGTAAGCAGTCTACCGTTTTGCAGTTACTGTCCGACCAATGTTCAGCGGAATAGTAGCTTAATTTTAACTCTGGTGAAGTAAATAGACATCATCAGTTTTGTTACTGACCTTTGTTGTCTTGATTTAATAGATATATTTGCCTCTTTTCTGCACCATACCATGAACTGCTGCTTGGTTTCCGGATTTTACTTATAAATCAAGCTTCATTATCTGTTGCAATTTTATCAAAGACCTTACGTTTCTTAGGAAATATTGGGCAAAATGAAGTCGAGCCCATCGAGCAGATTTCTTCGTATACAGCAGATCATTTTTCAATATTCGCAACACAGAAATGGCGCACGTTCCTCAGCAATTAATTCTTCGTGGATTTTCGTCAACTGTAGCATTACCAGGGCCATATTTCACTCGTTGATCACAGATTCTGGCCGAGATTCTTCATATGGACACAGTTTTATGAGATGGTTAATTTGTTTAATATGCATACTGGCTATAGTTGGCGGCAAAAGCCATAAAGAATCGCATATCGAATTGTTTGCTCTTTCGTGGCATTTATTTCGACTTTGCATCAGTAGTCTTACGTTTCTTTATTCTCCATGCCGATCGATTTTCCTTAACAAAAAAATTGTTGTGAAAACATATAAAGTACCAGCAATTAGCCGGACTTTTGTAAGCCTCCAACCCCCAGTAGGTGCATCTGTTGCATTTGATTTAGGGATATGTGCATTATAAATGCTAAAGGATCCTGATCTGCAATAATCTTATGGATTTGATTATTCAAGTTTTAATAGTAAAGAAGTTGCCTGTATTAGGTTTGTATAACGCTTTGTTGTGAGTTGATGTTGCATATTTTATGGAGATTGAAACCACTATCAAATTTGCACTTCAAAAACTTCAAAAATATTAAATGATTTTACAAAAACTGAAAAATTAAAAAAGTTTTTTAATCCATTTGCTTAACATAAAAAAATCCTCTGTGCCAGGTTTAAACTTTAAATAAAATAAATGGAAGGATCAATATTTCTTTTAGTCTAGCTGCTGAAAAACAGTTCATTTCAAATAAATTTTCCTTACTGGATAATTCCGAAAGCATTGCAATATGCCACTAATTAAAATGATTCCAAAGCCCAGGATGCTTGAATCTAATGGGTCTATAAGCTTGCTCCCATGAACAAATAATTCAACAGGAACAAATCACAACAATATTCCCTCTTATCTGTTTGGATCTCGGGAGCAGCTTAAAGTCAATCGAATCACTAACGAAATTAGAACAGCTTTCGAACATCGAGAACACTGCTCAGTTATATGCCTCAACGTCGCGAAAATTAAAACTTTGATTCCCATGGAATATGCACAAATTACTCAAATAATACAACCAGAGTATTTAAGGTCAGGCACAAGGACTATATAACCAATGCATGTCGTATTAGAGTGCAGTGTGCTGGGTGTAACTCTCTACTTAATATTCACTTCAGTTATTCCCACAAATCCTTTGCCGACGACGCTGTAATCTTTAGTCGTTCTCGATAAGCAATCAAAGCGTCAAGAGACGTAGATGTCCATATCAAACTAACCGAAGACTGATTGACAAACTGGCGCAGACAAATTAATGAACAGAAAACAGACACGTATCGTTCACCCTAAACATACTCATAGATATATGCCTACCAGTCATCCTAAATTAATATGTAGATCCGCGGTCGAATGATGTGATGTATCTTAGCGGTCATCTCGACCGACGCCTCACATATATAAAGCACATTGAAGCTAAAATATTAAATAGTAATTTCTAGAGCATCTGAGAGGAACGGAAAAATGTAATCGGTGTAGTAAGAATGGTGACTAAACTTCACCTGATTGAAGCTTTTGTATAAACACTACTGACAACATTGATCTACATTTTTCCAAAGTGGGAAGCATAATTAAGTTTAAATGATAAACAGAAGAAGGTAAATTAACATTTCGGTGTGAGCCCATGTTACACAAGGCGAAAAGAAGAATCTGTTTCTGAACAGATGCTATATGAGCCTGATTGTCACCATATTGTTTGCTACAAACACAAACACAAGATACTCAAGAGTAGGTCGTACCAAATAAGTAAATAAAAACTAAGCAATTACATTGACTTCAGATATGCAGCGGTTTGAAGTCAGCCTGCAATAAATCGTGTCCAGTATAGCCAGAATATGACAAACACAGCTTTGAATCATCTGCGTACATCACTGTGGGATAACGTGATATAATATCGTGTGTAAATGAAACGAAGAGTATATGTTCGAGATGGCTACTGTGCGGTATACCCGTTAACACTTCGGTTTTCTTAGATATCATATTAGAAAATAAAAGACGTTGAGTACGGCATTCGAAATAGGATGATATCCATTGTAGTAAAGTCAAGGAAAATCTTAGAGTTATTAAGCTGTAGTTGGTGATTTACACAGTCAACTGCTTTACTCAATTAAGTGTAGATGACATATATTTGAAAACCATTTCGAAAGGCTTGGTTGATCAGGAATGTGAGTTCCAGTAAGTTAGTAGAAACAAATCTAGTTTTATGAAAACAGTGCTTCGCCGTAGACAACAACAAGAAAATTGTACTTGTTCCGTGATAATTTTATCAAACTAAAGCTTAGCAATACCTCTGTATATATCAGATTTACTGCCATTCTGATGATTCTTTCATGATGATTCTTTTGAAATCGCAGATACTTTAGATTCTCTGAGAGATAGTTGAAATAAATAAAGCAAGGTTTAATAATACTAGAAGGGATATTATCAGTGCCTGGAGAGAAATTAAGCATTAGGGAGAGCAAGAGTGAATCTCTAATACTACTAGTGGCAGATATAGTATGCGCATAAGAATTAAAAAAAAAGCAGAGAAGTTTGAAGAAAAATTAGTTGAATAATAAATTAGCTGAAAAAAGTAGAGAACAAATTCGGTACCTCTTTCGCGCCCTGATAAAACATACTCGAAGCGTATAAACTCCAACTTCGCTTAGAATTAAAAAATTGGTTTTCATTCTAATTATAAGCCTTTCTCTTTGCTATTTGAAAGTTAGAACGAGCAAGAAAATATTTAGTGTAATCTTGTAGTTTATTTGATTTTTTAAATCTTATCGTGATTTCATATTTTTCTAATTGCAAAGGTATTGCTTGAACCATGGACGCTTCAAGGAGCTGCTTTAAGAAATTATGACGACACAAAGTGTCTTATTAGAACGCCGTTAAACGAATCACAGGCTTTATCTATATTGCAACAAGTAAATAAACCTGACCAATTAGTACTGTCAATAAGATTATAAAGTCAATATGGCTAGACGCATCACAACAAACGCAGCCAAGAGCAATATTGAAATCATTCAACGAGCTCAGTTCAATTCAAATTCTACGAACAATTACCGATGCTGCTTGGCACATATAGATCTAAATTGCCAGCCTCAAAAACAAATATAAAATAAAACTGGGCATGGTCTAATATGACTTGCCGTCTTCAAAAAAAGTGAACACCCAGCCCAGTGATTGAGAAACCGGCTAGAACGCTAAGCTTTCCACAGCTAGGGATTACATTTAATTGTTGCATTATAGACGTTCACACTTATTGTTAGTTTTATTTTATAAAAGATCCAAAAAATAATTAATGTAAATTCAAAAAATAGCAAAACACAAGTGAACCGAACTTAAATACTCTTTGTATGGATGATATACATTCTGGTGGGTAAATCGCAGTCATTCTAATATATGTATTGCTTATGGTTATAAAAAGTTATCATAACAACTATATAACTAATATTTTAAAGATTAACGGACAGACAGACAGACAGTTAAACGGACATGGCTAGATCGAGTCGTCTAGTCTTTATGGAGTCTCCAGTGGTTTCTTTAAGGCATTGCAAACATTTTGACTAAATTATAATACTTTACTACACACTCTATGCCTCCTTTGACGCGTTGCAAACATTTTAAAGCACTGATTGTACCCCATTCGCAGTTTGTGTGAAAAAATCCAAAGAAAAAAAAAAAAAACAAACAAGCAAAAATCCCTTGAACGAAAATTTATTGGACTGTCTGCTCATCTTGATTTGATTTCGTGTTTGGGGCAAAATATTGCACACGTAATTAACGCGGTCGTAATTAAAAATGTCGCACGAAATGCGAAATTCGCTTGTCGCCAATATATCAACTAATTCGCATAACTCATACGACGCGTTGTACGGCGGCACTCAAAATGAAAGCAAAAAATTAAAAACTTAAAAAAAAACAAAACAAAAAAAGATGGCCGAAAGTATGCACAAATGAAGGCCTAAGAAAAACTATTCGCCAACAATTCCTTGGCGCTTGCTTTGCCCAGTAATTGTGTAGATACTTGGCAGCCAAAATTAACTACTACATAAATTTATGACAGCCGAGCGAGCACATCTCAAGGCAATGCGAGATTTATGCGAGAATTATGAGCAAATCACTTAGATAGACTTGCAAGTAGTTCCTATTTCAATTTTGTATTTGTTGGGATACGTTTTCGCTTAAGACTTTCACTTTTGAAGTCATTTGAACTGCTTAGAACGCACGCAACGCTTATCAATCAATGCTGCTTAAGCTACGAAGAGCATGCACGGAGTTACATTACACACACCCACGAAGCATACCATTTCGATTGCAGTTAATTTCGTTTTTCTTCATCGTACACTCAGAAGTTTTTTGTCAGTGATTTGTTGGATTCTATGCGTAGTAGGAAATGGTATAATCAATTTGTCTGAAAGTTTCCAACATCGTAGACCCCATCAAGTGAATATATTTTTTATACTATTCACACAGAGTATGAATAGTTTTAAAATTTAGTCTCAATATTTGCAATGCCTCAAATATTCTTGATCAAGACGAGTCGATTAAGCTATGTCCGTCTGTCTGCGTATCCATCTGTCTTCATGTTGTTGCCCATTTTTTGGGAATCAATTTTTACGATATCCAATTGAAAGCCGGCACCTCGACTCCGTTTGATTGCAGTCAAATAGAATATTCATATTGACATGCCAGTACCACCCATGGTTTTTTGACTCTTTGTAATCAAAACTTTTTTATTCCAGTCAATATCAACTAAAACATAGACTTTTTGGGGTAGCCCACTATTACCTTTTTGTATGGAAAACATTTTTAGTGGAATCAATATCAACTTGAGATTTTATATCATCGATTCCTATGGACGAACGTAAATAAAATGGAAGCTGTCCCGACCACTACAATCGCACTTTTGTTTTTTTTTTTTATTTCATTTATTTATTTTTTTCATTTTTATTTATTTCATTTTTTTTTTCAAACAACGACAAAATTCTAAACCCTCCACTGTATCGGGTAGTACCCATTGAATAACCGTACGATTCACTTATTTTTATATAAATACATAAAGATAAATTTTTTCGTACAATTGAAATGTGTTTAATAACAAGAAAAAACGTTAACTTCGGTTGAACCGAAGCTCTAATGCCATTCACACGAAATTTTAAATATTATTGTAGAACATAAATGTGGGTGTCTAAATTGGGGCTACCCCAAAAAGTGGGTGGTACACGCTCACTAGTAGATGTGTATGAAGCGATGTAGTAGATGTGTAAGATGCCGCCATATCGAATTTCACGTTGATATTGACGTATTCCATACAAATGCATCAAAGTGAGCTGTGGGTTTATATGGGACTACCTCAAAAAGTGGGCGGGACACGCCCATTTGTATATGTATATGAAGCGATTGTCCACTTAAATCCAACAAATCAAATTTCAAGCTAATATTGATTTAAATGAAGAATTTTTTTCATAAAAAACACAAAATTGCACGGTGGGTTTGTATGGGTGTTACCCCAACAAGTGGTCGTGCCACGCCCATTGGTCTGTATATATTAAGCGGCTGTCTATAAAATACACCATTTCGCATTTCAACCCAATATTGACTTTAATAAAGAAGTTTTAATACAAAAAGTCAAAAGTGGGCAGTAGGTTTGTATGGAGGCTACCCCAAATATTGGGCGTGGCGGGTCAATTTTGCAAAATTTCAACCGGATAACATAAAACTTGATCCCCAAAAAAGGCGCAACAACATACAGACAGACAGACGGACATGGCTAGATCGACTCGTCTCGTCGAGCTGATCAAGAATATATATACTTTATGGGGTCTACGATGGCTCATATAATGCGTTACAAACTTTCAGACAAACTGATAATACCATTTCGCACTATGTGTGAATGGTATAAAAACAATTCATGCACATACAATACAAACTTTTTATGTCTTTTTCGGCTATTTCGGCTTCACTTGACTTCACTTAAAACTTAATAGCACTTATAATTCACGAACAGTTTTTTCATATACTTTGTAATATGAGCGACATAATGTGCTTGCTGTAACTGATTATTTTAATTTAAATTTTTTTTGGAATAATTTTTAAATCTTTTGAATTAAACATAGTTATAATATATATAAAGATACTTTAACATCAACCTTTCCATCTAAAATATTATGAATAATTTTTGAATTTCCAACGAGAATATCAACTTTTTATAGAGTGTAGCTGCATGGAATGTTCAGTTGCGCATGCGCCGCTGCAATTAGCTTTCATCAATCAATCTGCCAATCTCAACTAAGCTGAGCTGAGTCGCCCTTTTGAAAAGAAAGTTTTTGTTAACTGACGCAGGCTTTGCGTGTACCTAATCTCAGCTTCTTATTGGATTTTCAATTATGCGCACATTTCTGGCGTTGTACCTAGACAGATAGCTGCAGAAGAGGCGGAGGATGCAGTTGTGAGTCGGTTGTGCATTTCATGTTCATATTTCAATTTCAAAAATGCCTGTACTGCTGTCTGGCTTAGTGTCAGCGCTGTCTTGCTGTCTGGCGGTCCGACTGCCTGCCAAGCGTTTTGAGCGACGCCCAAAAAGGGCGTCGTCGACTTTTTAACGTTTGGTCTGTTCACTAGTGACAAATACATTTATCGCGTTGTCTATGCGCTTGCATTTAGCATAATGCAAAAATAAAAAGTTGGACAAAAAAAGCTGCATACACGAATGTAAAATTTTGGCATGAGATACATTTGTATCTTTTTGGGCTGCTAATCAGCAACGCACGATCATTCTTGTTGAGACAATAATTCTCACACGATATACGAGTATATTGCATATATATATGGACGCGTCACAATTTTGCATGTCCAATTTGTAGTTGTTGCGGGTAATTAGAAAGTGAAGCGTCGCATTTCATACTAAATGCATGCATGTATACATATGTATGTATGTATACATAGATATAAAGCTAAAACTAGGTACTACATGATAATGTTTGTATTCTGAGTTATTTCACATTACTTGGCGCTTCAGTTTCGAGCTACTTGATTGACAACTTATAGCGCGCGCAAATAATTTTCTTTTCAAACACGAATTCAACTCGCTCCAAATGGCTTCGTTGACTAAAGACAGCATCATATACAGATACAGATACAGCATCAGCAACAACTTCGTCTTTGGTTGCGCTTTGAAAGCCATAACGAAAGAAAAAAGTGGGTTACTTCACTTTTTTTTTTTTTAGCACAGATTGAGTAATATGTATCTGAGTATCTCAACTAACTTCTGCGAGACCAACTGATCGTGGTGGCTGCCAACTGCTACGTCTCGGTGACGGCGGCAACTACTAACCGCAGTTTCACTTTCTATGTCGCTGTCTCTATACACAACAACAACAACAGCAACAACAATGAGCTATCTATCTATACTCACCTTTTTCACACAACAAACTCTTTTGACTATTTTCTTTGGAGTCTTTTAAGTTTTTTCTTTTGCGCTTAGGTTGAATTTTTTATATTTTGAACGCTTCATGCTTTGAAGACTGTTTAGACTTTACCTATATAAAATATACAAGAGTGTGCTTCGATTGTTATTGTTATTGCTGTGGTTTCTGTTGTTGTTGTAGTATCTGTGTGTATTATGTAATTGCACTAAGATGCTTTTTCTTTTGTTGCCGATGATGACCAACTTTAGATATTTTCGGACTTGGTCGCTCGTTTGTTTCGGTTATTAACATGGCCCCACAATACAATGCCCCAAAATGGATTTATGCCATTTTTTTGTGTCTTTCTTCTGCAAAGCATTTATTTCCTTTTTTCCGTTCAGAAAGTTCAGCTAGTAAGTATTGTAGATACAATACTTTTAATATCTTTTAAATAAGTTCGCTGAGAGTTTAGTTGCCAATTGGATTCGCGCCTTACGCAATGCATTTCTTCGGTAGCTTCTTGTCTATCTGTCTGTTCATCTTTATATTTCGCTGTCTGTCTGTCTGTCTGTCGGTCTGTCTGTCTGCACTTCAAACTGAATTTGTAACTAAAGCTGCAGCAAACAGCGTGCAATCAGCAATCAGCGCTTTTGGTTACTTAAGCGAAAGTCATAAAAAAGTATCGAACAATTAAAATCAAATAAATTTACTTACACAAAAAAAAAAAAAAAACAGATACATATACATATAAAATGAAAGGGAAACTGAAACTTTAAATGTAAATGAAAATGAAAACGTGCACGGCAAGATACTTCTCGCCAAGACAAATAAACACTAAGAAATTGTTTCGCCTAGGCCCTAAATATCTTGTTGCTTGCAGCTCGCAAAGCAATTGAACAGCAGACGATTAAATAAACGGCAAACCGAACTGCAGTCAAAAATTCCACCAGCAGCAAAAGCAACAACAACAACAAAAATGTCCAACAAATATTTTCAGTTGATTTTTTTCTTTCTCTCCCTTCGATTGTTTGTTCGTTCAGATAAACTAAAAAACTAAAAAACTAAACCACTACTCACCCAAAGACCCATTGGCCTACTTTTCTTACAAACTTACGAATAGAAAATAATCTCAACGCCGACAACAACACCAAGAACAACAACGTTATAGACAGCAACGGGAAGCAGAGATACACACATATGCATATGTACACACAAATACACATGCATATGCGAGGGATGTTTGATAAATATGCGATAATGATCTTCTTCTAAATCTTTTTGTTTGCGAATATATTTTATTTTTATACCCTGCAGCCAAAGGGGAATTTGTGTGAATGTATCTAATAGGCGTGGTAGACCCACGAAGTAACTGTACGCGTGTCTACGAGTATTATCGATCAGCATCGGAATTCGTTATGCAGGTCTCATAGACTATAAGGGCTAAAGATACCAAACTTGGATACTTTGTTTTTATTTATCTATACGCAGATCGAATTCACAAAATAATTGTACTCTTTACACAGAGTGTAAATAGTTTTATAATTTAGTCGCAATGTTTGCAACGCCTTAAGGAAAGCATCGGAGACCCCATAAAGTGCATATATATATTCGTGATCAGCAGCCAAGACAAGTTGATTTAGCAATGTCTGTCAGTCTGTCTGTCTGTGTGTGTGTGTGTGTTTTTATGCGTCCTATTACCTCAACCTTTGCAACCAATTTATTTAAAACTTAATATCACTTATACTTCACAAATAATAAGGATAATAAGTAAATTTTATAAGCGAGGATAATTACAGACGATTTTTACATGTTGGCATATGAAACTCTCTCACTCTTTAGGTGGCCTAAAGGGAAGGTCGAGTAGATGATGTCTTTCCAAACGACGACGGTGTTGGCTACTGTCGAGCAGGTTTACTGCCAAAGGGTTGCGGTGTCGAGCAAGTCTGTCAACACGAACGCTTTGATAGGCCAGTAAGTGCGGTTTCAGACCAAAGAGGTCGACCAGTGACCAAATTTTCACTTTACGCCAAGTCCTGGAGAAGACTCACGAGTAAAATAAAGACACACTCCACCTATTTGTCGATTATAAGGCGGCTTTTGACACGCCGATAAGAACGAAGTTCTTCAACGCCCTATATGAACTCGGTATCCCAGCAATGATCGTTCGGCTTTGCAGGATGACGCTATCACACACCCAAAGTGTCGTCAGAGTAGGAAAGAACCTCTCCGAACCCTTTGATACCAAGAGAGTTTTCAGGCAGCGTGATGCTTTATCGTGCAACTTTTTTAAACTCCTGATGGAGTACATCCTACGCCAATGCCCATACGTAGAACGATCGGGCACGATCTTCCATAAGGAAGTGATGCTACTCGCATATGCTGATGACATAGACATCATAGGCATCAACGAACGGCGAGTAAGCAGGGCGTTCTCGGAGATTGAGAAACAGTCACGTGTCATGGGCCTAGCAGTGAACGAGGACAAGACGAAGTACTTGGTGACCACTCACAGACCATCAGCGCGTCTTGGACGGTATATGAGTATGGGGAATTTCAACTTCAATTTTGTAGAAAACTTCATATATCTGGGAACAGAAATTACCAGCGACAACAATGTTAGCCGAGAGATCAGACGAATAATAATGCTTGCTAATTGCTGCTACTTTGGGCTCAGCAAGCAACTTAGAAGTAGAGCGCTCTCTCGAACTACGAAGATAAAAATCTATAAGACACTGATAATCCCGGTCCTGCTGTATGGCGCAGAAGCATGGACACTGACATCAACGGATACAGCGTCTTTAGGAGTGTTCGAGAGAAAGATTCTTCGTAGGATTTTTGATGCCCTTAGAGTTGGTGTCGAGTTTAGGACACGTATGAACCATGAGCTGTATGATGAGGTTGACATAGTATAGCGCATTAAATTCCAGCGGCTTCACTGGGCTGGTCACCTCATCCGGATGAACCCCGAAGCTCCAGCACTAAAGGTTTACGACGGAAACCTGAACTTGATTGGTGGACGTCCGAGCTTAAGATGGCAAGATCAGGTCTATGATGATCTGAAGAAGCTCCGGATTGCCAGCGACTGGCGCGCACTACGTGTGGCCTTGACCGATAGACGGTTGTAGAGCCACCTAACTAAGTAAGTAAGTATACAAAAATACGTTTCATGGAAAATATACCGATGAAGATATACAAATGGAGATAAACTAAATATTTGAAAAAAAAATAACGTGCAATATGAACATAGAAAAATATGATTATTTGTGCATCAATCAAATATGTATGAAGGAAGTACAAATGATGAAAATACTACCAGATGATTGTTCTCTGATCCGGAAGTAGCGAGTGAAATTAGTGGTGTGGACCTTGAACTAATAAATCGGTTTAACGTTTTTGCAAATGATTTGTTGTAATAATATGATTGATGGTGGGAAATTGGTAAAATACACACAGGTAATGGCAAGGATATATAATAGGAAATATTCCTGGAGAAACAAGTTGCCAACAGTTATAAAATATATTAGCATGGTAAAGATATTATATTATGCACCATATATTTCCACTTGGAAGAAGCTCAAGAAAATATGAATAAGGATTATAGATACATAAGAGAGCACAGCACAGAAAATTTGCAAACGAGGATCTCTTTAATATGCTTTTGGCGACATCAGATTCATTTATATCTGGCATAAGTTGTCAGTGGAAAACAGAAAAATTTCAAATCGACGAATAGGAAAAACTACTACTGGTCGCTAAATCAAATGAAACTGCGACAAATACTTCAAGCATATTTTAAGAAAATAGACGGACGGACGGACAGACGGCAGCATGGCTACATCGATTCGTCTCGTCGAGCTTAATAAGTTAACTACAACATTCTTTTATACTTACAGTAAAAACGGATAGACCTTACAACGATCCCACTTAATATAACTTTGAACCCATTTTGTCATTTTTTGTAAAAATTGTGTGGGCTTTATGGGGCATCATCGGGCTTGCCTTATAAGATAGGTTGTTACTTAGGTTTGTTAATATCATATAATAGAGATTGTCCTAACAAATTTGAAGTATTTCACAAATATCTAATGTAGCTAATTTTTAAAAATATTGCCACACAATAACTCTATTTAGAGACAACTAAGTATAGCTGTATTAAGATTAACAAACAGAACCAATCCGTTCAACAATAATTGCAAATACGTATACACTCCTCTTGAATAGGACACCCCCTTAAGTCTGTTTTCTTTCACCCACTGCGAAATTAAAAATTAAAGTTCATTTAATTCTTTCAATTTCATTTAGTTTGATCATTATCTGCAGCACGTGGACTCATTTTTTTCCATTGATCAAAAACTTGTTTCATAATTTCGACTATTTAAAAAAAAAAAAAAAAAAAACGGAAAACTGGTCTAGGAGTAGTCTTAGCCAAGGCGCAGAAAGAACAAATCAAAGTTTACAAGAACGCTGGCCCATCTATTGCCAAAATAGCAAAGCAAATCGGGCGACACGTTATATTCATATATTTAACTTATGAGTCTAAATATATAAAAAATATTAAAGTCACAGTGCGGATAGGTGACTTGCATTAAGAAAATCGTCAAATTATGACTACTCTTTGGCAAAAATAAGGGAAAAATTTGGTATAAAGGCAAGTCTCACAACTATGTGTATTTTTATTTCGAATGTTAAACATATAACAAGACTAATAATGCATAAGATATTGAAGGCACCACTTAACCCGGCTCAAAGAGCGCAATGCCTCACTTTTTGTCGCGCACATGCGACCTGCACTTCGGAGTGGCATCGTGCGGTCTTCTCAGTCGAAACTCATCAATTAAACCAGCTGCATTGCAGAGTTAGAGATGTGATGGTGTGGGTGGCCATTTCGTATTATGGCACCTGCAAATTTAATCTTTTCAACCACAAATGGTTGATTGAAAGAGGCATTTCAATACTTTCATAACACTTTGGACCTCTGCCGTGAATTTGTCAACAGTATAATCTACCAATACATACGGAGTCCGTGTTGTTAAAACTTATATACAGAGCCAAAATGTGGAGCTATTAAGCTGGCCCCTCAACGGATTTGAATATCATCGAAATTGTTTGGGTATGGTTGATACATCATGTATATGCATCTGGACAACAATATTTCAGTATATCCCAAATGACCCAAGCCAATGAATGAGCTTTGAGCTTAATTTCGCTTAATTATTTTGCCTATTTGAATTCCTTCCAAGCTGGATGTGGTAGGTTCTGGAATAGAAACGTGGCTCTACATAGTATTCAAATTTAATTTTTTAAATCTAAAATACTTCAAAAATCTTTTTTTTTTTTTTTTTTTGTTAAAGTGTCATATTTACGGTTTTTGGATAATATTTGTTTGATAATACTTCAAGCTTTAGCATAAAATCTTCCTTCTGGCCAAATTACAACAATTAAATTGCCTTTAATTTTTTTTAGGTAATGAAGTCTCTAGCATGCTTGATATGCGAGCAGTGGAAAACAGACTTGAGGATCTGTCCTATTCAAGTGGCGAGAAGTGTATTTGTATCAAGGTCTTATATGCTGACATAAAAACTTTCGCGATATTAAAAATACTTCTTTCAAACATTTTGTAAATATATCATTCAATAATTATTAACTTAACACGTATATCCCTCGTAATTTGCTTAATGAATGCATGTATCTGTGTGTATTTGCGTGTGTGTGTGTGTGTGTGTGTGTGCGTATAATCAGAATTTACAACGTGCGCCCTTTAGAACTTGATTCTTGCCTCCAAAACGACCGCTCGATCGCTGCTATTTTAGGCGAGCGATGTTGCCGGAGTTCGCGTTGGCGTTGGCGTCGACGTCGCTGTCCGCTTCAAATTGAATTTGACAGACAAACGCAGATTGCGTGCTGAAAAGGGCGAATAAACAAGCTGCAAATACAACAATTAAACATGCTCGGCGATCCAGCAGCGATCGCTTTATCAATGCGCTGCTATACGCCGCGGCACACTCCTCCGCACAGACCTCCCTCAATTCGAGAAACGTCAACGTCAACGTCAACGTCTTCGTCACTTATCTTGCAGCGCGCGCGACCACCGATTACACACCACCACCGTACCGCTCTCATCGACACCCCGCTACCAATGTCTTATTTCTTTGCTGCTATCAAAGGGCATAACCAGGTTAAAAGAGCGCAGCATGCTTTTAGTTAGAGTGAGCTAGCATGCCGCAGACACTTGTTGCAAGTGAGTTGGAAGTAAAAAATTGACCTAATTTTCCATATTGTACATAATAATAATAAAATTCAGATGGTATAGTAAGGGGGGATGTGCGAAGGAACAAAATTTCCCTTTAGAAGAAAATGTTTTTTGTTTTTTTGTTTTTAACATTTGACTTTGTTTATTTGCGCTTTTCTTCTAGAGAAACTTCTACGACGACGACAGCGGCATCATTCGCGCCCTGCGAGAACCGGAGAAGCAGACGACGAAGAAATGGAAGGGTACGAAAGAATCTAGAATTTTGTTAATTTAGAAGCGTTTCTATGCTTTCGTTGAAGCGTTTGACGCTGCTGCTGTGCCACTTTGATATAGCATAGAATAAATAGTTCGCTTGACTTTTGGGCAAAGTAGGTCAGTCAGAGCAGACAACAGCAGCGACAGCTGAATCTAAGCAAGAATTTCGCAGAGCAAACGAATGTCTACAATATAAATGGAGCATGCATAAGATATTGTATCTCAATATGCGTTTGTGACGGAGGAAGGCGGCATCATACTTACAAATGTATGTGATCGGCGTACTTATAGCACTTGAAAGTGCATTTGGCTTGTCTTTCGAAATTGATTTGATATTTTATGATTTTAAGGGCAAATAATTGTCTTCTTGTGTGAGATATATGTATAGACATATGAGATACATATGAATACAAATAGTAGATAGACAGCCACCAAGAGCGCAAACAGCAAAAAATGTAAAAGCAACAACTACGAATCGCAAACAAGCAACGCCTGCTGTTGCCAAAAGTGCTTGCGCCGCAGGGTTTTGACTTTTTTTTTTTGTCTTATATGCAGTAGACTGTTTTCGCTATAGATCACATCCGCATCTCATTTCATTTCATTTGATGCACTGTAAGAACCGCGGCTACATTGATTAAAATGAACCCAAACAGGCAGACAATGGCTCTCATCTTTAATCTATCTACACGATTCGTTACGGGTTTGGTTAGCCTTTTTGCCACTATAAATACGCCCAAATAAACGAATAAATTATCGTAATTAAAATGAAAAGCAAAGGAATTCTTATTTTTCGCTGTCGCTACATTTGAATCAACGCAAGTGTGCAGCGCGATAGATAGCCAAATGCATAGAGATGCGCTTAAGTATCTAGATACAAATATGCTTAACGAATTCTATTGTTTCATTTGACATTTTCATTCTTTTTTTTATTTTTTTGTTGTTGTCAAAATATTTTAGCAAATTAAATTAATTTTAAATAATGCATTGCTATACAAAATATTCTACTTTAAATCATGTAAAGAGCATAAGAAAATACGGAAAGCAAATAACAAGATTCATATAAAAAAAAAATTAAAAAAAAAAAACGCATACGATATGTTTGCCAAGCGCTTAAGCAGTTAAGTAAATGTGTAAATGTATATATATATATATATATATATATATATATATATATATATATATATATATATGTATATATATGTAGATACTATATGCATGTGTCTATGTTTGTGCAGCTTATCTGCTTAAATGCCAAAAGCGTTAAGACGTCTTAAGACTCAACAACTTATCAGCAAGAAAACAATTATTTTTGGGGTACTTGTTCGCTTCTTGATTTTTGGATTGACCCAAATTAGAATGCGCTGTGAAGCATTTCAATTCAATATTGCCAATTTAGAGATATACTCGTATATAGGGTACTTACAAGTCAATCAAAATATAAAGAAATATTGTTTATACAAGTTCCATTATGCATTAAATCATTAAAATAGCCGTTTTTTACGATTTGGTATGCATTTTGAATAATTTCTGAAGTCGAGCCCTCATTGTGCATTCCATAAGTTCAGCATATTTTGTTCACTTAAACATGTATAGTCGATAAGTCAGTGATCCCATATTGATGAAATAAAATACTTTCGATTTTAGGAATGATTTTATATATACAGAATATTAATTCTTGATCAGCTCTATTCCATAAAAGCAGGAGAGAGTTCATTTCCATTTCTTAGAACCATCAAAGAAACAAACTTAAACCATCAAACTGTGGTGTAGTATAATGTTGCTCAATCTATCCTTGTCTCTCCGAGTGTCTGTCTAGCCATCCGAAAATGGTTATATATCCTACTGATTTTCTGTATATGGAGCGTATCTCCTAATTTATAGTTTTATACAAATTTTACTCAAATGTTTCTTCAAACTACCCCCATATCCTACAAGGTAAAGGTTCTATTACAGACAACCTTCTTTATTATCAAACTAGAAACTTTAAATTTCAATGTTATTGTATTAAATTCAGTTCATTTGGTTTCTTTGGCTATACAATTTGAATCTTCGCGTAAAGTGTTTTAATGCATTGGTTCAATCCCAAATAGAAACCGATTATGTCAGGCTTTTATAAGTAAATCATTTTGGACTTATGTTCATATTTAATTGACATTGCTGCATGTGACGCGATTCTTTCATGAATAATATTCTGTACCCAATCTAAATCAATGTAGGTTATTTACATCTTAATCGAAAGATCTTGCCATGAGAATGATTTTATTTATACGTCAAAAACTCCACATTCGAGGAATTAAAACAAAAAAGAACATTGCAGTCGAAATACCCTGTAACTTGTTTAAAACTCTTTATTCTGCAGTAGTCAGATCTTAACAAATGTCCAATTTTTTTTGGAATTGAAAAGAGATAAATCAAATTTGGTATATCGAGCCTAATTAATTGAAAACATAAAAAAAGTTCACATAAAAATTGGGGTCAAGTTTGAATGGGGATCCCCTTTTAGTTGTCCGATCAGGACCTATGCTAAATTTAAGTAAAGTTCCCCAAATTTTCATATAAAAACTGATTATTGGAGGACAGGTTTGTATGGCGGCTACCTCTAATAGTGGGATCTATTTCGTAAATTGAATAGGTATTATCTGATGACGGAATATATCCAAACTTTAAGTCTATAACTCTTACACTCTCCACGATGTTCAAACAGACGTCAGACGGACATGTCTATGGCGATTGTTCTATGGATGCTGATCAAGAATATATTCAGAGTATAGTTCTGTCCGTTTTTTGTGATAAAAAAAACATTTATTTTAAAACAAAATTAATGATATATGATTAAGCAAAATAATTGACATCGTTGGTTACTACTTTTACCTACCTCGCAGGCAATTTTGTACACCCGTTATAATTTCATCTGGAAAAAAATGTCTCGTCTTTAGAGACGAGCCAAGTTAATAGCCAATTTTCAATTTCTCTGAAAGAAATGAACCGTTGACCGGCCAAATCGTGTTGCATCCGTCAGAACAACCAGTAATCAGAAGGATTACTGATTGTTCCATGTATATTCGGGTTTAGCGTTGAAGTTGAGGACGATGACAAAGATTGACCAGGCGTAGCGTAGTATTTTTTCCTCTTGAGGTTATCGTAGAATATCCATTTATTATCCCCAGCCACAATTCGTTATAAAAAATCCTTTCTTTTTTGCCTTTGAATCAGCTGATTATAAGTGATGAATCTATTATTGTACAAGCTTCTCTTCATAGAGTAATGCCTATAATTCTTTGATTTCGATTTTTTTTTTTTTGTACTGTCCGGAACAAGGCTGTCATCAACGCTCAAATCACCATTCTTGAAACGTCGAAACCATTCGCTGCATGATTTATCGGTTGAAGCATTATCACCATAAACTTTTACAACCATTCGATGCGCTTCAGCTGCATTTTTCTTCCAATTAAACCACAAAACTAAAGCATCCCGCGAATGCTGCTTAACTTATTTGACTTATTCAATACAATAAAAAATACTTTCTTAAACTCAAGGCGATTTAAACTGAATATTATTGACAAATGACTAACGTCTCCGAAACTACTGAAATCAGCTGTTACTATTAAACATTCTCAACAGCCAAATTCATCTTTTGTACACCCAATACACCGTCTGATTTAAATTGACCCGGACTGGTGGATTTAAACCGAACCGGTACACCGAATCGGTAATTTTTCTTCTTCGTGGCTGTCACTGTCATGTCACAGTCTATGTTCGACCGCTGCTTATTTACGACGCGAAAAATTTGTATTACGTTTATTAACATGGAAAAAAAAGTTGAACAACGAGTTTGCTTGAAATTTTGTGTTTCCAATGGAATAACGACAACGGAATCATTCAAAATGTTACAGAAGTGTTATGAGTACTCGAGAACGCAAGTATTTGAATGGCATAAAGCATTCAGTGAGGGTCGTGAAATCGTAGATAACTTGCCTCATGCAAGTCGTCTATCCCACTCTGTTAACGACACTAACATCGGAAAAGTGATGGAAATTGTGTTCGAAAATTATCGTGTTGGCGTTAAAAAGATAGCAGAGACACTCAAAATCTCTTATGGATCGACTTAACACATTTTGATTGATGTTTTGGGTACGAAACACGTCGCCGACAGACTCGTACCAAAAGTCCTGAATGTTTTCCATTTTTCAGCTTGATTGTGACGGAGTTTTTGGCCAAACATAAAACAAAAGTCATTGCATAACCACCGTATTCACCAGATTTGGCACCCTGTGACTTTTTTCTGTTTCCGAAACTTAAATATCCGCTACGGAGAACGCGTCATGAGTCGATTGAGGACATAAAAAAAATTCACTGAAGGAACTAAAGGGTATCCCAGCCGAGGCGTATAACAATTGTATGGAAAATTGGATCAACTGTTGGCATGATTGTACTGACTCAAAAGGAGCCTATGTTGAAGGCGATAATAAAGATTTGAATTAAAATACATAAAAATGTTGTTGTTTTTTTTTTTTTTTTGAATCAGTCCGGGTCAATTTTGGGTATACTTTATGGGATCTACCACACATTCTTGTAGGTATTGGGAACTTGAATTATTAATGAGCGTTTTCTAATGTCTATCGCTGGCCACAACTTTTTCCCATCTTTCTGGCAATTTTCGAATACAAGCTCGGAAGAACGACTCGTCTTTTGAGGCTATCCAATCATCGACCCATTTTTTGGATTGTTCATGTGTGATGAACCTCTGCTGGGACAGGCCATGTGTCATCGACCGGAACAAGTAGTAGTCGGCAGGAGAGATGTCTCGATAATACATTTGCTCAAACTAAATATACCCTTTTACCCTATGGCTACAACTTCATTTTTGACAATTTTTTAACCAATGCCAAATCTTTTTTAAAAATATGCTCTAATTTGAAAAACTCATTTTATAAAAATACTTCATAAATATGCATGTTCAATCAATAGCGAGAGGTGTATGAAAAAAATAGTTTTGTAGATTTTCGATTGAAAGAAATCCAGAAAATCAGTGGGTACACAAACGAGTATGATTGGTCTAACACAACGAGCCGATTAAAATAAATAAAAATAAAAATTTCAAAGTAAAAAATTTTAATAAAATTAAAAATTACTAATATAAAATTTCTAGTATCGCGCACTCAACATAGAGCATAGAAAAACTATTTAAGAATTATAAGTGCCATCAAGCCTTAAATGAATATTTATAATTTGCATCTACCGGCTTTCATCTCAAAAAATAACAGAAATTTTAGATTAAATCATAGAACACGTCTATTAAATGTTGACAGTGTTAGTAAGGTACATTTTTCTTCTTTCGATAGCAGCTAAGTTCATGCTAATCGTTTGACAGGTTACAGTCGTACTCAAGTTTATATGTAGTTTACACAATTTAAAAACGGTCCTGATGATTTAGATGATGATACAAGACCTGGACGACCCGAAGCATCTAATTGTGCTAAGTTAAGCCCAATACTGAGATCGATGAACATTTTTTATGATGAAATTGTTAATTTTTTCTGCTATGTCAAACAAACGAAAAACAGTGTTTCCAAATCAACATGAAATACTAAAATCATATATTTATTAGGTGAAAAGTTCACACATTTTGATAATTTTTTGGGGTTTTCGGACGGAGATGCAAAAGGTCGCACTGTTTGTCACCTGTTTTTTGAGTATATAAAGTGTTTTCGGTAGCAAACGTTTTTGTTATCCGAGTACTCGATGAAAAACAGTTCGTGCCGAAATTTTTTGATTGTTGTTTGACAACGTTTTTTTATATGAAGTTTTTTTTAATATCAAACATTTTCGTCGATCTCAGTATGGAGCTTTAGTGGAAAAGTAAGTGAAATATTCGCTATCGATGCAGTCACAGTGAGAATGCTGACAAAAGAATTAAATTCATCTTACTGTACAATCTACAAAATATTAACTGAAGAATTGGGTAAAAGAAAGGTGTGTGCACGTTTTGTTCCGCATTAGTTAAATGATGATCAGGAAATCGCTATCGTGTAAAGTCAATGAATTTTTGATGAAAAAACAGATTTGTCTCATCGACCACCCTCCGTATTTGCCTGATTGTGCAATTATTTTCTCGATGACATTTCAGCCATACAAGCAGCCGTGACACAGGTGCCAAAGAACATCCCAAAAAGCGAGTTTAAAAAGTCTATGGATAAATTGTTTGGAACGCTCAACCAATTTATCCATAGACATTTTAAACTCGTTTGGAACGCTCAACCGTTGTATTAAGTTAAATCGAAAAAAAAGTTCTGTTATTTTTAGATCACATTGTGTAGTTTAATTGTACTCTCTCATAAAACGAGAAAAACATTCTGTCTTTCATAATACTCGATAATTTTAAACATTGTTGTCAAATTAAACGTGAGGCTTTTGACTATAGATTCCGTGAAACTTGATGCAAATTGTGCGTTTTGTACAAAAATAATTTACAAAAATGAAAATTTGTGCAATTTTTATGGGTTAGTAGTCACCTGGGTTGCGGCAAACGCATTATCTCCAAACTATAAAAATCAAGGCTTGAGTTTGCTGTTCGTAATCGGCCGCATTTAGTTATATACATATGTATATAGCGCGATATTCAATACATGTTTTACATGTAAAACACATGCAATGCAAAAATGCATCAATTGGTATATTCAACATCATATATTGTAGCACAATCGGTTGCAATGGGTAAAGTGCAATCGTTTTATCCAAAATTATCAATATTTCCGTTCGAGTTATTGACATGTTCGAGTTATGGAACTTCGACTGTACATATGTATGTATGTACATATATGGAAAATCATTCAGAGAGCAACATATATTTGGTTTGGGGTAATTTTTCGTATAGTTATTTGCCACTTCTCACATAAATATCCACTTCCGTATTTACAATGTACATTTGAATGTAGTTATCTATAACAAAAGCACTTCGCACATTTGGCCTTGTGTGGACAACGCAGAATATCTATTTATCCAATAAATATTTGTATCTTTGTCTAAGTAATGTAGTTGACCAGCTGTCTGACATGTGGACACGCACTCAATAGGAGGCAGGGCAGCGCTGTACGAGAATGCATTCGACTTCGTCATCGTTCGCCAGTTCGCACTTCAAATGGCGACCTACTTGCCGCCAGCGACAAAAGTTGCGTTTGTTTCTGCTCTGTTCGCAGACTGTTTTTTTTTTTATGAACTTGAGCTGATCTGGTGGACAACAAATGCGCAAAGGCATTGGCAAAAAAAAAAAAAAAAAAAAAATTAATGAAAATAAAATTGCTGTTAAACTTGAACTCTTTTGTTGCGTTCAATTAGCGCGCAAATTGACAGTATTTGTCTTATTGTTGCATTCTTTCTCTCTGCTTCTCTGTCCACCTCTCTTTCTTTTTTTACTTTCTTTCTATGCACGATCCTTTGCGTGGGAATTTGCGCGCCATAAATAAAACTTGCTTTGCCAACAATAACAACCACAACAACAACAACAACAACATCGATGATGGCGACGTCGACATTGCCAATCGACGCCATTCGCTGCTGCGCCTTCGTTTCGCAGCGCCATCGATGAACGAACAAAACAAAATGAAAGTAAAAGTGGTTCGCTTTCTTTTGCGCAGCACTCTTTTATGCAGCTTTCGTGCAATTTACTAGTGTGACTACGAGCGACGGAGAAAAAGATAGAGAGAGTGAGCGGCACAGCCATGACGACAACGACGTCGACGCATTTCTCCCAAGCACGAGTCCAAGGTCAAGACGAAGACTTTGAAACAACGAAGATGAATAATTTAAGACAAAATGAAGGCGCGCAGACCAGACAAAGCCAAAGCCAAGTGGGAGTGTGTATATGTATAAGCGAGAAAGAAAGTGTGCTGTCATTTTGTGTGACTGGAAGTGGAAAAGCAGCCTATTGAATCACAAAGATGCTTACTGTTGTTGTTGTCGATGTATCAATCGCTGCATCTCTTTCATGAGCTATGCCTCGTTTTTTAGGAGAGGAGGCTTTTACCGTTATGCGCTAATAAAGTTGACAGTTCCGGTTTATAACTGGTCTCTGTTTTGATGTGTTTGCTGTTGTTGGCGCTTGAATGTAGTCCATGGAAGTGGAACACCAAACAAGACAAGTTTTATTTTTGTGTATTTGTGTTGGTTTTACGTTATTTTTTTTTTTTTGATTTTTTTTTTTACGATTACGCGAAAATCTCGTTCGCATTTTTCGGAATCGAGAAAAACACAAAGAGAAAAAAAAAGATACATATAGAAAGAGAGAAATGACGTTGGCGATGAGATGTGAATGACAAATTGAAGTGATTATTTTTTTGTTGTCTTTTAATTTTGAACTTGTGATTACGTTTTCAAGCTTATAACGGTTCAAATAGACATTTCGCATTATGAATGCTTTTATTTTGGTGGCTTAAATGATTAAATACCGTTAACGGATTTTATACGCAATCGGAAGAAAAATTAAGCATACAAAAGCTTTAAGATAATCGGAAAAATCATACGTAATACGAGTAAGCAAGGGAGTTTGAATGGAGGAAGATGGTGGTCGGAACGGCGAAAGGCAGCCGTTTTCACGCATTTACTTTCATGTAAAACACATACGAGGCGGCGGTTAACAAAACTTCTGCAGGTCGGTGATATTTATCACAAATCCAAAAACTGCATTGTAGTTAATGGGTAGTAGTTCAATTTATTTATATCCATATTGATCGGTTAAAATGAGTATAGTGGAGTTGGGATCGTGTAAACATGATCCCTGATACTGTTATGAATTAGCCGTACGTACGGACACTCAAGTTTTTACATTTTTCTACTAAGTAAACATTTTCTTAGGTTAAGTTAGATTGGTCGGGTGAGTTACAATCGGCCACAAGCGGCACTTAGGCCGCATACGGCTCGTTGTGATACCACATGAATCTCCTTTGAGATGCGAATCCATTTTCTTACTAGTACAAAATTTGCAAATTCCAAAGTGACAGGAAATAAACATTCTCAAATGGAAACCGTAAAAAAAACTCTTTACCCTGGTTTTTAAGCCAACGTGAACACAAATTTGCAGGTTAGTGGAGATATGCTAAATGAGAAAGCAAAAATCCTGCATGGGGAATTAAGTAAAGGGCGCACTTTTTAAAGTAAGCTCTGGTTGGCTCCAAGGCTTCAAAGACCTGTATGCAATTCGGTTTTTATCTTATAATGCAGCTGACGATTCAATTAAAAAAAAGGTGCAATCACAAATTCGCGAGTTTAGCTTCTGTAAAAACCGTATTCTGACAATTACTGCCTGAAAAAACGTACCTTTGCATATTGTTAGCGTTGTGGGCGTCTCACCCAAAATTCCAAAAGTCCAAGTTTGGAGGCTCTAGCATTTATAGTGTCCGAGATCTCGTTGTCGAAACATACGAAAGACGAACTAACAGACGGACGTAGCTATATCGACGCTTTTTTGCCACACCTCCTTCTGCATACATACATTTACATAAACTTAGCACACCCTTGAAGCTCCAGTGCAGGGCGTAGTAGACCCCATACAAATCTCCTTTTTGTTATTTGTATGAAATTTCTTTTTATTAAAGTCAAATTTAACTTGAAATTTGATACGGTGGTTTCTTATGAATAGACCTTGCACATATAAATTAATGGACGTGTCCTGCACAATTTTAGGGGGAACTCTGGAGCAAACCCATCGCCCAGAATTAGCATTACAGATTCTACAAACAGTTTTCCCTTTGAGTGCGCAATTTGAAATTTCGTGTGATTGGTATTAGAGCTTCGGTTCCATTCTTTTTTGTAACCTTTATATGGTTAAAGGTTATATTAACTTCGTACACATGAATGCAGAAGCAGACCCTATAAAGCATATATATTTTTGAACAACATCGAAAGACGAGTCGATATAGATATGTCCGTCCGCTTGAAGGAGCAGATTTCGAGTTAGGGACTTCAAGTTTCTACGCAAAAAAAAAAATGAAACGAGAACAGCTTAAAAGCGCGACCAACGAGATCCATTAATAATTTTGAACCTTTTTCAGTGAGTTACTACATCACTTGAATGAACACAACTAATAATATAACTAATAATATAATAACAAGGAAAAATTTCATAATAGGGGACTATCCCCAAAAGGTGGGCTTAGTATATCAATGTGGATAAACCAAAAACTCGGAACAAAAAGTAGTTTAAATAACGGCTTTCGGGCAGCAGACAGACCAGGTACACATACAATTTTAATAATTCTGACTTGAAGAGCTGTTCAAGAATTAAATAAAAATATAAAATTAAAGTCAAACTGATCGACTTTCACTTAAGATAATAAAAAAAAAAAAATATTTTAATTGAAACTAAAAACTGTAGAGTATCACGCATTCAACATTAAAACATGGAAAACAATTTAGGAATTATAAGTGCCAACGAGTTTTAAATGCATACTTATAATTTGCATCTAGTACTCTGTCAAAAAACTAAAAGTTATACATTCTGTTTTTCATACCGGCTCGACAAATATTATTCGAAAATTTTTAACATGGTTGTCAAATTAAACGTGGGTTACATCACTTGCAAACGCGAACGCATTGGTTCAAACTATAAAACTCAAGGTGTTGAGCAGCAACGGTTCGTTATTGACAATTGGTATTTAGATGTATATATTGCGATATTCAATACATGGTTTAAATTTAAACTACGTGCTATACTAAAATATATCAGTTACAGTGTGCTCCCTCCAACTCAGTAGGCATCATGCAATGGAACAGTGAGGAGCGTGCGTTTTCCGTCGGTGCCTACTTTTGTTATTGCTTTTTTTTTCATCGGGGCTGCGCATTTTCAGTTGAAATGATATGTTTTAGATTTTGATAGTATAAGATTAGAAATTTCGTGTGAACGTTAACTTTAAAGCTTAACGTTTTTTCTTGTTTTAAGTAATAAAGTTTTAAGTAATTAGTTATTTTAAAACTTGGATGTTTGTATCCTATTTTTGTTTTTGCTTTTGCAAACCGCTGTGATTTCAAAGTGTCTGTCACGGTAATCGCTGCTACTCAAAAATCACTGATTAGCTCATTTCTAGTAGTTTGTTAAAAATAGTATGTGCCAAATCAGGGCTTTACCTCGCATGACCTATCAATTCGATGTTTCGACTGCTAAAATATTGGCTTCTTTGAGCTATTGTGCGTGCAGGCGCATTGTCTTGGCAAATAATGATCCACCACCACCGGTTACTTCAAAATCTTCAAACAAATGGTTGTTTATCATTCAGAATTAAACTGCGGTTACGGTGGTACTATGTTCAGTTTTATGAAGAAACATCGATGACGATCGAAATTTGTCATTGAGTGAACTAAACGTCACGGATAAAGTGTCTACATCAACAAAAATAGTGCCTTTGGATGGTGCGTCATCGCCACATAAATATTTAAGTCTATAGAAGGATAAAGTTATTGCACTGAAATGGAACTGTTGGATTCCATTTTTTGCACAAGATAAATCTTTATAATCCAAACCTTATAAGCACGAATACTATAAAAAAAAAAAAAAACGTTCAAATTCACGATGTAGATGTTATATTTGACATGGAACCAATATTGTTTCCCAACAATTGCAATATAAAAGGCAACCATCGTATACTCTTAAACCCTATGCATACAAGATATACTCGTAAAGCTTGTTCGGATGTTTTCTATAGTACCGAACGTTGATACTCGTATAATAAATGCAGTTAATGTTGAAATTGAGAATATTTTAAGAAATGTTGTATCTTTTCAATCCAATTTACCAAACTTTTCTTAGTCCCCACGTACATGTGTGTATAATTATTTATGTTTCATTTCATATTATATTTTCTGTGCTATCTATTTTTTCCATAAACATTAAAGTTAATTGCAGTTTTTTTTCCCCGACTAGTTTGCCGCTTTTTGTTTTCTTAATTAAATAATGTCTTTAGGTTTTTTTGTTTTTTGTTTTTTCATAGTTTACATAATTAAAAAGCATTTTCCACAACGTTTGCGCTCTAATTTCTTTAAGGTTTATGAGGTTGCGCTGAGGTTATTTAATATTATCTTATGTAACATGCCGCTACTAAAATATTTAGTTAATAATGCCCAAAATTGTTGTAGTACGTAGTTTGCTATGCTTCATTCATTTATGCGTTCTCAAATCACAATTTACAACTCATTAAACTTCACTAATTCAGTAAAAAAAATGACAATTTTTTTTAAGTAATTTTCCATCAGAGCTCCATTGCGAGTTGTCATGCGTGGGCGTTCCTTTGTATTTTAGGCAAAAATTCACTAAAATGTTGTTCCTTTTTTATTTTTTGAGGTTTCTTTTCGATTTTGACATTTGATAAGCGGCGTGTCGTTTTTGACACTGTCGCCGTTTATTGTCATTTAATTGGCAACAATTTGCATTTAAATCGCTGCAGGCAAATGCTGCACAAAATTGTGAAATAAAACACCAACAGCATTGACAACAACAACAACAACACGAACAACAAAAACAATCACTTGCAGCGGGAATAACGTCAATCGCAGCCTTTAAACAACCGTCTCAGCAAAATGACTCACGACGTGCGACAGCTGAAGAGGCAGTTTTCGGCTTTCCACAATCGAAAGCAAACAAGAAGTCTTAAAAAAAACAAAATAAATAAATAAATGGCGCGGGAGATTCGAAAAACGACTCAAGTTAAGTTGAAGTTTCTCAGTCTCAGCTATAGATACAGATACAGCTTCGTCGTTGTCAGCTTGACAAGCAAAAATCTATCGAAAGTTGTTGCAGCCGCCTACACCAAATGAGATTCTTTTGGCAACATTTGTTTGAATACAACTGCAAATCGTTTTGTTTAGGCGACTGTGACTAGATTTAGTATACGCCCTGTTGTGCGTTGGCTACACCGGCGCAAATGACTTGGCAAAGTCAGACAAATCACATAAAATATATACACACATACGTATTCACATAATCATACATAGTCTTCTTGAGCACATAATCACTTTATGTTTTTTAATTGAGGTGCGTCTATGTAGACATTAGTTTCTTTATGCAGCTGCCCACTTCAAATGAAAACTACAAATATGATAGCTTCAACAGTTAACTTTATTCGCAATCTATAGCTTCTAGTTATGTACTAAAAGATACATAATTACATAAGCTGTAAACAGCGAATGTAGTTGAACTTCTTAACACGTATTTTTACTCTAAGCCTGATGTGTGTGCTGGGAAAGTCTGCATTGCTTACAAGCGGCGCAGGAATTGATTAATTTTTGGCCGTAAATATAAGAACAGAATGATAATGCTAAATATCTTTTCTCACTAATTTCTTCAGTAAAAGACAAGATAGAGCGCTATGTAAGACTATGGTTGAGATTGTTTAACTTTTATAAAATATTTAGGACTTTGGCATGTGGTGGGACGGCATGTTGTGGGGCACGTGAAATTTGTTCCGAAATTGTTTCACTGAGCACACCATTGCACTATAGGTCATATGACTACTTTTTCATGGCATTCAAACTAAAACCTGTAAGAATTTCTTAAGTAAGAATAAATTTGTTAAAAAAAAAAATGGAATTTAACCCATTAACGTCCCAAAATTAAAATTAACCCTCTTGCAACCATTAATGCAAACATAATACATTGTATTCATTCATTCATTCATTTTTATTATTCTAAACATTTATTAATCGCTTAAATCGAATTCATTTTGTAAACTTAAATCGAAAAGGGCCTCTTCATATAACTTCATGTGGAAGTGTGGAACGTTTCCGTTTTTGTAAGCGTATATTTATAAATGTAGAAATTAATGGATCTGAAGTATCGACAGCCCTATTAAATACGCCTAACAGGTTATTGGTGCGGTTATTTTCGGGGGCGTGATGCAATCTATCGGCTTTGTATATTTTATGACACGATTCAGCAGCGTCTTCTCCAAAAAAAAAACCCCATTGGAAGTGCAGTATTTTCTATTATTTGTTTTGAGTGTATGAGTACTTTATGGACCGTAGGAGTCATTGGCAACCAGGGATATAGCTCCTGAAAACGTTTTGCTGTTTCCAAGCAATATAATTCAGATTGACTTGGATTGATTTTGAACTGGCAGCATAAACAAATCAAAATGATTTTAATTCGAAATATAAGATCTTTATCAACATCAGTTATTTCAGAAAAAATAGTATGTTCAGTAAGAGCTCGGCGAGCAGTATTTCCATCATTTGTGGAAACGAAGCCACCTACTCTGGGCATATCCACGCGAAGTCCGAGCTTTATCCAAAAATCGTTTTGTATGTTTGCTTTTCTTTTTAAGATAGTCAAGTTATCATCTCCTCGTATCTTGCACTTTTGTTATTTGCATTTATAGCCAAAATGTAATACCAATTCAAAGAATCTAATCCAGCATTGAATGGGGCAAATTCCAAACTTTAAGTTTTCCTCTTTTGCACGGAATATTTCACTTTCATAATTAAATGTGTTCATAAAGTCCTTAGGTGTAGCAGCACAAATGGTACAAGCTTGGTTTGATCTAGTTCCAGTTATAATATTTAAAACTTTTCCATCAATTAGTGTTAAAAATAATTTAAATGATACTTCAACAGATTTTCCATCACCAACTGACATTAGTATCTTTTCCAAAGCGTAAATTTCTTTTTCTAAGTCCAGATCTTCCTTTAAAACAACTACGTTTGTCTCCTTTATGTACTCCAGTTTAATGGAGTACAGATTACGGTGTGCGGTTGTTCCAAATTGGCTTTCCCGATAAGAGCAGTAACCTTAAGGGAATAACTGTAGTAGCTAAAAGAGAGCCATCACAGCTATTTGACGAACTTGGCTTGTTAAATATTTGCTTAAATTGAGCTTGACCAGTGCTGCTATCAAATCCATTAGCTTAATATTAATGCGGAGCTTAAAAAATCCGTCTTCTCCTCTTCCATTACAGCTTGAAAAACTTCTTTTTGCATCTCAACAATTCTTTTCAGTAAAATAGTTTGCAACGAAACTTTGGCGAGGGTCTTATTCGCTATTATAGCCTGAGATCGGCATTTCAATTTTGATGCTGAAATTTTATTTAATTTTGGGGATATATGTCGCAGTTTCTTAATTTGTTTTCGTTGCGTATTGCATTATACTGCTCCTTTGAAAAATTGTTTTCAAGAAGGAAAGCTAAAGCCTCATCCGCAGAAAGTGGAATTGGGTTTTGAGGATCTTTATTACAAATTTTAC
Source organism: Leucophenga montana (assembly GCA_035044765.1). NCBI lineage: Eukaryota > Metazoa > Arthropoda > Insecta > Diptera > Drosophilidae > Leucophenga > Leucophenga montana. The sequence continues at coordinate 1,508,659 of JAWNNQ010000775.1, forward strand.
GAATTTTTGAAGGCCTTGTTGAGCTTTCCATACTTTCTTTAAGGACTGCAGCTAAATCGGCATTACATTGTTTACGAGCCGATGCAGCAGCAAGCTGTACGAACGAGAAGATTAGTATCAGCTGTCTTATTTGCAGGGTCTGCGGCTGCTTTTCTTTTTCCAAATTCTGATTTTGCACTGAATGGCAGACGTGGACGTCCAACAACGGTAGGAGTTGCTTTTTTTTGAAATGTGATCTACTACAAAACTTAATACAGAATTTAGCCACGCATGATTTTGTTCCTTAGAGACATTTGTCTTTCTGTGAGATTTTTTCCCACTTTTGAGCTGATTTTACGCAAAAAAAAAATGTATTGTTTGGTTTATGCGTTTCTCCATTTCATCCGAAATTAAATCAATTCCAATTTTCTCAACTACGTGTTTGAAAACGGCATTAAATATTTCCTTTTTTGTGCATTCTTTTCGCAATATTTCAAACAAATCGCTTTTTTTATCCAGAGGTTACCTTAAAAAACGAGAAATTAGTTGTGAAGCGCAAAAAATCGCAATTTGAAATAAATTGCAAATAACTTATTACTTATTTTTTAATATGTTTTTTTTTTAAATTTGAAAGAGGTCAAATGCGGTCAAAATTTGTGACGGCTGACAGAAAGTCAAAGTTCGGAATTAACTCTACCCTTTTAAAGTGATGTAGGATAATGAGTTATTTGCAAATGTAGCGACATAAATATAAAGCAGTTTTAATTAAACACACATTACTTGCATGTCTCTTTATTTTACATTTTACACTAATGAACTATTAGCAACACAATTCGAGTAACACGCACTTAAAATTGATCCAGCTAATCTAACCTCGCAAGCACATTTGCATCGATTGACTTTGGCTCTATTTTTAGAACAGACAAACATCACGCGCCTTTTTTTTTGAAACATTTTCTACTAAAAAACAACAACAACAAAAGTATTACGGCACTTTGATTCTTATCACTTTTGCAAAGAAAAAGCGGTCATTTGATCTAATGTGCATTGCCATAACTCTAATCGTCAAAGGTTGAAAATTACTTTTCGCAAAAAACTGCGCCCCTACATGCCTATTCTAATGACACTGTTAACAGTCGTACACAGAAACATAGCCATTCTAAAAATAGGTTCGAAATTCTTGTTTATTCTCCAAAGTCGAATTAACTACGTTTAGTACGATACGTACTCATTTTACTTGAAACAAGTACAAAACGGGTTCGATTTTTAAATCAAGCACGGAAATACTTAGAATACGTATAAAATTCTTGAAATAAGTAAAAAAATCTAATTCTAAGAACAAATCTTGCATGGTGTCAAGGTTCGATAGCAATTCCCTCCACCAAAAATCATTTTTATAAACTGTGTAAGTACAACAAAATTAAATTAAAATTTTCTAAAAATAGAAAAAAACTACAACAAAAGAAAGCAACAACAAAAACAGAAAACAAATAAAATTTTTATTTTTTGAGCCCTTTTGTACACAAATCAAACAAATTTTATCTTATATCAAGCTCAGTAGAGCTTAAAAATGGCTAAATTTGTGATTTTTGGGTTTGAAAAAAGTTCTTGAACGAAGCATTGTGTACTCCGTACTCATCGTATACCAGTATGGATTAATTCAAGTGGGGAAATTCTGATTTTTCTTTTATCAGTGTATAGTTTTATTCTTTCACTTAGCGAATTGTTTTGAAATAATCAAAACATTCTTGTTGAACAAGAAATATTTCTTCGGATGAGGCACATCGGAGGTTTTGTCAGCAAAGAAAACTGTATAATTTGGAGCACTGAAAATCCGCACATCGTCGTAGAGAAGCCCATGCATCCTGGTCGAGCCACTATGTGCCTTGCAGTTGGTGGTGGCGGTTGAGGTATGGTTTCAACATGACGGTGCAACTTGCCGCATTGTCGCGCGCACCTTCAATCATTTGCGCACAATGTTTAACAATCGTGTAATTAGTCGCTTCTAGAATGTAAATTGGCCACCTCTGACTGCACCACACAATTTATTTATTTAGGCTGTATTGAAGGATACATTTTATGCGAATAAACCTCAAAAATAGAACACTTGAAACAAAGCAATCAATCTCAAATTGCTCAAACAGACAACTGTTGACAAGGTGCACGAAAGTTGGTTTTCCCAGATGAGCTACTGCCGAGGAATCTACTTCAATGAAATCATTTGAGCAAAGGAAGATTTTGCACTCAGAGTATTTAGAACGAGCATATCCTGTCTTGTAAAGGCTGCAACTGCCTTTTGAGCGCCATTTAATTCAATTTTCGCTTTGGTCATATCTTACCTCTTCTAGAGGTTTCTGAATATACATCCTTTTAGATTTTACAGTTGAAGAGGCGGATAAAGCAGGCGATGCTGGAGCTAAAGAGCTTAGCGACTAGGCACGTGAGTCAAAATGGTATGTGAGCTATGGTGACCGGCCTTTTTTTTGTCAAAGAGTTTAATTTTTAGCAGCTCGTTAGCAACATCTAATTGCAGGTAAAAAAGAGACTTGTGTATATTCTTATCTTTGATTCTTATCTACAGTATAGTAGCCAGCTATTGACAAGTGCCATGATTACACAAAAGACAATGCGCATATATCATTTATTGGCGCCGCCCACACACAGTTTCTAAATCGGTTCTTGCGAACCGTTCCAACGTCGCGAATGGCATTTTCTTTTAAAGCAATCATTGAGCTTACGGACATGAACCAGTTATCAAAAAATAGTTTGAAATTTTAATTTTTAGAAACATGTGAAGATAAATACAGGACAATGCCTGAAGACATCCCTAGTCCGAAGGAATCACAAGCCGAGCCACTGAACGGGCACTGTAGACCATTGATCATAGATTTCCATCAGATGTTTACTTAATATGCATTTGTATTATCTTTTCTCCATCTCAAACTGTTCAGTTTAAACTTTCTAAACATTTTTTGCTCCCTTTCATAATCAAGTTCGCGTATATTGTATGCACAGTCAATCCTCTCCAATTTATACTCAATACTTTCGCCTTTAACAATAATATCTTGGCGTTGTCTCTTTAATAAAGTTTTCTAAAGTATCAAGTATTTCAAATTTCGTTAAATTTTCTATCGATCTACACTTGTGTATATTCCAATCTATAAAATCGAAAAACATTTCCATAGGAAATCTAAAAAAAAAAAATGTAGCGCAGGTGTTTAAGGGTCTACCCTTTATAGTGATGGGCTAAGGGAAGGATGACAGTGTATGCGTACATTGTTATATCAATTTCAATCTGAGCTGATATAGATACACACCTTATAGGTTATGAACAAACTTAAAAAATCTATTTATCCTAAGGTCGGTAAATTACCCAGTAGCCATGCTTTTCTAGGGACAATGTGAAAGGAGGGCCCGTAATTTACACTCGACGGTCCCGCATACAGAGCATATCAAAGCTAAAGAACTAATTGTTATGGTGACTATGAACTCAACATCAACTTCTTAGGCTTATGTTTGTACTTAAATTGACCAATTTGTATAGTTTGAAATAAATCTTATTTGTACACTCAACTGAAGTTCTATAGCTACTGTCCGCTGGCGATTAACAAAAGTTGATAAACAACCTAAGACAACAAAATTTTAATTTCGAGTTGAAATTAGAAAATAACTAAATGCACTAAAAAAAAAAAAAAAAAACATTGTCTGTCCCTCTATTGGTATGTCTGCCCGTCCATATGTGCTCTGACTATTGAAAAGCGAAAGTGTGACATCTTTTCACTTTCAAGGCCGCGTAATCGAAACGAATTGATCACCAGCTGAAATATTGTAAATAAAATAAAAACAAACACAACGACACGACGACAACGAACGAACGAACGAAAAAAAAAATAAAATAATAATAAAACGACGTGACATGAAGTGCGGAAGCCAAACCAAACCAAACCAAACCAAAAAACTGAAGACAAATGCTCAGCGCATAAAAACTGTGCACAATAGATACTAGATATTCGTATTCGTAGATAGATAGATAGATATATAGATAGAAAGATACTTTCATAGAAAAATACGAGTGCAGTTCATTGGAGTAGAGCAGCGCACATATTTGTTTTTATGATGGTGATTGTGGCGGTTGCTGTCCATTCTAGCCCCATTTAGCGCCATGGAAAGTGAGCAGCAGTGCCCAATACGCTAGCAACGAAAACTACAATATCGGTAGCAAACACGTAGTCATCGTCGTAGTCGCCCAAGTAGCAACATGAATCGCTGCCTTTGCTGCATACAAAATCACCAATTTCAATAATGAAAACTCGTTTTTCGATTTGTGTATTTTGCATTTTTAATATAAACGCTCGATGTTGTTTGTGGTCTGCGCTTAAGCTTCTTCCTCTTCTTCTGCTTCTGCTTCTGCTTCGACGGTACAAGCATTTGGGCTGTCGAGCAGTTACATCATTTTTATTTTACCGTTACAACGATGACACTAATTTGCATTTAAAAATAAATATAAAATATATACTGGAAACTAAAAAAAAATTTAAATATATTTGAAGAAAAAAATGTTGACAAAGCCGGATTTAGATGTATTAAGATTAATATTAGTTTCTTCTCTTATTTTATACTGCAGCTTCTGAAATAATGAAATAAGATATGCGGATGTGTGATGGATTTCGATTGCAGTGTTCCGATTAAGTTTCGATGTAAATGTTTCATTAAAAATCTGGCAAAATTTAAACTCAGAAAATTCATTCAAAATTCACTCGAAATAGGATCGTAACTCATGGCAAAACAATACGAACCATATGTAAAAATATTTACAAAATTATAGATATAATATATGTGTATTTAAAGGTATTCTAGTTGCTTCACTTGCTTAATATGCTGCTAGTTTACTCAATCCGTACAGTTTCCTCATCCGCAATGGAAGAGTTAGCTAAAAAACCAAAAAAAAAAAAAAAAAAAAAATGCCAACGAATAGCTTAAAAAAACGAATGCAGTTTTTCCTTTCGCTTTCATTGACGCGTGAAGCGACTTCTCGACTCGCTCGCGGCATGAAAGCAAAAAAAAATCTAAAAAAAAAAAAAAATATTCATAGCAATAAAAAAAGACGATATCGATCAGAATGAACAGAAAACAAAATGATCATTATTTTTACTAGTAGTATCTATTCATTGTTGTTGTTTTTGTTGTTGTTACTGCATAATGGCTTCGAACCAACGAAGCAGAAATGGATCTTTCATAGCGTAACGAAAGCAAGGCACGAAAAACTCAATACAACAACAACAACAGCAACAAGAAGTAATAGTAACTCTAAGTTGAGATGCTTGACTATATAATACCCTTTATACTGGAATGGTGTGGGGTATATTGAACGGAAACGATTGAATGCATATCGAATAGCTCGAGCTGTCAATATTCTTTATACCATTCACATGCAGTATGTAATGGTATTACCAGTTTGTCAGAAAGTTTATAACGTATTAAAAGAGGTATCGTAGATCCCATTAAGTATATATATACTTGAAAACACCGCCAAGACAAACCCACCGCCCACTTTTGTGTTTCTCTATGAAAAACTTCTTTAGTTAAGTCAGGAATAGCTTGAAATTCGATGTGGTGGCTTTTTATGGAAGGCCGATTCATATACATATACTAATGGGCGTGTCCCTCTCACTTTTTGGGGTAGCCCCCATATAAACGCATACATTTGTATGAAAAACTTCTTTAGCTAAGTCAAACTCTGCTTGAAATTCGATGTGGTGACTTCTTATGAATGGCCACTTCACGTACATATACAAAAGGAGGGGGGGGGTCCACCCATTTTTTTTTTTGAGATAGCCCCCATACAAATCCACGGCTCATTTCTATGCGTTTGTATGAAAAACTTCTGGTTACACATCATTAATGCGCAGTGACTATAATGAATATATGGTGGCTGAAAAGAATATCCAATGCGGACGTGGGGGACATTACCAATCAGTATCCTATAGAAATCTGTAAGTAAGTAAGTGGCGGTGGTTTGGCTATACTTTCGCAGGCCAAATATTAAGATCACGCAAAGCAAGGCTGGGATGAGAACAGCGGATGATATCGGACACGCAGCAAGTAACAGAGTGTGATGTAGAGGCACTGTCAAGGTCCCAGATTCCACTGGGAGTTCAAAATGACAGAAAAAAAAATAAAACCAACTTGAAAATGTTCGGTGCAACTCCACCATATCAAATAAAAACAAAACGGGCGCATTGCCAGATGAATGATATTTGGTACATCTAAAAGGGGCACGGGACTGGGTATATATGCTGTGCAACGCTGCAATATAAAATGAAAATTAGATGGGGCGTAACAATGCACGCCAGGTAAACTAGTATATTTATTATTTTCTCTAATATTTCTAAGACTGTAATATGGAGCTAACAAATTTTAATATTTAGATTGTTCTGTTCTGTTCTGTTCTTGTGAAGTATAAACATTTTTTCATATAGTCTAATTTTTACAAGAACTTGTTAGAATTTGACAGATTTAAGATATTCGGCATAACAAGAAAAACCCGTAACTTCGGTTGAACCGAAGCTCTGTTACCATTCACACGAAATTTTAAATAGTATTGTAAAATATAAAAGTGGGCATTTAAATTTGATATTTTCAAGTTGATATTGACGTTTTACACACAAATTCACAAAAGTGAGCTGTGGGTTTATATGGGACTACTTCAAAAAGTGGGCGGGACATGCCCATTTGTATAAATATATGAAGCGCTTGTCCACTAAAATCTACCAAATCAAATTTCGAACTAATTTTGATCTAAATGAAGAACGGTGGGTTTATATGGGGGCTACCACAAAATGTGGGCGGGCCACGCCTATTAGACTATGTATGTTAAGCGGCTGTCTATAAAAAGGCAACATATCGCATTTCAACCTAATATTGACTTTAATAAAGAAGTTTTCATACAATTTAGTAGGTTTGTATGGGGCTAACCCCAAAAAGTGGGCGGGTCCCACCGATTAATGTATATGTCAAGTATTCGTCCATTAGAAGTTACCATGTCAATTATTAAGTTGATATTGACTACAATAAAAAAGTTGTTCATACAAAAAGTCACAAATGGGCGGTGGGTTTGTATGGGGGCTACCCAAAAAAGTGGGCGTGGCGGGTCAATCTTGATACTCTATGTAACGGCAAAGAAAGCAAGTGTGTGTGCAAAATTTCAACTGGATAGCATAAAAATTTGTCAAAAAATATTAGTAACAATATACAGACAGACAGACGGACAGATAGACAGACAGACGAACATGGCTAGATCGACTCGTTTCGTCGACCTGATCAAGAATAACTTTCAGACAAACTGATAATAATTTCACAATATGTGTGAATCGTATACAAAACCGGATTTCCGTACTTGAATTGATCCACAGTGGTAGCAAAAGTATGGTGTGTCCGGATTTTCTTAAACGAAGTGCAAATTCTTGGTTTCAATAACGAAGCTGAAATTCTTAAAATTAGCCCTTTTCAAGCTCTACTGAGCTTAATTTTAAGAAAACATAAGATTGATTTGAGTACAAAAAGGCTACAACAAATTTGTTCATTTTTATGGTTGCTTTCTTTTTTTTTTTTTTTTGTTCTATGTTTTGAAAACTCTAATTTAGTTTAGTTTTTGAAAAGTGTATTCTTAACTACCTCGTCTAACTGGCACATGGATTTTCCCATTTACTGTCGATAAGATGAAATTAGAGTAGCTGAGAGAGTAATTTTGATTTTGTACTCAGAGATTAGTTTAAAAATTTCAAATAACTTCAAGTTAAAAAGGACTTATTTTATATTCTGAGACTTCTGTACTTGACATGAGCACAAATTTGTTCTTAGAATTATATTTTTATACTTATTTCAATAATTTTATATTTCTTCTAAGAATTTTCGCGCTTGATTTATAAATCGATTTCGTTTTGTACTTGATACAAGAAAATTCACTAAGAATTTTGTAAAAACGCTTATGGATAAATCAGGGTTTTCAAATCAGGGTTTTCATAGCACCTTTTTTGCTTAACAGTTTGTTTGAAATTGTCATTGCTATTTACAGACATACCCTCTCAATAATATAAATATACCGTTTAACCCATGCGTGGGTGTAGGGTATATAAAAAGCAACAAAAGCATGAAAAGAAACTCAAAAATCATGGAGTGCAGATTTTACAATAACAACAAAAACAACAACAAGAGAATCAACAAAACTAGCTACCTACTTCAAATAAATTGGCGCCAAAAGTGAATGAGTCTCAATTAGCCCAAACAAGCAGCCAAGTGTGGCATAGATTAAGGGAAAGTGGGAGGGGGTGTGACTGACGGATATTAAGGAAAAGAAAGACAAATCATATAATTCACATTAGAAGTTGTTTCTTATTGCAAAAGAACCAACCAGTGTGGGAGAGAAGGGGAGAAATTTAAACTTTTATAAAACGTGCAAAACAAAAAAAAAAAAAAACAAAATTTAAAATCACATAAAAACCCTCAATAAAATATGCGCTACACATTTATACCAATTGGAAATCTAATATTTTCCAAGTTAGACACGATTGCTGTAAATAACAACAACAACAACTAAAACCAAAAGGAATACGAAGTGAAATAGAAAAACACGACTTGAAATACGAAGACGAAGTCGAGTCGAGAGTGAAATGTAATGCAGCAACAACAACTAAAATAAAAAAAAAAAACAATAAATTACAACAACAGCAAATATACTATTACAACAATAAGAAATAACAACAAACCATAATAATATTAATTCCAGTAATGTAATGCTTCCATGTTGTTTTTGTTGTTGTGCTGTGAGAAACTGGGTCAGCAGCATGTCGTTTTATACACTACACTCAAACACACACACACACATACACACATACACACATACACTAATTCATTTGCGCATTCGCACTGTTCACATCTCTTAACAAGCGCACATTGTCTCGCTCTCTCCAATATGCTGCTTTACAAAGTTACAAGCTCACATGCATGCATATGATTATATATGTACATATATGTATGTATGTATGTATGGATTTGTGTTACATGTGTTGTTGCTGGTTCGTTGTCGTTCAAGTTGTTGTTGTTGTACGATAGAAAGTGAAAACGAAAAAATTACTTGGACGAAGACAACAACAACAACCACAGCGCTGTAGCCAACGAAGCCAAAGACAACGAACGACTTCATTCAAGAGCTGAATCTAAAGTTTCAAAGCATTTGAAAAATAAATTGTTTCATACTTAGAAATATCTTTTATACTTTAATGATTTTTGCCCATAATATTTATTCTATATACCCGTACATATTTTCAAAGGGCTGACCAAACTATTAAGCTTATATTTCGATAGCAGTTACCCACATAGACGCGGTTTTAGTAAAATATGCATGGGGTAATGGTTGAATGATGGTTAAATATGTATATGGAAAATATATGTTTCTATAGTAATTCGGTTTATATACAATACAAAATAAATACAATTGAATCTCTAATATCCAAGACTCTACTAACCAGTAAACTAAAAATATTTTCGCGTCATTGAAGTCAATGAAATTTTAGATTTTATCTTTATATATAAAATTCCGGTGTTCGTGTGTTCGTAATTCTTCTCCTTCTATACGGTTTGACTTATGAATTATTTTTGTTGTACTTATGGGGTCACTTGAATGGATATAAGCTACAATTGTACTCGGTTGTCCAGATCTAGACATTTTAATTTTTTTTTTTATTGTTCATATTGATTATAGTTGTATTTTTTCCTATCATTTTTCAATAACCAAGTAAGCCGTAAATAACTCGATTGATAAAACTAGTACTTATATTATAAAGAGCCACTTTATAGTACCAAAACTCCATAAATTTCAACTAGATATAAAATCAAACTCATCGGAAATTGTTTAAAATTCCGAATGTATGTCTCATACACATGGTCGTCTGTTCTGCGCATTATTCTCATTCTCTACGTACTAAAATACAAATATGCTCGTATTGTGCTCCAAAATTAGCAATGGCAACCATTGGTATACAGACATTTGTATACCTAAATATACACATTTTCGATTAGGACTTTTCCCAAATTTTTATGAAAGTTGCTACACATACATATGTACGCGATACATACCTAAATATCGTTTAAAAGCTAATAAGCTTAAAAACTAGTATTTCTGTTATCCTGTTTTTTAGAACAAATGATAAAAAAATGATTTAAAAATCATTTTAAAATTGTGTGTTTAAAACACTTTATCATTTTTTATAGAAAAAACATTTTATTTAATATGGAAATTTGTTTCCGTTGTTTGTACCCAAAGGAACAAAGGTATATAAAGTTTGTGCGACTGTATGCAACAGGCAGAAGGAGACACGTCAGATCTCATAAAGTATATATATTCTTGATCAGCATCGGAAGCAAAGTCGTTCGTTCGTCCGTCCGTTCGTTTGTCTGTCAGGTAGTATGAAACAACAATAAAGCTAGAGACACTAAATTTGTATATTTTGATTCTTCTTCTCAAAAAACAGATCGAGTTTATGAATTTTTATTTTTGATACATTATTATGTAGTGTACCGGCTATTCTTTTTCGTTTGGGGATAATGGATTTGGATTTTGTGCACTATGCTGCGCTCTGTGGATAGCTCTCCGGATTGTCGTTATTCGTTCCGCCTCCTTATTCCCTTAGCCCACTAATACAATAAGTGAAGTGCACTGAAACTGATTATTGTAAAAAAAAAACAATATTCAAACAAAATAAAAACTAAAGAATCTTATTCACCCGACACGGTATGGTGATGCAGAAATTTGATTCAGGTACCAAAAGATGTGTTGGTCCTGTTCTCCTCTGTACCCACCCTACCATGGCATTTCGTTGGAGATAGTTTGTAAAATGCCCCTATGTTGTTATTACGTGCTAGAATGTCGTCGGGCACCAAGTTGGTTATTAAGCTTTAACGTCGTTAGGCCCCACGTTGTCGTGCTCCAAGTTGTAAGGCACAACGCTGGGCTCACCACGCCCACCAAACGTTTCTTTGCAACTTATTTGCACACTTTTTAAGGCCGCTCAGCTGGAACTAACTTTGTTTGGTCAATTTTAATACCATTCGCACATAGAATGTATTAGTTTGCTTCAAAGTTTGTAACGCATCAAAGAAGGGATCGTTCACCTCATAAAGTATATATATTCTTGATAAGCTCGAAGAGACTGGATGATTTAGCTATCTTCGTCTGGATGGTGTTGTCCATTTTATGTGAGTCAAATTGAGTATTACATATACTGGCATGCCGCATACTATTGACTTATTGTATGAAAAACTTTTAATTGCAGTGAATATCAACTTAAAAATTGATATTGTATATTATAGGTGGACATATGTATCAATGGGTGGAAACCCTCTCTTCTTAGGGTAGTCCCTATAAATGAAAAACTATTTATTTATTTGGGCATATTTTAGTACTATTCACAATATTTCGTTACCTTCCTTATTGCAGATTCAAACACAGAACGGGGTAGAGCTATATTCGAAGGAGGGCATAATAGACCTAGATCGGTCACAGTGCCAACTATCTTATAATAATATGAGTATAGCCGTAGTGCTCGACTACGTTATTCCCTGTACATGCTATAGTTTTTTCAAAGTAGATATTGAATTGCCTCTAAATTTCACTTTCTACAAATTATATTACAAAGTCGAATAAACATTTTTTTTTTTTAGAAAATCATGCCGTTTTAACAAATATTTAATTGCCAACTAAATTTTTTTTCCACTGCTGTAAAACGGTGACAAGTTATTAAATTTCAAGTTACACTTGTAGCGGTGCGGTACCTAGAGAGTCTATACCGTGAGTTTAGTTTGTCTAAGTCCGCTATAGACAGATAAATTTTCTCTCAGACAGGCATACGGATGGACGAACGGACATACATACATAGACCGACTCGTCCGTGCTGATCACAAATATTTTTATGGGTTCTCCGATGCGTCATTTGCAGTCTTACATACATTTTGACTGTTTAACAAACACATTATATCGTACCCTGTTACAAATATTTTTGATGTTTGAAACTTTTAAATCGACCATTGTATAATATTGAAGACGACGCAGTTGCTGGGCAACAAAAAATTAAAATAAAAAATCACATAATACATCGCAGCACGAAGCAGTAGAAGCGGTTCCAACAACTACTACAACAACAACAACAACTACAACAAGCAGTGCATTAAAATTTGGGGAAAATTATGCCTAAGAGACACCAACAACAACCACATTATGGAGAAAAATTTCTAAAATGCGTTGGGCGCCATTTTTTGTACCCAGTATAAACAAAACCAAAAAAAAGCTAATATTCAAAAAATAGTTTTTTTTTTTTAAACGCTGGAAGACATTAAGTTAAAGAAGCAGCAGCGATTGTCTTCATAAAAAACAAACAACAAATTTTTTAGTTTTTGCTTTTGTAAAATATTTATTATGTACTACGAGTATATAAGTCGTTTGTGCTACGCCTCCATTTGCCTTTCTTTCTGCGCTGCTTCTTGCCTTTCTGTACATCTTCTCTCCACTTTGATGACACGCTTTTTTGGTTATTCAAATCAATTTTTTTCTTCGAGTTTTTGAATTTTTGGAACAGTTTTATGCATTTAGGTGTAGCATAGGTTAGTTACTCTTCACATATGTACATAGTTATGTTCGTAGTATGAAATGTATTTAAATTTTGTCACTGTGTTTGCAACGCCCTTAACGACGTATTGGTGATTCCATAAAGTATATGTATGTATATGTAAATGACCACGTCCGTCTGCAGTCTGTAAAATCTGAAAAAGCTATTCTATCAACTTATGTGTTATTCATTTGAAACTTGGTATAGTTACTTTGTATAAAAAGGACCAACACATTTGTGAAAATGACAGGAATATTGCCGAGATGATCTTGGCACATAATAGGTTATTGCTCCCATACAAATATATGCTCCAATTAATTTTATTGAATTGCAAATTGTTTAATAATTTACATAATTTAATATAACAACAAGTGAGAAGAAGTAAAAATAAAAAATTATGCTCGAATTTGCGCCTGATTTATGGCACATAAGTTAAATCGGTACCAAAGGAACACCACGAGGAGACCACTGCAAATACTGTAAAGTACCTACGAGTCAGCTTGAGATAACTAAATTATAAAATATCCATGTTCAACAAAGAAAAAAATTTGTTTAAAACAAAAAAATAAAACCGTTAACTTTGGTTGAACTGAAGCTCACACTAAAGTTTAAATCGTACTGTCAAACATAAACGTGGGTTGTTTAGTTAGGGGCTACCCCAAAATGTATCCGGTACACTCCCACTAGTAGATGTGTATTCGACTCGTTTCGTTCTAGAATATGTATACTTTATGGGGTCTACGATGCCTCCTTTAATGCGTTACAAACTTTCAGACAAACTGATAATACTATTCAAACTCTGTGTGAATAGTCTAAAAACAGTAGAAAAAATAATCGAATTAATTCACGAGGTAAATACGAACTGTCAAAAGGCCAGGGAAAAAAGAGAATAGTATGTATTCACCTTTTGTTCTATTGGTACGGGCGGGCGGACGTGCGGCATTGAGATCGGTGTAATTTCTCTCCTATAATGTTTGGCTTCTTTCTCTTTCTCTATCTCTATCTCTATCTCTATCTCTATCTCTATCTCTATCTCTATCTCTATCTCTATCTCTATCTCTATCTCTATCTCTATCTCTATCTCTATCTCTATCTTTATCTCTATCTCTATCTCTATCTCTATCTCTATCTCTATCTCTATCTCTATCTCTATCTCTATCGCTATCTCTATTTCGCTCTAACGCTCTTATCATTGTAGGAACAGAGCCAATACAGCCCTTTACATTAATCCACCATGGGCGAGGTATTCCTTCTATTGTCTGTTTGTTTAAATATAGCGGCGTTAGAGCGCTGTAGACATTGAGAAACTGTAACTTGAAAACATAACAACATAAATGAGAGCACACAGCCAATCGATTTCACCACCTGTTGTTACTTCAGATGATCGCCGCTGTCGTACTGGTCAGAGTCACAATTCAGTAATTTCGATCAAAAGTTCTTTAAAACTAATGTAGATCAACTGACTCCAAGCTTGTTTCGGATAAATTATTGCATTACGGATGGAATGAAGTTTTAAAAAAGTTTCCAGTGCACCATCCCTTCAGCGATTTATTGAACAAGCATCATATTTCTACAAATAAGTTTTGTCAACTTAATGGGATTTTAGTTCATTCGTTGTAGTCTGAAGTTTGTCAATTGGTGCATGAACAGAGTAGTTTTCAATGAGCAGAAGACCTTTCGGAGGCTAATTATTTTCTGTTGACATGCGTATAACCTGTTTAATGAGTAATTTAAAAAACAAAAGAATTATATATGCAACTTTAATAAATATCTTGTGAAACCACTTATGAAAAATTCGAGATTTCATCCCAGTTTTTTTTTTTCGAACAATGGAGTATTTCTTTGATGCAACTTGATTTTGTTGGTTTTCCAGTCACCAGTGGAGTTACTTGTGTGAACCATCAGAATTTGGACTCGGGACTTAACTTTTCAGGACCGGTGGATCTTCAGACTAAAGAAGTGTATTGAACTTATTGGTAATTGAGTAGGGAAGACAAAAATAACGAAGATTAAAAATAAAAAATTTGAAATATTTTTGTCCGTTTTTTTTCTAGTCAACTCAGCGGACATTTGTTAGAGCATATTTACTTTCTTTCTGGAAAGCAACGAAAAATATACTGCTCGAATCGGCATTATATATTTGTGAGTCTTTTGCGTGAAATTTGTGTAAAAATTAAGTTATGGAGTTATATAAACATCACTAGAAAATATCTAGTCTATTTTTCTCGACAGCGCATTTATTCCGTAAAGCTGTGACCACAAAATACGCATACTAGATGCCGTATTAGATAATCCGACTGCAATGGTTTTATTGACATCTATTTTACTGGAGAGGAGGGTATTGCGGGATTAATGGATTTAAACAAGCAGCTAAGGTTTAATAGATGTCACAGCCAATACCGCGTATTTGTATAAAGTTAAGAATTCGATTGAAGAATGAGAACAATCAATCATTTCTACGCGATTGGGTGCTAATATGTTATATACTTTACAATATTCTATTACTAGATCACGATTTACCCGATTCTGATTACACTAACAATTTGAAACAAACTGCGATGAATATATTTAAGTCGAAGCCAGTGTTTGTAACGCTTTGACATCTGAAAGCAAGAGAGAATTTCTTTACAACGTTCTGTTCAAATAAAATTTTTTATATTGTTGTTTCAATTTCAAATCTTTATTTTATTTATAGTTCTAATTCTAATGTAGCAATTCGCTACTTCTGTTCAACCTCTAGTTTTTTTTTTTAATTTAAATTCATTTGCAATTTAAATTTCTTCTAATTGTAGTTTTTGATCGGCATCATCATTTCGTCTCTCCTCTTATTTAAGCTTGCGTTCTTCAATTTCCTTTGCCCTCAAAAACTTCTCTTTATCAAGCTTGTAGAGCTCCTCACTGATGTGTGCCGGCACTACTGCTTGGTTGACACTGCAAAAGACACGTCGGATGAATCTTCCCATTCGGATCATTTTCGCAGTGTGATATGTCTAAAGTAGACACGAGACTATTATCTAAACACTGAGTTTCCAGCACAATCTGCTCATAATGTGTGCAAAGTTTGAAAAATATATCTGCAATTGCAATCGCACAATACTTTTAAAATACTTAGATAGCCTCGAAGGGTTCTTTCGGCGTCGCCTTCCACTACTCCAGCAGCAGGAGACTTGTTGAACGCCTCAGCTTTTTGTAAGGTCTCGCTTCAAATGACGTTTTTAAAATTTTAATGAATTTTAAGTTGCCTCAATCTTCGATACTACAAAAGCTTTTTATAATAGAGTTTATAGTAGAGTTGTAAGTTTATTATAATCGCGATTAAATTAAAAACAAAACAAAGTACACCCACTTCGTACCTCCGTACCATATTCCTTTGCATTTGCATGTATTATATGTTAACTTCATTTTCAGACCACTTTTTGGTTCTGAATCCCTCAACTTCAATTAAAATTAAATAAAAATAGACTTCTTCTATCAACGAAACCCTTTTTACTAACTTTTATTTGTGAATGTGAATAAACAGCCACTTTTTTCACTTTCAGCAATAAAATATACTAAATATAACCAAAAATTAGGGGCTCCTTTTCAACACTGGTTGCTTTTTAATTATTGATTTAAAATTGCATCTATATATAAATATAAAAAAGTCGCTTAAACACAATGGTTTAAAGTTTATACATTAACTAAACTAACTTAAAAAACTAGATAGTAAAGGGTTTGGGTCTTGCAAGTTGTGCATATTTTTTCAGAGCGAGTTGTTTTTGCAAATGCTACATTTTGATACACTGTGCACCGGTACACAACATATTGAATACCTTAAATGTATTAAGATTATCGGGTTCCAATTTCTGGCCATATTGTACAAGAATTTAAGTTGCATAATTTAATTGTTAAAATTCGACTACTTTTATGTTAAGTGAAGTGTGAAGAGTATTTAAGTTTTGCTACCACCTAATGCTGGCGCTTGTTCAGATATACATTCCTTTTTAATTGATTGAAGTCAGTTGATCGATTTGTTGTAATAAACCAACTAAAATATTAAGCATACGCACAGTTAGCGAAAAGGTACATATTTTGTATCTGCTAAATACATACTATAGTAAAATATACTCAAATTCCTGTTTGACGCTTAAAGCCAGCTTTAGTAGTTGTTGTCGTTGTTGTTGTTGCTGTTTGTTGTAGCTCTTAGTGTTATGTGTTAGCTGAAAATTTAGGTCAAAACATTTAAATGGACAAACGCGCCGTTAGCAGTCGCATTCGATGTTATAGCGAACGTACCAACAAATGAATGAATTTCGCGAAATGTGATGTGAAGCGGGACGGGAGGCAACGTTTGGAGACGTCTAATGTCCAGCGTTTAAATAATACAGCAGCGTCTTCGCTTATGGCCAACCAGTCGCAGTGACTATATGCGAGTGTTTATTTGTATCTGTGTATGACTATAAAAATGCATAAAGTACAAACGTCGTCGCTCGTCCAAAACAGAGACGCGCGTCTATGCCCAGTTGACCATTCGATTCAATGCGAAGCGATGATATAACCGCACTAAACAAAACGCAGCTACTATGAATACATTGTACTATGTGTATTAGTTGGCATAGTACGAGTATATTCGAATATTTGTATCTGTGTATTTGTTTATTTGTTTGCCAGCCAAGTGGGCAGCCATTTAGCCCGGCCTGACTTAGTGACTTACTGACTGACTAACGTACTGTGCGACTATCTAAGCTGTGGCTCTGGCTCTGTCTCTGTCTCTGTCTCTGGCTGAGTATCTTCGCTGCTGCTGCTGTCTTGTGCATCTTTCGCAATCGACGCTTTGCTGCGCTTCAGCGCATTTTTAAAACTATTTTTTTTTTTTTTTTTATTTCTTTTATTTTCTATCTATTCATTCATCCATCCATCCATCCATCTATCTTTTACTATTTTGTTCGTCTGCTAGCGGGCTGCAAGTCCAGCTGCATTGATTTTTTAGACAAGTATTGTAACTCAAACTTGCTGCTTCTTCGAAGAGGCATATCTGTGTATGTATCGATGTAGCTGCAAATATGCGTCTGCGGCCCACGCGCATTCATTATTGGCACCTTATGCACCTTTTATGCCACTAAAGCCAAAAAACCGCACACAGTCCGCCCACCGCTCAACAGAGCGTCGCGTCGTCGCTTCATGCAATTCCTGTTACCAACTTAGACGTCGCAGCTTGTTTGCGCTTTTAATCATAGCTGTTTATCTTATTAATTTTTTATCTGACCAGCGTTGTATTACTGGCTTGGGTGTGGTGCAGTTGTTTTGCCTATCCAGGCTGCAGGCGCAAATACGGCTACAGGTTTCTACTGAAGTCTCTCATTTACTCGTACCTTTTTCTCTACACACATTTTTCTGCATGCCCAAAAAGTTAAGATATTTAATAGCATGGCAACACTTTACCAATTTGGCATTCGCACTCTGGCGCCTTAATGGCTTTTCTGGCATGTATTTAGTCTTTGGACTTAGTCTTGATGGACTTAGATTTGAACTATAGTAATATATCTTTGAGATACATTACCTCTGAAACCATGTATGTATGTAATATGCATGCAAGAAATGATGTAGTGGTGAATTTTCAAGTATATTCTTGAGTAGAGAAATAAATTGATGTCCTAGGAAAGAGCTGTATTTTATAGTTTAAAAAGTTAAGCAACATGACGAACGCTTAATTACATATTAGAATCGATTCCAACCGTAGAAATTAAAAATATAAGTTGATCGTCACAAAATTGATATCAGTAGTTTTGTGAGTTGCAAGTAGACTTTTGTCACTTGATTTTTACCTCGTCAAGATGTTTTCTTATTTATTGGCCGTCGATGTGTATGGTTGACCTGGCTTAACATATCTTTTTGTGTTTCTATTTTCGTAATGAATCCGAATTTCATGGCCAATCACAGTTCGATGAAAAAAAAACACATATTTGCTTCCCTGCTACTTTCTGTTCATTGTCCTGTGTTGGTCTTTAGCTGACTTTGTATGGAAGACTAGCTCGAGAGTAGCTTCCAAAGTCTCGCTGTGTCGAAGACCGTCTCTATGATGGAGCATTTTTCGGAGCGTCACTTAAAAAATGATAAATCTCGTTTAATTCGACAATTTGAAAAATCAAGGGCTGTGCTAGATTATGCTAAATATTATATTGCTCGCTCTAACTTTCAATTCAATAGGAAAGCCTATAAAACTTATTTGGCTAGAATTGAAAAGAGTATACGTCGCGATCCAAAATTATTTTAGAATTTTGTTAAGGCAAAGCGAAGAACTTGCTCGTATCCTTCAAATAGTATGTATTATATTGACCTAACTGCAAAGAGCTATCTAATTCGTTTTCAGCTTTCCACGCACTTATACGTCAACTTATCTATCTTCAAACTTCTCTGCCATTTTTAATTATTATACCAATTCCATATCTTCTCTTACTATTAAAATAGATGAAACATTTTGAATGAAACATTTAATCTCTTTAAAACTTCATTTTTCTTCTAGTTCAGACAATATTCCCTCTTGTATACTAAAAATGTGTGATTCATTCTATGATCCTTTGCTACATTTATTTTAACTGTCTCTTAAGGAATCCAAAGTACCAGAAATTTGGAAGGAATTATTAATTATTAAAATGCATAAAAAAGATAGCAAATACAATGTAATCAATTATAGATGCATTGCTAAGGTTTGTGCAATTCCAAAAGTTTTTAAAAACTACTTGTAATTGCACAACCCGCAATGAATTGAAATAAAAAAGGAACCGCTACCCAGTCAAACACCAGTTAATAGACATGACATCACTGCCAGAGTTTTTGAACACAAATTATAATATCTTATGGATTTCATTATAAAGCAATGTATGTATGACCATGTTCGTTGTTGGATGTACTCCGTTGATTGGCAAACGCGTGTTCTGCGTCATGCGCACATTTTGGTTTGGTTAGTTGAAAAAATCAGGACAGATGAAATCAATCGATTCAGCTAAAATCCTAGATGATGCTGTTGATCCGAAATTGCATGCAATGGTGACTAAAAATATGTTCCCGGTACGGAAAACTCCGTAAGGAGTTTTCAATAATGTCTCACCCTGGATGATAGACGGTAAGTGTTCCAAGCGATAAACGAAAGACATGACACCAACACAGGCTATTTCGGATGCTCATTGTATCGAAGGCGAGCACTTGCGGACGATGGGCTATCTGTATTTGTGGAAGTTAAAGAATAAGCTGTACATGTGGACAATCCTTGGATCCTCGCCAATATTGTCCAATGCTTGTGAGGCTCAAATCAAAGTAGAATACTGTAACTCCGTGAAGTCGATTTAGAACATATGTAAATATGTAAACAAATTCAGCGTTTTCGCTATAATAGATGCAAATGACGAAGTATCGCAGTACCAGATGGGTCGCTATGTCAGCAGCAATGAGGCGCCTTGGCGCACCTTTTCATTTGCGATCCACGAAAGACAGCGTACTGCAGTCCATTTGGTAGTACATCTGGAAAATGGACACCGTCGACAACATTAGCAAACTTCTTCTCGGTTTGTTAAAAAGATGCTTTTGCTCGCACTTTGCTGTATGATGAAATATCACACTTTACTACACAAGGAACGCATCATGAAAATAGTTTCAGCGTCGGAAACAAGGAACACCAGTTGAAGGACATCCAACTTCAGACGCTCTCACTCTCTGTGCTGTTATTATCTTCAATTGTTGTTGGTGAATGTTCGTGGTCCGACGTTGTTTTAACAACTGACAATCGTTAATGGACCACTGTCTGAGAACGATTTGCTTTGGGAGAAAGCGAGATGGATGATATTTTGTACATCTTTAAAGGGCGCCGGAGCCATGTCCATGAGTAGAAACATACGCCAGGAACAGCTAGTTTACAATAAAATAAAGAATTTTCATACAATAACTTTAAATGGGGTGGTCACTTCTAAGTGGTCTTGTACGTAAGACTCATCGAGTTTCGCGATTTTAGTTTAATTTATAGAAAAACAAAAATAAAAGCGTTTTACCGCTGGAAAGAAAGAATAACTTTTGTGCACAAAGAATAAATTGTGATCACTTCCGGGAAATACTATTGTATAGTAGTCAGCGCATTCCTACTCTAGCAGGTCATCCAACAAACTCACAGACTTTTCAATTAAATGCTATGTAGAGCACAACTAAGGCAACATTTTTGTTTGAAATTTAGACGGCGAACAAAAGACAATAAATTTGTTTGTGAAAAAACTGGTTGAAGTTTATCTAAGCGGACAGAATTTCCCAAATTATTTGTCTGTATCTCTTATTTGTTTAAACGGAGAATATTAATATTTTGTGAAATTCCAGGCATATGTAATATTATGAAATGTGTTGTTTAAATGAGAAAATAGATATAATATATAAAAGGGTGTTTCATTTAGCCGTGTGGTACATTATTTTTAAATAAAACGCAAAAAGATACGAATTTTCCAACAGTTTTATTGCGTTCGAAAGCCCATGAAATGTAATTATGGAAAACTATTTGCCGGAAAATTATGTACACCGCAACTGTCAAGTAGATTGGCCAAATATCCGATGACATTTTAAAGAATTGCGACCGGAATGGTCCGAATAACCGGTGTAATTTTCTATTTCAAGGCTAGCAACGTTTCTGTTTTTTTTTTTAAATGTATTCATAAACTGCTATGATGATTGCTATAAATTGTTTGGTGTATGCATCTCAGCGTTTTATCATTGATAGGGAATTTTAGATCCAAAGTTCGATAAAGTATAACTAAAATAGTATAGTCCAAAGTATAACTAAAATCCTATAGTGCCATAATGACATTGACATAACAACTAAAATAAAATGTCGCTAATGCAGATTTCATTCGTCACACGTCTGAATGCGACACCCTTTAGTTTATAATTGAATAGTACTAAACACAAAATGTGCCTTGAATGCATTTGATAACTTAAAAATGCTTTAAACGTTTACATATGTAGTAGATACAGTATCTGTTTATAGCATGCAAAATGTATCTGTTGAATGTATTACTTTAATTATTTTTGCTTCCAGTACAAAATCGGATGCTTAACGACATATTCGCCCCAATGCATTCCCAAATCGCTAACGAGTTGCTGCGCCGCATCTAATCAGCGACTTTGTTGCTCACGGCGCTTATAGTTCGGGCAAAAAATCGTGTAAGTACTTTCCGTTTCGATACAATTCGTTTCGCTTTCGTTGTGGTTAATTCTAAACTAAGATTTTTCATTTATATTTCCTCTGACAATAAGCGGTTTTTCTATTTTCATTGCGCGTTTATAGCGCATAGTTTTCCTTAAGCACGCTGACTCGATCGGCATAATTGCAAAGTCACGTTTTGCGCGCACCGCTCGAAGCTGGGTTACCGGGTATCGCCAACCACAATCGCAATGGGACGCAGTCTGTTATGTATATACGAGTATGTATAAAATGTTATAGGCGCGCATAAGTGGAGGGCTTGAACTGCAAATGCTTCACTCCTGCTGCCACTTGGCGTTTCTCTATATAATTCATCTTTGCCATAAATTAAACGATTTCGGAACTTTCAGCGCTTCTTTTTCCATCAGTCTATCGATCGTGATGCTCTCTATGATTAATAACTTTTTTAAAATATTCAAACTGACAGCTTAAAAATATTTGCGCAATTTAAGAGTTTTGTTTTTTCTCTTATGTAGAAGAATTATTTGTCGTATTGTTTTAATGCAATTTTTTTTTTTATTTGTTTGTTTGTTTCTTATTTTTTGTTAAAAAAAAAAATTCAAATTTTGTCGCGTGGCTTTTGACCTGCCTTGGCGGCATGAAAGCCTCAGACTGCTTAACTTATATACGATACAATACATACAGACATACCTTTTTTACATCTATAAACATACTGTACATAGAGGGTATACACATGACTTGATTATGTTGTCGTGATAAGTTTTTGACATGTCTAAAGTGGAGCTGCGGCATAGACGAAAAATACTTAAGAGAAAAAAAAAAGAAACAATTTTATATACTAAATGCCAAAAGTTATTAGTTTAAGACAAAGGCCAGCCGAGCGGCATGAGAAAGGCAGCAATTTATGTACATTTAAATAAATCATTTAGTGCCAAAAATTTAAGCCAAGTAGAGTTACATACAATACATACGTATCTAGATACATTTGAATTCACTTACATTCATAAGATACTTTCGCATTTTGCGCATACGTTTGCCTGCCAACGGGGCGTATGAGCAATATTTGTATTTTCTTGCTGCGAATGTTGCATTTGCAGCTAAATACACTTATAATTATAATTACCGCACCATTTACTGCTGCTGTTGCTGCTGTTTAACTAATTTCAACGTAGTCTTAGTAGTAGCTAGTTATTTGCTATTTCTTTTTTTTGTTTTTTTTTTTTTTGTTGCACAACACCCATTTGTGCCACATTGTGTGGCGATTGATAATCTTTTGTTTTTTGAGTTTCATTTTTGCAAAAGCAGAAAAAACAAAATCGATGCTCGATTGCTTTATTACAACGTTTTACGTTTTCATTTGATTTCAGTAATAATTTGTTTTGTCTTTCTTATGCGCAAATACTTCTTCATCATAGTTGTTGATTTATTTTTCACGCCTGAGATTGATGCCACAAATTGGTTCACATCAGCTGCTGCTGCCGCTGCTGCTGCCGCTGCTGCTGCTGCCAAGCTAGAGTATCTTATAGTATTTGTATCTTATATTGTTGCAACTTCAACTATGCCGTCGACATCTCCATTGAATTTAAAGCCATCAAAGTCCATCGACTTCAGTACGCGGGCTTTCGGATTGTTCTTTTTTTTTTCTTTTTTTTTTTTTGTGTTTTTATTTTTGTTTTTGGTGCTGCTAATTTCATATTTTTCTGCTGCTGTTATTATTTTATTCTTCATATACATATCATTTGTGCATCCATCCATTTTCGGCATGCATGCTTTAGTTACCTCTTTACTGCCTTACCTCTTAGCTGCTGCTCGCGTACGTGTCGATTGTGTGTTAATTAACTTTGAAACAATGCAATTCTTTTTCGGTTTTGCAGTTTTTTTTCTTAGTTTTACATGAATTTTTGGCCAGCATACGGTCAGACAGACACAGACGTAGAGTTTGGCAGCCACATAGGCAGATACATAGACAGATAGACAGACATACAGACAGACAGACAGACAGATAGACGTGTGAATGTCGTTGTGGTTGTCGTAGTCTTCGCCGCGGCTGAGAATCTTGTCTGACGTCGGTACTCATGTGTGCGCGATGCGAGTCATTGTCAACGCTACTCATAGCCAGTTTCTTAATTTCTATATAGTACATAAATGAGATGTTTTTTAGAAATTACAGAAAAATAATTGTAAGAAGCAGAGGCCACAATAAATTTCTGTTCACTTGAAAGTGTAATTCACTTAACAATCTTTACAAGAAACAAGTAAGCTATAGCCAAGATGCTCGACTATACTACATAGCCTGCACGCTTCCATGTGCGAATTTTTCAGAAATGACAAAACAAAAAAAACAAGTAAGAACTCTACAGTCGACAGTTAGACACCCTGCACCAATAATAAACAAGTAAAAAATAAATGCTCACACCCATTTATATATCGTATATGTTAAGCGTCCGTACATAAGAAGTCAAAATGAAAAATTCAGGTTGATACCGACTGCAACAAAATGGTTTTTCATTCAAAAGTGGGCAATTTGTTTGTTTAGGGGCTATCCCAAAAAGTGGGCATAAAAATAAGTCTCTGTGTCGTATTTCAGCCAGATATCTCAAAAACATAAAATAAAAATTATCAGTAATTTGCAGACAGACAGACAGGACATAGCTAGAACGACTAATCTCCTCTAGTTGATTTCACACCGTATGTGAAGAGTTTTCCGTTGACATTTATGTAAAGCATCTGTTCATAAGAAGCTACCATATCCATTTTAAAATGGCTATTCACGGTAATAAAAATGTTCTTCACACAAAAACACAAAAGGTGGCGGTGTGTATGTATGATGGTTACCGGAAACAGTTTGCCGGGAGACGCCTATTGATATTTATATGAAGTAGTAAGACATCATATTCAGTTTCAAGTTTTTCTAAATAGTATTAAAAAATGTGTAAGCGTCATCCACATAAACTCTTAAGCAGAAGGCTTTATTTGTTAATTATATTTAAACAATGCAAATCCACAAGTGTGACGACCTCATTCGATTAATTTCATATATTGAATGACACTTTCGTCTATTGCACAAATCTAAGCTGCAACTAACGATCAGCCCCATCATAGTGGAAAAATTTAAGGAGATGTATTGACTCCATTCTCTGTTCCTTTAAAGCTGAGAGCGTTAGAGTGCGACAACTGAAAATTGACGAACCGAAAGAAACAAAAAAGAGAGCAGCGAGGCGTAATACTCCACCAGACATTATTTCACTATGAGCCGCACACAAACACTCGTGTCATCATATAATTATGCATTTGCCAGTAACTCAATGGCTCTCGCACTCGCATTCACGCTCGGGCCACACTTGACATAGAGTAGTGCTCTCGTTATGTTCTGGACAGCAAAGTTATGCAGTGAGAAGTGCACAAGGCGATAATAACAAGCGACAAAACGAAAGTCTGGGCTGAACTTACAGCGCTTCCATATATATACAAAAATACGTCCTGTTAACGTCCGCTTGGAATAAGATTTTCACTGCAATAAATGAAAGAAGTATCATCCTTCAAACCAGAGACGTCACTATCGATATTAAAATTCAAAATCTTGAATGTTTACTAACCGATTTCCAGCTGATTTGAGATCAATACGATCGAATTTCACACAATTGCAAAGCAGTTGCTACTCCACATTAGGGGATGTCTCATTATCGTTTCCTTCTTTCCGATGCACCAAACTGCAAACTGCACCTAATTTTTCGAGGAAAATAAAGAAGACACAACAAGAAATGAAGATGAAAGCCCCGACTTCCAAAGAGAAACTTTTTTAGTGATCGTCGATTATGTTAGGGTAGAAGTTCAATATGGATTCAATACTATGAAGAAAGTGAACGATACCTTTTCTTTCTTATGGAAATTCGAAACGTTCCAGTTTTATACCCTAATACCTATAATATTGTATAAAAGCGAAAAATACTCGAACAATCTCTAACAACCAGTAGCTATTATGTATAATTTTGTATTACGTATTATTTCATATAAAAAAAAAATATTAAATAAAACATGTGTTTAAAATACTAGGCTATTCACTGTTTCACACAAACCATCCTGACTTAACAGCCCACGGCGAAACAGCAATAATTATAAAAAAACCTATAAAATTTTCGGAAGTGAATAACTTTAAAGAAAATTAAATTCAATCGGCCTCATTATTACTTTCTGACAAACACGGATGCTTTACTATTTCTTCGCTATACAGTCCATTAA